>JAMXBD010001579.1:0-339061 GCA_024138025.1 Combretum micranthum
TATGGTAGAGTAGAAACTCCATCTTGAGCACCTCAGTGGGTTTGCAGATGATGCCTTTATACTCGTCTAGGATGCTAAGTACTGACCTCTAGCCGTACTTTTTGTAATGTTCCTCTGCTTGCTTCCCATTATACATGCCATGCTTTCTATGTGGTGTACTAAGATCAACCCCTCGCGAGCGGCATATCGAGTAGCCTCATTCCCCTCGACTGCTATGGCATGTGGGTCCTCAAGTCTAACACGATTTGGGGTAGGTATCACATCGCATGGCACATCATCTCCTACGATGGTTCGTTTGCACCCCACTCTTGGTTCTCTAAAGCATCAAAGTTTAAATCGAAATCATCCTCTCCCTGACCCCCATATGGTTGATGCGCTTAATGGTCTTGTAGCTAACATATGGTTAGACTTCCTTGCAATTATTTAGCATGGTGCAATACATTTTGTTAACTTCAATGTCCAACCCTAAAAGGGTTAATGCGCCCAATGGTCGAATGGGTTGTGCAAACATGCCAAATGATGAGACCACACCTCCAGCTAATGGTTCAGACAACGGCCGATTAGGACTATTTATCCTCGATTCCATGTTCTCGTAGTATAGAGAACAAAATTGAATGCTCTCTCATAAAACATATGATTCAGTGATAAAACTCTGTGGTTTCACCTTATTCTTGACATCTCCTGGATACATCCAACGATACTGAACTGGTCCACACATTCAGGCTTGCCTTAGCAAATGTATAGCTAGGTGGATCATGATGTCGAAAAATGTCGGTGGAAATATTATCTCCAACTTAAACAGTGTTATAATTTTCTTTTCTCTAATGATTAAAATAAATTCACCCAATGTCACGCTCCGAAGGGTACCCTAAACGTGGCAGTCCCGTACACAATATTAAAGCCTAAGAATGACCACCTCAGTCACGCGAAGGCTTCCATACTATGTACAAGGCGTCTAACACATAAAGGAGACAAATCGGAATGATACATTTTATGTTGATACAATTGAGTAACAATGTAAAGGAAATACAATCCACTATACTCCAAATACAAAACACTATACTTCAAAATAAGTTCATCAACTTCAATTACATTCATCCCAAGACTTCACTACATAAAACTATTAAAGCAATCGTAAAGCTTAGCCAAAAACTTCAAGCATTCTTATATCTTGCCGGAATCCCGAAGTCATTCTCGACTTCAACCATCTTGGTCCCCACTTAGCATTCTTGGAATAACCTGCTCATTTAAACAACTATTGGGGTATAAGCTACACTAGCTTAGTGAGAATTCCCTTAATTCCGTACCATAACAAACAAGTTATTAATCAATCATATGCTATGCATGAACAAACACGTGAGCAAGCAATTATGCATGGGTAACCGGAACCCACACATAGAACGGATTTACGCCCTCCGTATCTTGGGTTAGGAATGGTATTGAGTCTACACGACCGCATCTAGTCCCCAAGCCCTCGGCTCTTAGCACTCGACTCGGCTAGGCTCATCCAAGGGTGCATCCACATGCGCCTTAGTACCCGAGAATGAGCTCTGGCACCGGGCTCGTTATTCAAACGAGGCAATCAACGGACCATACCGATCGACCTGCGTAGGAGTAGCATGCTACCAAATGCAATATGTCCAATGTGATGCATGATCAATTTACTTTTTGCTTAGGTCAAAATATTTATACATTCTTTAGAATGACCAACCAATATCACACATATAACAGGAGTAATAGGAACGGTGCAGTTATTCAATCAAATCATGATTTCGATAGGCTTTAGTATTCTTTGGCATACATTCATCACAGTCTCATCATATATCCCATCCCCATTCACATCGATTTTTATCTTGTTCCTAAAATTCTAATGCGACTAATTACAAGCACAATCAAGGTAACAAAACAAGGAGAAAACTCACTCAGCCATTGGATCACCGGTCTTCTAGTAATAATATCCGGTGGTAGGGAATCGTCGAACTCGGGATAACCTAAAAAGGAAGAAATACTCTAATCAGTATTTCAACTCAAACTAATCCAACGACTTCATACGAACTTATCAAATTCGTAATTCGCGTCCTAAGCGGGAATTCCAACTTAAAACGGCCATAACTTGGTCATTTTAACTCGGAATCTCGCAAATTTTATATCGATTTCTATCTACTTCGGAAGAGCTTTCTAAATACGAAGCTTAAATCAAGTTTTGAAAATATCTAAGCCTCGGAAACGATGGATCAGATCTGTACAGCGGTAACATAAATTCCGAAAATGCGGTTTTCATGAATGCACTTGAGATTCCTAAGTGTAAAATGAAACTAAATGCAATGGTAATGATTTTCCCTATCATGAATGTCATGATGTGAACCTTAAGGAGTCTATGTTCTTATAACTTTTAGATTTAAGATTTTAGAAAACAAACTTTCCTTAGAAACCATTTCCTCTCAATGTTTAGTAAGTGAAGTTTACTACATTTGACCACATCTACATTTTACATGGATTTCCTTTAGAAAAACTCTACTTTATTTAAAGAAATTTTGACCCTTATATTAGTTATATCCTAAGGCCTTTATTTCTTTAATAAAATCACATTTACAAACTTTTAAGTGGGTCTTTTACTATGGGGTTTCCAAAAATCCGAATTTACAAAAGTTCATTTTCAAGTTGATTCCTTTAGGAAAAATATATTTTATACTGAAACTTTAAGTATTATTATACCTATATCCTAAGGACTTCATTTATTTAAGAAAATATCATTTTTGAAGTTGGAAAAATAGTGTTTTCTAACCCTACATCCATTATTACGAATTTTTTCATAACTTTTACTCAAAACTTCTATGGACTTCATTTCTTGTTTCAACATTTTCTTTAGTAAAAACTCATTTAGACTCATGAAAAATACTAAACATTATCTATTACCCATAGGCTTCATTTCTCTTGTAAAATACATGTTTAGAAGTTGATAAAAGTGTTTTTGACCTAGGTTTTCAAAGTGATCCGAATTTACACAAGTTCATATTTTGAAAAGTGTTTTCCTTTTTGACTTTATTAACTTATCTAACCATAGATCTATGCTAGGAAGTGATTTACTAAAGACAAAAGCATTAAAAACTATGAATGCACATAAACTCAAAATGAAGATGAGATCTTAAATGTCTACATGAATAAGAGTAGTAAAATGATAGATCTACTATATCAAGTGCTTAAATGAGTTTTGAAAACATAAAAACCATATTTTTATAAAAGATCCTTTGTTTAAAAGACTTTTTGATGGATAAAAGTAAAGCTTTTGGTATGGAAACTCTTTAAAAGATAGATCTACTTTGTAATGGTTCGGGATTTTTTTTGATATCTCATTGTTCCTACTACAAGATCATGGGAACATGGAGTTGAGAACCAAAAATCACTTAGCCATAACAAAGTTTCATGAGTGGAAGTAATGGAACTTTACTTACTTGAAGGTAAATGGAGATGAAGAAGAATGGAAGTTGTGTGTGGTGGGGGAGAAAGTTTCGGCCAAGAGAGGGAAATGGGGAGAGAAAAGAGAGCTTTTTGAGAGTTTTTCACTTTGTGAAACTTTGGAAAGTGAAAGAATGAGGAGAGAGAGAGAAAAGATAGCTTATATATGGAGTGGATTTAGGTTAAAGAAGTAAAAGAAAATTCAAATGGAGCATTGAAGGGGGGCAATTTCGTCCATCACTATTCATGAGGGGGGAAAGAAAAAGTTTGATTTGACTTTGTTTTGATTGATTTAACTTGATGTGAAATTGTTAAGAGTGTAAGAGAAGTTAAGGGACAAAAGTTATGGAAGAAGGAGTTGATTTGAGTGATGGTAAGGCTTAGACTTGTAGGGTGGCTAATAGGTAGTGTAGGTGGTACTTTTTGAATAGTAGTGAATAGTTGACAAGACAATTTGATTTTCCGGTAGTAAGGAAATACGAATAAAAAGGCTATAACTGTATTTTTCATAAGCCGGAAAATTATGAAAAATATATTTTTGAAATCCTTATTTTATTTCGATTCAAATGAGTATTCATAAAGAAATTTTTGAAATTCTAGTTCCGGGGCACGCTTTTCTATAATGGGTCTCGGGATGACCCGGAATTGAAATTTTCTCAAATCTGATCTTTTCTTGGTTTGAAATATAATCAAGAACTATATTCAAAATTAGTTTTGCTTATAAAAGTTTCTTATTTGGAAACCGAGGAAAAGCCGGAATTAGGGTATCTCGGTCTTTCTCACAAAGTTTGAACTAAACTGATTTAGGGTTTCATTTTCCGGTTTCCGAAGTTTACTTGATTACTAGGAAACCCAGGGTATATAATAATAATAAATAATAAATAAATAATAATAATAAAATTGTGTAATGAAATAAAATGAATAGTGCAAAAGAATAATCAATTACCGGTAGAAATGAAAATACGTAAAAAGGTTATAACTGTAACTTTTATAACCCGAAAAATTATATAACTGATATATTTAGAAATCTAAAATTACGAGTCTAACGGTACTAATGGTATATTTTTGATATCTCGAGTCCCGGGAACGCTTTTCGAAGTCTGTATCCGAACGGGTTCGAGATAGGTCAAAAATTTACCAATCTGATATTTTAACAAACTTATATTACTACGAGCTATTCTACTTATTTAAACTATCTTTCGGCCTCTAGAGTTAAGGGCGCTAGATTGCCGGACTTAAGCTATTGTATTCCGGTTAGGGTTTCCGGATGATTTTCCGGTTTAGGTATTGCCAAGTTGGAAACTTGAGATTTTCTGTTTATACAACGTATGTAGTTTGAGAAATTTATTTTAAATTTTATTTTTATAAGTACTTAATATCTCTTACTGCTTTCGGAAATCTTGAATTGAATTATTATATCCGGAGTTATATCGGTAATGGTTACCAGATATGATTTTCTTGAGTTTGAGTCAATATCGATTTTTGGAATGATTTTGGGGAAATCTTGATTCTTATAATTTGCTTTGAAAAAGGATCTTCATAGTGTTTTGTTTTCGAATTTATTTTTGCTTCGATTTAAGGTTTTATGAACAATTGGTTAACTTTAAGGATTATCTAATTTGTTATTTTGTTTCTTGAATTCTTCCTTCTTAAGATTACGAGATTTTAATTTCTAACTCGTTCTATGATTCTTGGGGTTTGATTTGATCGTTAGGGCTTTATTGTGATTTCCGTCTCTTAGGATTATTAGTCTGGTCGTTTGGGGAATTTCCAAAGTCTATATTTATTATTGGCAGATGAAGTTTTCTTAATCGTGCCAAAGCCTATTATGGAATTGGCCTTTGGTGATTTCCTGATCCTTCAAATTGTCATGTTATGGATTAACTTGCTTTTTAGCAAATTATCACTGTGTTTTATTTTTATCCCGATTTTTATGAATTGTAGATTAGGTAAGAAGTTTATCTTACGTAATGGTTTTTGGACTTAAGGACTTTTGTAGTCCTTATTTTATTTTAGATTTTCTCAAGATTGAGAAATTTTTGGATTCGTTCGTAATTTAGGATTTATCGAAATTCGGTTTTAATTTGGAGTGATTTTTAAGGTTTATTTTCGAAGTTATTTTGAAATTATTTACTGAAATTTTCCGGGGCTTACACCCAAAGCTCCTTAGCAGTTAATTCCCTGAAAAATTGTGACATATCACAAACTACGTCATAAATTTAGCTATTGAGAAACAACGAATGACGATAGGCGAAATCATTTGAAGTAAGACATGACTCTCGTGGCTCTTTAAACCTCTTAAACTTGCTTCGTCCACACCTAGACATGACGATATGTTCGAAGCATATCCATTTGGCAGTTTCACAGCTTTGATTACATTGCATACCTCCCTCATTTGCCAAGATGATAGAGTATATGCAGCCGGTGATTTGAATGCCCGGCCACCCAATATTGTTAGTGTAATTCTGGGTGAACACCCATGGTTGGAGGGTCAATCTCACTTTGTCTGTGTCTTTTGACTTATCCTTTAGGCTAAAGATAGTTTCAATTGGATTGTCACATATGTTCTTCTCGATGTGCATCACATCAAGATTATGATGGATATAAACTTCTTGCCAATATGGCAATCTAAAAAGCACACTTTTCTTACACTAGTTTGTACTGTCCTTGTTTCGCCGCCTGCCATGCCTCTCTTGCTCCTTCCCAAGTTGAACGTACTCGTACTAACTTAGTTGTGACATAATGTCATCGCCGATGAAATCCCTTGGTGGATGCCTCATCTCCACAGTACCATCAAAACTTCTGTTATTATGATGCCAATGGTGCCTCACTAGTAAAAGACGTTGATGGCCCATATAATGGACCTTACTGTTTGCATGTTCACCTACATAATCTATATTGCATATTAGGCATGCTTTATACCCTTTGGTTTTCCAATCGGAAATGTCACAGTATGATGGGAAATCATTAATTGTCCACAACAGCACGGCATGCATTCAAAATGTTCAACCATCTACCACGTCCAATGTTCTCACACCTTTTGTCCACATTTCTTCTTACTCATCCACAAGAGGTTGCAAGTAAACATTAATATCTTTACGAGGTGATCTAAGTCCTAGTATTAAAAGTGACATCATTAGATAGGGATCCTTCATACACCTCCATAGTGGAACATTATATACAAACAAAAGAACTAGCCATATACTATATGTTGTGATCATATTAGCATAAGGATTAAACCTATTAGTGGCAAGTCCCAATCTCACACTACGAGGATCTGCACTAAACCATGGATATTTGGCATCCAATCCCTTCCACTGATTAGAGTCCACGGGGTGCCTCAATACACCTTCCCGACTAACATATTTTTCCTTATGTCATCTCATCTTCGACACGATCTGTCTACGCATGTGTAGTCGTTGCAACCTCGACACAGATGAAAA
Organism: Combretum micranthum; assembly: GCA_024138025.1. Taxonomy (NCBI): domain Eukaryota; kingdom Viridiplantae; phylum Streptophyta; class Magnoliopsida; order Myrtales; family Combretaceae; genus Combretum; species Combretum micranthum. The sequence goes on from JAMXBD010001579.1 coordinate 6,900, forward strand.
ATGACGAAGAACCTTAACTGGTAAGATCTTATCTTTCTTTTAATGAGGTATCCATCTCCCTTCACCACAAACAGGGCAACTATCGAGGTTTTCAAACTCTTTTTGGAACATCACGTAGTCATTAACATAAGCATGAATAATGTTTGCATCCATACCTAATTGTTTGAGCATTTTCCACACTTCGTAGTATGATGACGGTAATGTATTTTCGTTTGGTAACAAACTTTTTATAAAGGTGAGCCAATTGTTAAAAGATTTCATGAATTGTTTGCCATCAACTTGCATTTTCATCATCTGAACCACTACGAATAACACTGAAAACTTAGTAAAGCCCGTATGCATCGGCTTCTTTTCACTTTCGAACATCCTTATCCATTGATTACTATCATAACCACCACCTTTTTCCTCGCTATCTATCCCCCTTAGAATCACTCATATTAGCAGCCAGTTCCTCTAAAAACCGGTGATCAGCTTGATCCTCGAATGGTTGATATCCATTGGGAATGCTCCCTTGGCCACCATCTACATCATCAGGCAACTTATCGTCATCGTCCATTCCAATTGACTCCTCATCATGATAAATCCACCCGAGTATGTCTAAGCCATTCCTTTTAATATGAGGTGGTATTTAACAACATAAATAGACTACCATAATGCATTTAGATAGTCCTTACACAGGCATCTTACTAGTCCATCTGCTCTTTATAGTTGACTCCTACTTGTAAAAACTCACAACCTCATTTATATATTCCTTCGTTCTCATATCACGTGTTATGTGCCAAGTGTGTTCAAACATTTAATCCTAAAATTTAAGAAATGACATCCCTATTTTAGAGGTCGTTTTCAAGTATTTCCTACTCATTTACATTTTCAGTTTTATGATAATGCAACCATGTCTTACATATAACTATTCGATACATTAAATTTAAGTACCAGTTTTGCATAATAAATTTAAATTTTTTACATGTACAACTTTTATAGGATATATACACTCGTGTACATATAAAATAAAAAAATCATGATTTAAACAAATATATTATATAATATATATATATAATATATATATAGCATATGACAATTATCAATGTCTGTGTAAATATTTTACTAAACTATTAACTGCCATAATAATATAAATATATCATTTCAAAAACATTATAAAATATGTAGTAATATTTTATAAAAATTTATGTATTATAATAAGACAAATTTTAAAATAATAAAAATAAATAACAAATACTAAAATATACATTGATATTTTATAAACATCTATTTATGAGATAAATTTTAAAAATAAAAATAAATAACAAACATTTAAAATATATATAATGATAAATTTTAATGTAATAAAAATAAATTGGTAACCTGGTCAAAATATATCCACGTTGTAAATTTTCTTTGCCTCCTCCGATACTGGATCGTTAATTATCTGAAATAAAAAAAATAAACAAAACTAAGTAGACATTTAGGAAAAAAATAAATAGTGAAGAGAGTAGAAGAATGGAGATCGAGAACGTACCCATAAGGAATGATACGAGAGCAAGAAAGCAAAGACATGGGTTGGGGATATGTATAGGAGGAACTGAGGCATGAATCGCCTCAATGCATAAATCACAGGTCTGTTTATCTTTAGTCCTATATATGTGTGTATATATGTATATATATGCCTACTGTTTTTGGTTGTTAGAGGTGAGATGTGCCTCACAAGATTTAGGTTTTTGCCCTTTATCTCCTTTTTTTCCTTTTCTGTTCAAATGAGATCTTTAGAGCTGGAAAAAAAATTAAGGTAAGATGCAATTTTCGCCTCTATTAAGATACACGAGGCGATTTTCACCTCTCGAAACATACAAGAGGTGATTTCTGCCTCTACCTTTGCAAATTTGAGGTGACTTTCACTTCTATTAGGATGATAGAGACATTTTTAGCCTCATGTTGCAATCATGAGGCGATTTTCGCCTCAAATTGGCCGATATGAGGCGATTTTTACCTTAGTTTTTCTCAAGAGGCGAAAATCACCTCATCCCCTTCGCTTATGCATCTCATATTTTTACTAGTGTTAGCTATACTATAGATAATTATGCAATAAGAAAAACTATGCATTTTTGTAAAAATGCAAGTTCATCTAGGTGCTAAAAAGAGAAATTCTTGTTTCTCCAAACCCAGTGGACCCGAGCAAAAGTAGGTACAAAAGAAATGATCTAATTTTGTTAGTTACCTAAAGGCCCTTCAAAGGGTATCAATAAGATATAACCTTTACATGATTGAGTTTGATAATTTATGCTCTTGATATTAGTGTATATAGTGTTTTTGACATGATAAAACATGCAACTTTTAAATTTAAGATGACTTTTGTGCATGATTGAAGCTAATTTGTGTAAAATTGTGTGTACGATGCATGAAATTGGATTTTCATGTTTTTGATGCATAAGTAATGTCTTTTTCGATGCTTAAGTAGAGCTAAATAAACTTGTGTGAATGTTTAAGTTTGCATGAAAATGTTGTTGGATAAATTTTTGCACTTATGAGGAAAAATTTATAACTTACACAAATTTAAGATATGTTGAAATATATGAGTTTGACATGAGGCAACGTGTTTGGTATAATTAATTGAACATATTTGAAGTGATGGAATTTAAGTTTTTGCACATTGGAGTTTCAAGCTTGTTCATGATGTTGTTGGCTTTGTTTGCTAATTAGCATCTGGACACTAAGGTCGCAACATCCAGACAGTAGGCATGTTTATTTTATGTTTGTGGTTGTTTAGAAAATTAAGTGTAACTTTTGTTTTCTTTAGTTAAACATCAAGTTTTTAAACTTGTTTGCGCAAATTTCTTCAAACCCCAAATACTTAACTAAGAAAGAATGTCGAGTTGAGGGAGAGTTAATTGTGCAAAGATTATTCTCATAAAAAAGGAGGAGATTATTAACCTTGTGTATTCAACATATGTTTTGATGAGTAAATGGATTGCACTATTACCCATTTAGTTGTGTTTAGTTATACTTAATTAGCAGAGAAAGTGTGTAATTTGATTTGAATATTTTGTGCTTGTTTTGTGTTTAAGCTATTCAAAATTTTAGTATTAAATTGATCTATTTCAAAGTTTAGATATCTTATTACATATTTTGCTAAAATTCATGTACCATTCGTGACATTACCCCTATATAAAACTTATATACTATACTATGTTATCTACCTTATTTTGTATAATATTGAAAATCAGATACCACCATATTCTATATTTCGTGGTTTGTATGGATATGTACCATCAAATCGGAGAAGTCCTAACATGGTTCGAACTCTGTCCAAGATAGGCTACAGTGAAAGGTTAAGCGTTCATAAAAGATTGAAAGAATTATTGTGCAGCATTTACTCTATAACTGCGAGTCAACTTTTCTTAACATAGGCACTCATTAAACTTTTGAAAGCAGCATATGCTATACTTTAAGGCACTTAATTAGTTAGTCCCTTTCTCCCTCTCTCCAGTCAAGCACAGAATCAGTGAAAATGAGGGTCATATAAAGGCAATTAGATGGTCTCAACAGATTGGAATTTCTTGGGAAAAAGTTGACAGATGCTACACCATTACCTTTTCCAGGGTATTTTAGTTTCCCTAGATGCCTTTCCTACCAATCAAACATAAAACTAATAGTTCAATATTTACAAGGGCAATAGTGTAATTTGGCTCAGTATTTTAATATCCAATGACACATCCTTTTCCATGTATTTGATCCCATGTGAGCATCCCTCGAAGAGTGAGACCTCCCAACCATAAACAAGGTGAATCATTTTGCCTCGTCTTCTGGCGTTACTATTATCATTTATTATTAGCTTTCTCAGTCTCTCACTTCTTGTTTTTCTAACAAAACTCACTCTCATTGAAGCCCTTTCACCCTAAAAAATCATACTAGAACCTCAAGATCATGCTACATTAGAAAAGTTCCTTCACATTGTCGTAATTATCCCTATTGACGGTCCTCCTTGGGTAAGGGTTCCTATATATATATATATTATATATATATATATATCTTGTATATTTTAGCATAATCATAGTATTATCTGTTGTGACAAAAAATGTTGGTGAAATTAAATTAATTAGGATCTTCAAATGTATATGCATGCCAATTGTTAACAAGTGGGGTTTTCTAGTTTCAAGTCTACAATAATTAATTATTAATGCTTTTGATGTAAATTTGGAGTATTTTTAAATTAAATAAAAAAAATGAAGTCATTGAGTAGTGTAGGACTAGGATTAAGTGTAGTTTTTGGTTGTCTATTACTAGCTCTTTTGCTGAACTATACTATCTACTATGGAGGAAAAGAAGCGTACCTATCAATACCACATGAAGGGTACAATAGTAATACTTCCCAGCAAAAGAATTTCTCCACAGGTTTTGTTGGAAGAAACCCTTGTCATTAACCCAAAGAGCTTTGAATCCTAACCAAATGTGTTCCTCAAGGATAATCTCAAACCCCACCAACCATGTTGATGTTGGGTCATCACAAAACAACCCAGAAGACCAAATGGGTTCAGATAGCAACAAGGATGATGAATTTGGCAGCAATGATGAACAACTCATGAGTAGTTTACACAAACTTGGTGGTGGACCACCTAGGTTTCTTTTCACAATAGTTGAGGAGACTAAGGAGGAATTGGAATCGGAATTAGATGGGAAGCCATCATCAGGAGGAAAGAGTTTACGTGATTTGTTGATTGGTTCATTGGATACACCATATCTTACTCCCATTGCTTCGCCTTCTTTGTTTACTCCACCACTTACTCCTGTTGAATCTGTGTTCGGTCAACATGGGTTCAATCCTTTGTTCGAAACAGTTACAGATGCTGAGTTTAATAGGATTAAGTTGTCTCCACCTCCAAAGTTCAAGTTCTTGCAAGATGCTGAAGAGAAGCTGAGGAGGAAAGTTTCGGAAAATGGTGTGCAAAACGTTGGTCAAGAAAATTGTCCTAGGATTAGTAATGCTTGTTCAAGGTTTCAGAAAGATGAGGATAATGGGTCTTATATCAACATTTTTGTTGATAATAATGGAAAGAAAGATTTAAATTATCATCAACAGAACCAACTGCCTCAGTTCAAAGGGAGAGTTTCTTCATAGGTACTTTGTTTCTTCTCGATTATCTTCAGCATTATATCCTTTTTTTTATATGTATATTGTTTATTTATTTATTGTTTTTTGGTTCGATGTGAAATTTATGTTTTTCTTTGTAATTTTTGTTTAGAATCTTTCTTGAAATTCCGTTTCATGTATGTTTGTATTATCAATTAATTAAATCAAAATAAGTAGTGTATGGATTTTAAACTAGTCAAGTTAGCCTGGGTTTTTAGTTTCATTTTCAGTAACTTTATGGATATTTGGGGTCTAGCGAGTGAGCTTCAAAACTTGTGCACATGTGTATTTAATTCTGGTTAAAATTAATAAAATGCCAAAAAAATCAGGACAAGTGGATACCAGTTGCATTGTCTATTATTTTCTTTCTATTTTTTTTTTTTTCCTTGTTGTAGTAATAGTAGTACTAATAATAATAATATTGTTTTTTAATTTCACTCCGATCATAAAATAATGTGCCCGGTGAAGTGGCTAATTTATGATTAACTTTCTTGAATAACTAGTATTTTATTTCTAGGGTTTTTTTAACTAGCTTTTAACTTTCTTGGGCCGTGCTTTCTGAATAGTTATTTGCTATATTGTTGGTGGTGGATAGAATATATAAAATGCCGAATTAGCCTATTAGTACAAGTGAATATAAATACTATTGACATAATTTTCAGCTATTTCATGCAAATTATTCAGTATTTTTTCTTTAAAGTCGAATAATTGTCAAGTATTAAAAAAAAGTATACATATTTTGGTATATGTGTATATTTTATTCACGAAATGTGCTATCAACATAAGAAAGGTAAAAGGAAAAAAAAAGGTTCCAAATTCATATTTCTACTTGTCAAGTAGCGTTTGGAGGTGCTTGAATATTCAAGATATTTTTATTATAAATTTATATCTTTTTTAACATTCATGATGGTCCTTTCTAAAGTAATAATAGTCAACTTGTGGTATGATTGTGGTGGCATGCAGAGGGGTGAGAGCCACATCAATTCATAGTGCAAAAGTATTACAAGAAGAAAGAAAAAGGGACAGGGAGGAAAAGAAATGGAAATTGGAAGGACAGAAACATTCTGCAAAATGATGTAGAGAGGTGGGTCTAAGGAAAGTGGAGGACCTATGTATGGGGTTAAATGTTTTATTTTACTCCATCTATGTCTTCAAAAATTACCTGTACATTTATTCCTTTTAATTTGGTGGGTAATTGATTGTACTATATACTACTACTGATGATGTTTCAGGCCAAATGAAGCCACTCTGATCTAATTTTGAATCTAATTTTTCCTTGCTTTTTTGTTTTTTGGGTTTTTCTATTATTATGAGTCACCAATCTTCAGTCAGTATTTTACTTGTTTTTGTTTTCTTAAGTGGTACTTTATTTGATAAATTCATACTAAAAAGGAACCATCAAACATCCTCCAATGTGGAGGTGTATAAATTAAGAATATTGCCATGTTCCATGACTGTGCTCTCTTATTTGTCTCTGTGTCTGCCACGTTGAACTTCATTGAATCATGTAAGGGTACCCATTGGTGGACATATGGGAACGGGACCTGCTGCTCGCCGACTTGCTTCCAAAAAAAAAAAATCTAAAGGGTAAATTACATATACCATTGATGTAAAATTTCTAAGTCTATTTTTTTAATATAATACTTTTTCTTTTATCTGCGTCATATCAGTGTGGTAAAAATATTGAGATGTCATGCCAAGTTATTGTCACGTTAGCGTTTCTAAGTATTTTATTTAAATATTATAATTTCATATATTAATTAGGCTAAAATAATGTAAAGTAAGAAGATATTGTTGGTTTTACTTTTTTATTTATAAAAAAAATACAGACCTAAGCATATTAAATATATTAATTAAATAATAAACAAGCGTTAGTGAATAAGGCATAGGAATATAAGCATTTCGTTACAGCCCATACATGTACGAGATTCAGAATGAAGCTATCATGAATAGATAACTAATTAGTGAACTGCAACTTTCAGAATTTTAAATACATTTGGGATTGATTTAACATGGCATGTTGAAAATTCACTCGATCCTAAAGTGGCAAAAGAACGATAGGAACAGTATGTTTTAATTGAAGAAGCTGATATTGTTGACAAATCTAATGCCAATAGGATTGATTCTAAAGATCAAGCAATGTAGCTTGTGGAAGTTTTTATAAGTTGGCTTAAGGACCTATTGCCATCCCTACAGTATCTACTACCTACATACTCAGTAATATGGGCAACTAGCACTTATCATTAATCTCTTTATCATCATTGTCATTTAGTTATAGTTTTTATGGTTTGGCTTAAGAGGAATTTTTTTCATCAAATTACGATTATCGCCAATAATTTTGCTTTTCAATACAAATTAGTGCCCAACTACCTACCATTTAATATGGCCTATCTTCCCATCATCGCCACTATTAGAGTACAATATTTGAAATGTGATTTGGATATTAGGTCCTACAATTAAGTTTGTCAGTATTAGACAACCAGAATACTTCACAACTTTTGTGTACTTTATGGGCACTTACTATAGGAGTTGGAATCAGCTGAAGATTAGTATGTCCAGAGATCAAGTTAGGATTAAAAGTTAGAAGATGAGCCAAGGAATGAGTATTATTGTAACCTGAGACAATTGGTGTTTGCAAAATTACAACTTTACAAACACATTACGGTTCCTCAGGGTCAATTTCTACAATGGTGACATGCTTTGATGCACTAGACATAATGATCATAAAAATGGAACATATTGTGTTTGTATTAAGAGTTGCAGAGAATATTCAAAGCCATCACATTTTTGTGTTTCAGTCCTTATATAACCTACTAGCCACTAATACTTTTAAACAAACGCTACAGGGGTGCCGCAAGTTCACATCAGGGAAAATCCTTGTTCATAAACTCAAAGGCTATAATTGGGGTTTTCTCAAGAATTCCATAACTACAATTTTCACACAATAGGACATCAAGCAGAAATGCAGGTTTAGTGGATCAGCTGGGTTCATTTTCATCAGCATCATAGGGATAATTTGTGAACATCAGATCCTAATACAAGGGCAAGGATTTTAACCTATTATGACCATAAGGACAAGGACTTTTTCAAGAAGGAAAGAAATTACTATAGCTCAAACATGTACAAGATTCACACTAAAGCCAACATGAACAAATAACTAATTAGTGAATTGCAACTTACACTAGTTAAAATAGTAGTTAGATAAACTACTTGTAACCAAATCTACAACAGATTATAAAGAGATATGTAGATCTATAAATACTTGAAAGAATAAAGAAAAGGCAATCGATTACATCCCATTTGAGATCAATCCTATGATTGAGAATAATAGGAGATTAGCTATCTTGAATCCAGCCTTAGCAATAGCATTTTTCACACAATTGCAATATACAAAACATTGTAGTTGGTAGCTTATGATAGAATAACAATAGAAAAATGGAAGGAAGTCATAGTTAAGGTATGAGTAAGTATCTGTGAAGAAGAGGCATAAGATAGAGGAAATATTCTAGAAGAAAGAAAAGTGAATAAATGGGCTAGGCTCGCTATTTGTAACTGGCCCTTAACACATTTCCAGGTATTATTTGGGGAAATTATTGAGTTAAGTTGCACATGGTGACTTAAATAAGGTATTAGTCCCAATGTGGTACTTTTTGGTGTAAATGTAGTTGATTGATGCAAATGTGATGAGTTTGTCTATGGCACGTTAGTTCAAATGTGGTAGGATCCCATTTAATTTAAAATATCAGTAATGTGAAGTTGGAGTAACACTCTAAAAGATGTTATAAATGAAAAATAAGACTCACATTACTTAGAATTGAGATTGTTTATTGAGTAGAACTCTATAAAAGTAACCAAATATATTTGTAAATTACATTTATTTCTTACGTTATTATAACAACGCATTAAATTTTATGAATAAATAATAAATAATTTCTATATATTTAAAATAGTCTAAATGATAAATGTTATTTAATTTTTTTCATCACTTTCTATTTTATATTTATTTATATTTTAAATAATTTCAATTTATTTATTCCTCTTCTTTAATATACCTAAGTAGACATGTACGGGTCCATAAATTTGGTTGGTAAACCTGGCCAAGACCCTTGGACCTGTGCGAGTCTACCCATGTATTAGACCTAACTATACAAGCCAGTTCAAATCTTAGACCTATTAGGATGGGTCAAACTCACCATGTGAAGATGTCTAAGTGAGGCAAAATGATCAAGTAAAAAATCAAATGACTTGAAGTTTTGCCATGTTAAGTCTAAAAAACTTTTCCTTTTTCCCCCTTTTTGGATTTTCCTTTTTCAATAATTAGTTTAATTAATGCAATACATACACATATATAAACTACGTGTTTTTTATTTTGTAAAAAGGAAATTTCACTTTTTCTTTGCTAACATGACAATTATCTTGCAATGACATGTCACTATTAAGTAGACAAAATTAAAGGTTTAGGTATTATTTTATTTTAAAAGGTAGGGTCTTAATATAATTTAGAAAGTTTATAGGGGTGGCATATATGATTTAACCAAAAAATAAATTTAATTCTAAATAAGCATAATTTAAAAAAATAATGATTTCAATAGTTTCAACTAACTTAAATAAATTTGTCGGCTTAGGCAAAATCTTGTATCACTTTAATAGATTATTAGATATTATATGTCATGTTTATATACATATTCTATGTTAGAATTAATAATATATTTTTACACATATTAGGAAATGAAACAAATAGTTTTTTATAATAACTATCAGTGGTACTTTAACATATTATATATTAAAATTCTATTAATGCTTATATATCACATATATATAATACATATGATGTTATATTTATTGTTCATCAATTGAAAGAATGCTAATGAATTTTAGATGTTGTATTATCAGTGTTCTTAGACCCAAACCGAAGGTTTGACTCGAATATGCTAGAGGGTCAACGGTTGAATCGAGTTTAATTGAGAGTCAAACCGAGGTCAATGAAAGGTAAAATATAAGGTACATTTTAATTATAAAAGATAAATGTATATAACATGACTCAACTAAATCTATATTTGGATCAAATCCATCAATTAGCTATTAAATCTATACAAGTTATAAACCTTTAAAAAAACATAATATAATGATTACATTTTATAAATTTTTAATATCGTATGATTATATATTTAAAATTGTAGTAAGTTTTTTCTTTTTCACGAACCGAGTCCATCTAGTTCAATGCTAAATACATAGGCTAACCCACTGTCATGACCGATTTTAATTGGAATGGACCAAACCGGCAAAGCCAGTCCAAGTTCGACCACATTGGTATATACAATTAGTAGATTTGATTAAGAAATTGCATTTCTTCCTTAAAATGGAAGCAGTAGTATTAGATTTGCTCCTTCTTTACTTAGGGTTTGTTGAGATTGTCTGATTTTTATATGTATCTTATCCATATTTGTATTTTATCTATATCTTATTTGCATTTTATCTATTTGATTTATTTAATGAAAACGATAAAAATAAGACGTTAGAATGAACATAATAAGACGAACTAAATAGATAGACTTTTGGGTATTTAAATTAATTAGAACATTGAATGATTTTGATAGCCAATCATTTCAATTTGTTTTTATCCTTTGATCTTTTGATAATATGAGCTTGCTAGAATTATAAATGAATCAAGAAGAGCTAATAGAGTATTGTGTTGGATCTCGATTCAAATTCAATGGGATATAAAATTTTAAGTAAGAGCACAATTTGAGTGACTATTAACAAGTTTCACTTGAGCTAATTGAACTTATTCAATCTCGATGCATTTAAAATTTTCTTTCTAATAATATTAATTTCTAAACATGTCTTAAACTTATTATGCTTAGACTTAACTCAAGTTTGATTAGATTTAAAAATTAATATAGTCATATATTATAAAGCTTGAACTCAATTCTACTATCTTTAAGTATGTTAATGTCAAACCAAACTCCTATAACTCACGAGTAGTTTGACTCATTTATACTCCTAGCACTTCCAATTTCTAGAATATTAGTTATACACATATTGAATAAAAATAGAAAGCAAAAAACCAAACAAAAAGATAAACATACTACATTGAAAGAAAAACAAATAAAAATACAAAATTTTAATTTCCATGATATTTTATATAAAAGGCTAGAGGAACTCCTTTGATACATTCATTTGTTTTTATAGCATCCAGCAATATTTAGCCCGAAGAGATTGGTTTCCATGGAGAAAAAAGGTCAAGACAAATTAAAACAAAATCACCTGCGAAACTGGCGCATGAGAAACAAAAAACAAATCCACTGATGATATGGTAACTCCCTCCAACAATCGAATTTATCTGCAACAGTGTTGATAGTTGCTTTTATTTTACTTCCCTAAATGTTACCTTTATTGTCGTTTTCATATTTTTTCCTTTTCTTATCATATTATTATAATATATCTACACAGTGTTTAGATTGGTGGAAGTAGTGGATGTCTAATGAAAGCAAAGGAAAAAAAAAAGAAAGAAAGAAAATTGTGTTTGGAAAATTTAATGAGGCGTGGAATGTTAGCAATAGAACAAAAAGAAATGTAGAAAGTGCTTATCAAGTAAACTATGTCGTGGACAAGTTACTGCTTTGAAAGTAAATTTTGGCACGCTGTGGTGCAAATTGAAGAACGTCATCCGCTCCTCAAGGTATCTCCAACACTTGTACTCATGGTAGAGGCTTAGAACAACAAGCTTAAAATTGCCCAAAAGAAAAATCTTCAGAAAAACACAAAGAAATAATATTTTTAAAGAACAAAATTTATAATTAAGACGTAGCATGTATTCTCATTTCCAAAACTCTCACTTAACATATTTAAGCCCATAATAAGTTAGACTCCAATAAAAACATAATATTTGAAGGACAAATATCCCATGTGGGATAGAAGTTACAAATAAACTCAACAAGCCATTTTTCTTATATGGAAATGGGATGAAATGAGTGGAAATGGATAAAATAGTCTTCATCCAAATTTTCCTTTTTTTCCCTCTCCAAATTTGGAGAAAAAGTAGTGGAAATGGACATAAATAAATAAAAATAATAATAATAAATACACACTTACAAATTCGTGGTGCTCTTATAAGTTCTAGGATGTTGAGATCAAATTCTTAAATGTTTCTCTTCTTTTCATTCCCTTTCATATGAACCAAACAATGAAAATAGAAATGTTTCTACTCATTCTTTTTTTTCCATTTCCACACTTTATATCCCAACATACATTAAATAGATTTCCTTTTTTCCCTTTTCCCTTTTTTTTTTTTCATATTCACAGTTCACACCTTTCCTTCCGTCTCCATTTCACTTAAAAGAGTGTCAAGGAGGAAAAGAAAGAAAGAAAAATAACACTAATTTTTTACCTCACTTGTGGAATTATTATATAAACTTTCAAAGATTACAATTGTACCCATAAATTTTGATAAATCAACAAATAATTTCCTCAAATTTTGACCCTGATGCAAAAAAAATTCGTTCAAACTTATCAAATTGTCTTTTAGCACCCCTAAACTTTGAACTAAATGTATTTTTATTTTTTACTTTTTAATAAAAAGTAAAGATCTTTTATATCATCATTATATCAAAATTTAGTAAGGATTATTTGTATTATTTGAAAGTTTAAGAAATATAGTGATGTGAAGTTAAAAATTCAAGAAGATTATTTATACTTAATTTTAAAATATATAAGACAATAATTTACAGGTACTTGATCATTGGGTAAGCAATTAAACGGTGAAAACTACACATATGTTTTGGATCTTCTTTCGCTTCTTGTTATGTTTGCACCAACTTTAGGGTGGATATGTGTAAGTTTTGTTTCTTACCTCTAGATTTTTAAGTTTTTCAAACCCTCAAAAACAACCGTACGTACGAGATCAAAATTAAGGGATCTTATTGATGAAGTAGGCCATGGTTCATTACCTCTTTGAATTTGTTTTGTTTCTTGTTATATTTTCACCGATTTTAGGATGGATCTGTACAAATTCTTTTTCCAAGTAGATTTTTAATGAGGTAGGCCATGGCACATTATGGAGTTTTTATCATTTTGTGTCCTCAAAGAAGTACATGACCAAGGAAAAAGACAAATATTTGTGAAAGGGCACGCAGTAATGACTTTCCAGATCCCATTTGGGCCCTTGCATAAACAACAAATAAATACGATTGCCCGTGATATTGATAGTGTCTTTTGGGAATATACCCAAAAGAGGTCTCTCTCCCTAAAAATTATCATTAGCATTTGCTTTCTCTTTCTCTTATGATTTTGATTCATGTGCATCCTCGAATAAAAATCATGAGCTGGATATATGAGTACAAATATCCAGATGTCATGTATAATCCATCTATCTGTATCTTGTGTATTTGTTCTTGTTCGTACATACCATCCATGGATCAACTTGCTTGATTAGAGAGCTAGATAGTTTGGGATATATGCCACAAGGTGTCCTTTTCAAACCACATGAGATGTTGTGTTTACGACAACATAGTTTGATTGCAACATGGATGATATGATTGTCGTGGTCCTTCAGAGATCATCGAAATCCATTCAATTCAAAAGGTTATATAATTAGGAAATTACTTGCAATACTTGAGTTGGCTCATTAATAGTTTTGTTTTGATTAAGTTTGGTTTATACATGAGCTGAATTCGAACTCGATATAAAACTCATTTATCTGAATTCGATCTCTTATTTAAACTAGCAAGTTCACTTGTTTAAATCATGATTCAGCTTGGGAATCTAGCACACTTATGGGTTCTAATACATATTATAAGTTATTATAATTAAAAGAAAATATATATATATATATATGTATATATACTATTCTTATATTTATTCACTTAATATATTTAGCAATCTAAATTTAACACAAACCAAACTGGTTTGAGCTACTTAAACCCAATTTGATTTGAGTTCAACTTGATTTGAAGTTAATTTGTAAATGAACCAAGTTTGAGTTTGAAAAGGAAAATTGCATAGGTAAATAATTTGAACTTGAATCTATATTTCAAACTCAATAAAAAAGCTTGGCTCTTGAATTTGATAAATTTTTAAGTGAGCTAAACCTCAATTTTGAAAAACCGATTTGATTTTATTTGATCGTAAGCTCATATATAATTGAATGGATTCGATATTGGTATTATATTTAACAAGGTTGATTTATTTTAGATCAGTGGCATCGACTCCCATTTGAGTTGTATAGTATCGCCTTCTTATCTACCTTAGAACATGTCCTAAGTCTATATCACATATACTACAAGTTTTAATTCTCAAGGTACCAATATTTTGACATTATAAATAGAATTTATAGAAAATTCTATGATTTAGTCGTTAATTTTAATGGGATCAATGCGATTGACTATTTAACAGTTCAAATTCAGATCTAGTCTAAATTGCGGAATTAAAATAGTTAATATATCAATTACATGTTTTTTTTTTTTATCAAAGAGGGGAAAACTTGCCCTAAAGCATGAATATCTATTACCTCTACTAAATATTGCTCATAAAGTATCATTATTACAAATATCAGTTAACCACTGAGGCATCTGTTGTAAAACATGAAAGCCTTGTCAGACAGTTTGAGCGTAATGTGCTAATTGATCAACACTTTGATTTCCTTCTCTTAGATTGTATACAACCTGCACCTGCCATAACTGTACCAATAATTGTTTAATTGGCATAATAAGATTACCATATCTTTTATCGTTGCAACCGTTTGTGATTTACAATATTCTTATTATCATATTCCAAAATAATAGCTCTAAAACCCATATCCCATGCTAACTTCAAGCCAAGATATATCCCTGATAGCTTTGTAATCGTGATTGATTCAGTCCCTATATTGGTGATAAAACTAGTCATCCGAGCTCTAAACTCATTTCTAATTAGACCCTTGCTCTAGTATGCCCATCTTCTTTCTTAACTGAGACATCAACATTCCATTTATGCCAACCAAAATGAGAAGGAAACCAACAGATAAGTTGAGTTTCTTTACTTATATTACTATCATTATTTGGCTTAAAAACTAGCTTAGCCTGATAATAGTCTTTAACTTTAGCTATCCAAATCGAAGTCATCGAAATCTCATTTACCATCTCCCCTCCCAAAACTTCGTTATTTCTCTATTGCCATAAATCTAGCAACTAAAATCAAAATCACAAACCATGGAGCATTATTAATGAGGTTTGAACTACTAAGATTTGACAAAAACCAATTGTCAAAATGGCTTGAAAAGAATTCTTTCCTTTTATCATAAGGAACTAGTTTATACCATAAGAGAGTAGCTCTACTACATCTCCTTAATACATGCTCAGTATCCTCAATCAAGCCACCAAACAAGTGCATGAACAATCATTCGTCAAGTGTTTTGTTTTACAGGAAAGCATTTGTTAGAAGAGCATTATGAAAAACAAGCCAAATGAAAGTTTTGATCCTTTCATAGTCAAACAAGCTCCAACAAGTTCTCCATTTCATATTCTCTTAGCTCCAATTATTTAGCATTATAAGCTGAAGATGCTGCGAATTTACTTAAGGCATTAAATCTCCAGTATGGTTTATCAGCGCCAACATTGTTGTACGGTATGAGAACACTGGAAATATAGCATAATATCAAATTTGATATGTAAGGTCTCATCTTCAACCCATTCCATTTGCCCTTTTCATTAACATACAAATCCATCATAGTGCAAAGTTCTTCATCAAGAATAGCGGAAACAATGAGATTAATTAGTAGTTATTCAATTTCCAACCATCTATCTTGCTAAAACAAAATAGTTCTACCATCACTAGTCACCCAATTAATACCCTATAGTGCAATATGCCAAATTTTTGTGATGTTCCTCTAAAGATGCAAAGATTTATTAACCAGAAGACTATGGGGAATTACTTTATTTGATGCATTATACTTTACTTGAAGTACTCGAGCCCAAAGCATGGTAGAATTACACAACAAACCCCATGTAACCTTAAGAAGCAAAGCCTCAATAAATTTCCTCATCTTGCGAGTTCCAAGCCTACTAGACTTCTTTGGTTGGCATATTTGATCCCAGTAAACTAAATTCAGTTTTGTGCCATTCAAAGTAGATCCCCATATAAATTTCCTCATTTCCTTGTCTATATTGTCACATATTCCATTAGGTAATCTAGCAGATTGCATAGTATACATTGGCAATGCAAATATAATGGATTTTGATAGAGTAATACGTCCTGCCAATGATACGCGTTGAAGGTTCCATCCAATTATTCGAGCTTTCACTTTGTCCAACACCTTCATATATTTTGCATTAATGATGCTCCCATGAATCATTGGAACACCTCTGTAACTCCCTAAATTAGTAGTAGATTTAAACCTCATCATACTAGCAATAAAATTCCATTAATGACTTTCCCATGAATTATTGGAACACCTATGTAATACCTTAAATCAGTAGTAGATTTAAACCTTATCATACTAGTAATAAAATTCCTCACCTCCTCCATCATAGTAGGGGAGAAGAAAATCTAACTCTTATCACAACTAATAGCATGGCTCGAGTATTGGCAAAATTCAAACAATAAACATGAGATGACCATAGCTTGTTCCACCATTATCTTTGCAAAAAGGATGAGGTCATCTGCAAAGAAGAGATGCAATAATGGAAAATGATTGCCAAACAAAAATGGTTTCCGCTTGCCTTCAGTTATAGATTTACAAATTAATTGGGATAACGCTCCATGCATAGAACGAAAATGTTGGGTGATATTGGGTCACATTGTCAAACCCCACGAGTTGGATTGAATAGGGTGCTAAGCTGAACATTATGAATAACATGCATTGAGCAAGAAACCAAACACCCCATAATCACTTGAGATAGATAATCAGAAATTCCAGCATCTTCAAGAGTATCTTTCATAAAATTCTAGCTAAGATGATTATATGCCTTCTCATGATCAACTTTAATTGCCATAAATCCTATTATCCCCTTCTAAATTCTCATTAAATGAATTACATCTTGTGTAATAACAACATTATCAATAATGTTCCTTTCTGCTATGAAATTGGATTGAGTGGGATTAATCAATGAGGGCATGATCAATTTGAGCCTATTTGAGACCATCTTTGGAATCACTTTGTAATTGACATTACAAAGACTAATTGATCAAAAGCGCTAAAATCAACCAAGTGATTGGCAGGTTTGTTTGTGATATGGTAATTAAAGTGTTCAACACTGGTCGTGTGAATGTTGCAGTAAATCGTATACTCATAAGTCTGATACCGAAGATTAGCATTAAAACCATTTGGGATTGGAGCCTTATTGGGATTCATATAAAAAAAAAAAAAAAAAACCTTGCAAATTTTTTCTGCTGAATCAAAATTATTCAAGATAACCTTTTGGGAATTATCTAAAACTAGGAAACATCCTTTCACATAAAAGGGTAGCTCATTTGATGAGTCACCTATATAGACTGATTTTAAAAAAAAATAAGTAGCATCCTCTTCAAGAATATTTATATTTGAGCACCAAGACCCGTTAGTAAGCTGAATGTCGTCAATCTTTAATCTCTTTCTTCTTCCATTTGATTTAGCATGGAAAAACAATGTGCTTCTATCTCCCCTCAGTAAGCCATTGCATATTATTACATTGTTACCATAGAAGTTCCTCCCGAGTCAACACATTTTCCAATTCTTCTCTCAATTCAACCTCTAAGTTTTTAAGATTTGGGGTTGAGTGCGTGTTAAAGCTCGTTGTAGCCCAACAATCCTAGCAAAGAGCTTCCTTCTATAGAATGTATTTCTAAATTGTTGTTTGTTCCAAATTTAACTTTAGAAGCAAACTCCTCAACCATCTGTAAAAAAGAAATTTGGTTACTCCAACTCTGAGAAATGAAGTTCCCCCAATTAGGATACATAGCCTAAGTAGTGAAGTATTTGAATCTTTTATTCTTTTCCACTATTCTCCCTCCAAATTTTATTTCAATTAAAAGTAACGAGTGCTCTGATTTTATCCTTACTAGATGTGTCACTGTGGTGCTAAGAATATCAAGGTCCCACTTTGTATTGACAACCGCTCTATCCAACCTTTTAAAACAAAGGCCTCTAGACATGTTATCTAGTTTTAATGTATCTTAAGTCTTCCATACCACAATCTACCACCCATGATTTAAATCTCCTACAAACAGCTACATTTCCACCATCTCTTGTTAATTTATCTCTCAGGTCCACAATAGTGTTAAAGGAACCAATTATAATCCAATGTAAGGATGAATTGCAAGCCAGATTGTACAGAGTAGGCCATAATCATCGACAAATTGTAGGAGATGGACTTCCATAAATGAAACTACCTATAAACAAAGATCCTACAACATCCACAGATTTAGAATGAATAAACTGTCAATTACTCTCAACTATGGAAACATTAAACTTATCCCTCCACAATAAACAAATTCCTATGGACCAACCTTGAGCTTCAGCTCGATATGAGTGTTCAAAATCAATTCTTTTGATCACTCAATCTACTTCATGTCCACTAATTTGAGTTTCTAGAAGAACTAAAACATGATATTGTGTAATTTCACAAACAATTTTAATACTCTCAAAAATCCTTTGCTAGCTGCACCTTGGTAGTTTTATACTGTCATAGAGAAATTCATCATAACTGTAAGGAAAAAAGAGTAGGATTAACCTTAAATAACTCAACTAGCAGCACTGATTTGTACATCGTGGAGATCTCAGAGTCATTGTTGTTTCTTTCTGCCACATCAAGACTGATGAGTTCCTCTAATTTCTTTTTTCGCTGTCTGTTCTTCCCTTTCAAAGACATTTTGCCTACCATTTGCTTAACTTTGATGTTGCATCTTAAATTGATACTCCTTGCATTATCTTGTGGTTTATTACAATTTCCAGATCTTTTTAAGATTGAAGTCTTCAACATATCTTCATCATGATACTCAAAATTGGATAATGGTTCACATTGTCCATCTATAGGTTTTTCCAAGACAGCAATAGCATGCAGATTGTATCTAGTGCTTTACTAACATAAGCTAGTTTTAGATCGAAGTTTTCTTTACCAATAAAAGGCTCTACGAAGTCTGAGACTTATAGGGGAGTCTTAGTGAAAATTTCTTGAGTTGTATTAGGTTGTACGTTTTTTTACTTTTAGGAGATTCAATATGTTTAACAGGCGGGGCTTGTTGTGTTCTTGACTTAAAGCCTGAATTGTTATCACTAGTTCTCCCATTAGAATTTCAACCTTTATGAAAATTCTTCTTTCTAGCCAACTTATGGTTATCAGTGGGGTTGATATTCAAATATTCCTAGGGATTATTATTAGTCATATCAACTCCATTATACCCTAAAAACACACTTAGAAAATACTTAACGGGGAGGGGGGGTGTATATACTTCTTTGTAGCCATATTATCGTTATCAGTGGGATTGATATTCAAAGATTCCCAGGGATTATTTTTAGTCATATCAACTCCATTATCCCCTGAAAACACACTTAGAAAATGCTCAGGGAGGGGAGGTAAATAGAGTATTTTACATAAAATGCTCAAACAATAAATTTTTGTGCAAAAGATCAATTTAAACTTTAATAGCAACAAATTTAGCAATAATATAGAATTGAAAAGAATATTAAAGAGATAGGGAAAGAATATTTAAGCCTAGATTTAACGTGGAGTTTAGCCTACTTCTTACTCTCTATGATCCCACGATCGCCTCGAATAGAGGACTTCACACACTTTAGTAATTCAACAATGCAAGCTCAAATAGAGTAGCACACCAGTTTACAACACTTAGAAAATAAAATATTTTATTGTCTTTTTGTAGTGCTCTCTTATAAAGTTACGAAATAAGAACAGAGCACTAAAATTGATTTTCTCTCTCTTACTTAGAATTTACCATATAATGAACAAGAGCACAATAATAATAAAAGGATTCTTGATTTATTTATTGGCAAATAAAAGCTCTTTCAAAAGTTATCTGAATCTTTCAAGGAGCATGTATTTACAGTCTTCAAAAGTAAAAACGTCCTTTGGTGATAACGTCTGATAAACGACGACATTAAATGCACACAATGGTCGATTTAAATGTGCGCAAACCTACCGGCTCGTTCGTTCAAGCTTTGCACCTTGTTGCTCCCTTGTCATGCCTTTGAAAAAATCCACTTTATCAAGACTGTGATCTTACGAACTTGTTCCAGCAAGCCGGTATGAAATGAACTAGCTCTTCGGTCCTTATCCTGCAGCAACACATACTAACACATATGTACTAACGGCCTTAGAAATAAAATAATCCAAAACCAAGTGAAGTCCATTTTAAAGTACGATTTTCATAACTTTTTATTCTCATAAAAATCATGCATAGAAATAATTAGTTTAACATCCTCATCCACTAAATCCACTAACACATCAAATCTCATGTTGAATCCTTCTTTTCTCAAATCCTTGCCCCTTTTGGAATATCTTGGATTTCCTCCATTATTCCGCACCTTCCTTCCATGTGTAGGAGCATGGATCTTATGATCTAATACATCCTGCTTAACCTGCATAGCCTCCGCATTTCGATCACCAGTGGGTTGGTGACCCATCTCTAAAGATTTAGTAGTTGTCATAATGCCAATACACACTGTACAAGCTTCACTAAGTGGTTGTATTTTCCACATCTATAGCACATGAGTGGTAGCCCTTCATACTCTACCAATTGAATTTTGCCATCAATTTAATTTTGGAGATCAATGCTTTTGTAAGATCTATCCCCATTGCTTTTCTCACAAATTTTCCCCTCTATGGATTAGTTGTATTATAATCTATTTTGATGAATTTTCCAAGCATCTTTACAATTGCTCTCAACACATTTTTCTAGTAATATTGAATAGGCATACCTGGAAACCGCTCCCATGCTGCAATAGCAGAAAGATTTTCCTCCATCGTGCTAAAAGTGGGACTCCATGGCTGCATCGTAAGGTAGTGGCCCATAACAATCCAAGCACCATCCAAAATGCAGTCATATAATAATCCATTGATGACATTTTAACCATTAATATCCATCATCTAAGTTGATAACCTTAATTGCTGCTTTTGGATTCTATAAGCTCATTATTCTATTGTAAAGGGCCCTATAACCAATGTGCTTTCCCATAATATGCACAACCAATGTCTTTTCCATGGCTTCACATATCAGTGTCTGAACTTTCTAAGAAAAATTTATGGTAGGCATATCAAATTCAAAGCCAATCTTAAAATCTTCTTCCTAAATTTCAAAATCATTAGTCTTAGTTTGGTCTCCTCCACACTTATTATTATTCTCAACATATCTTTGAATGAAACTTCCTTAAACATATTTCCTTCACTAATCTCCTTATTTTTTACTTTCTTAGTGACCTGATCCTCATTATCAGATAATATCAATAGAGACTCCTTCTCCAAACTCCCAGAAAATCAATCTCCATTAGTTCTCTATCAATTACTATTGTTTTAATGGTTAGATAATGGATTCAATGGTAGAAGTCCTACTATACATATCCCATCCCATAGACTATCCTCCGATAAATATATGTGTAAATGCAGTTATTAAGAACTCTTTTTTATTTTTACACCAAGACTAGTGTCATGTGAATGACGGGTAGTCAGTTAATTACGGTAAACTGCCTTTGTTACAAGCATAGAAAAGAAGACTAGTTTGAAGAATAATAAAGACGCTAATCAGGCAGCAGCAACAAGAAGTGTACATTTTCCTTCCTTTTTTTTTTTTTTTTTTCCCCTCATACTAGTTAAAATTATATGGATTGGATACTCTCAATTTACATTCTTTTAATTTCTATCTATATACTCCATTAAAATATTATTACATGTAATCACTGTTTAAAATTATAAAATAAAAAAGAAAATCATACCATATTGTAAAATATTTTAAAAATCTAGATAATCTGAGTTAAATGGTTTGCATATTAAAGAATGCTTAGGAAAAGAATACTAAAAAGATCCAAATCGTAAATGCCACCGGTGTGTATCTTCGTCAATTCATTTTCGAAGAAGAACTTCAGCGGAAGTAATTATGTTAAAAACTTTTATCGAATTTACTCGGGGAACAAACTCCGAGTGGTAAATACACTTTATATGTCGGTGAAAGCATTTGAAGGTCCGTGAAATAAATTACCAAGCATCAAATACAAGAACAAATGGATGAAACAAGGAATGTCGGAAAAGGAACCTCTTTATGGTGATTTTGCAAATGTCAACATGCCCATGATTTCTAATGGTGAGAGTAGAAATAGAGGGAAATTATTGGCCTAAAAGCGGCCAAATGACGACCTAAATTTAAGTTGTGATATCATAAACCGGTTATCGCAAGTACAGTTATCATAGTCGGACAAAAATCTACTTAAATACAATAAAGAAAGCACTTATCAAAATTCGATAAATTTATCACAATGTAATTAATTTACTTCTTTCAAAAGTTAGAGTACAAATCAACCTACCAAAATACAACAATTTTACCACAATCTAGTAAGATGCTACTTATCACAATTGGACAAATTTACCATAATGCAACAAACTTAGCACTTGGAAAAAGTAATATACAAACAAGCTATTAGAATAAAATAAAGTTACCACAATATGATAAACCTACAACTTACCATAATCAGACAAACTTACTATAATATGACAAGCTTACCACTTAAAAAAGTTAGTATACAAGCAACATCGCAGAATACAACAAACTTACTGGAATTTAATAAATCTACTATTTACCATAATTGGATAAACTTATCAAAATGTGATGAACTAACCACTTTTGAAAATTTGTTTACAATCAACCCTCTAGAATGCGACAAACTCACCAGAATTTAATAATAATACCACTTATCACAATTAAACAAATTTACCACAAAGTGACGAGCTTACTACTTCCAAAAGTTAGTGTATAAATCAACCTACCAAAATATGACAAACTTACCACAATATGACAATTCTACCCTTACCACAATCGAGTAAACCTTATCAAAATACAACGAACTTACCACTTCTAAAAGTTATTGTATAAATCAATCTATCAGAATATAAAAATTTATCACAATCTAATAAATCTATCACTTACCACAATTTGACATACTCTTTTATATTAACAATCAAACAAAGCCAGTTAAAAAATTATCACGACATCTACGTTACATGAGGATAACCATCATTCTATTGTTATTGTATCTATCCTTAAAGTACGTCTATAGAAGTGAATTTTATTAAGTTGGGGAATGATATATGGAAGGAGATCTAATTATGTTTGCAACTTCATGCTCACCTTAATTTAAACTATATTTTCAAGCTTTTGAGTTTTTCCAATTAACCTTTGACCAAAGAGGGTGTTTTTAACTATTTGACTGTAAGCTTGAGAATAAATCTTTTGTAAGGAAGAGGATATGGTAAGGGTTCTGAGGTAGTGGAAAGTTATTTATATAGATTCAACTTCATTGTAGTATTCATTTAATACCATATAGATTGCTTTGTTGATTGTGCATCATATTGGTTGCTAATCCAATTTAAACTCAATTTGTTTAAATATTTGTACGTAATATCCAATATTAACTTTATCCATATCCTATTTATTTCTTGTAATTCTAATTATCTAAGTACACCATAAAACTACTTTCTTTATATTGTTTATCAATTTTGGAAAACACATTTGAAATTCTCTATCAATAAGTATATAAACATATTTAGTTCCCTATCAACAAGTGGTATTCATTTGTAGCTTCATTCCAAAAGATTCAACCCATATTGGAGTAGTTAACCATATTATTCTAGGATTATTTTAAGAAAACTATAGTTCTTTAGAGGAATCAAGTTAGATTAATTGGATAGGAGAATGGCCAATTGCATAATATCGTTGCTCGAGTTTATCTTCCAATTAATCCAGCTTACACTACTAGAAAACTAGCCTTTAGAGACAGAAAATTTGCGACGGAAAATTTCTGTCTCTAAAAAAATGAATTAGAGACAGATTTGCGATGGATTTATGATGACATGAATTATGAATAATCTTCTAATTTTTATACGCTTTTGCGACGGAATTTGCGAAGGATTACACATTGATTTATGATGAAAATTTTTCCGTTGCAAATTTGTCTCTGATTTTAGAGGGAAATAAATTATTTTAGCACCAATTTCTATTTTTTTAAATTCTGTTGCAAATTTGTCTCTAAACTAAATTATTACATATATCTATATATAAATAATTATATTTAAAATTTATTTTAAATTATACATATCTAATATAATATATAAAATGTGCATTATATAATAAGGACATATATTATATTTATAAATTAATTTATTATATAATAACTATAATATGTATAATCATTTGTTATTTACAACTAATTATATATATTTTATTTATAATATATTTAACATTACATTACATATTATATATAATAAAGTATAAATTAAAAATAGTACTTAAAACATAAATATTATATTTATATCTTATTATATATTCTTTTACATAATAACTTATATAAAAACTCAAATTATACAACTTAATAAAATAGTGTATAATAATAATATAATATGTTATATGCAAGTAATATCATAAAATACTAATTAAAAATAAAGTATATTTCAATAATAATATATGTAAAATAAAATAATTAATATAAAATGTAAACTTAGTATATTTAAACATATACAAATATAAAATAATATATTATATTTTAATAATATATTAATAAAAAATATATATATTCATATTATTTATAATTATTTATTATATATTTATTACGACTATTCATATTTTTTTAATATAAAAAAATTTATTATACATATCTTACATAATTTATATTTACATACTATATTTTATTTAAAATATAATAACATATTTTGGGAAAAAATAATATACTATGTAAAAATATAGTATATTTAAGTGATAAAATATGTAATATATAATAATTAGTTAAATATTTTAAATTGGTATTATATATTATTTTATTAATATAATAATGAAAAATATATTTTTATATTGTTTACATTATATTATAATTTATTAAGTGCAACAAAAATGAAATAAAAAAAAACACATTAATTAAAAATATACAATTTATTAATTTAATATTAAATATTAAATAACTAATGTAAAAAGTATAATTATATTATATATCATTAAATATAAATAAATATTATATGTATAACATTATTTATATTTACATAATATATAATATTTTTTAATAATAATATCATATTTGGAAAAAAAAATAAATATACTACTGATAATATTATATATTTATAATAAATATATAATTTAAAATAATTATTATAAAATGTAAACATTGTATATATTAATATTATATATTATTTTAATAAAATATTAATGAAAAATCCTTAATAAATATATAAAGTGAAATTATAAAATAAAAATAAACTATAAAAGATATATAAAATGTTTTATAGTTATAATATTGTAAATTGTGGTATCTCTTAAATAAACAGTAGTAGAACTTTACTCATGAAGATACGAATTGGTTTATCGGTTTAGTGTCTGTGAAAACTTCAATGTTAAGTGTGCTTAGTATGTAGCATTCTATGATGGGTGACCTCTTGGGAAGGATAAATAAGAGGCAAATGTGTATTTTTTTAATAATTTGTCTTAGAATCAGAGACAAATTTGCGACGGAATAATTTTATTTAATATTTACTAATTGGATATTTAAAAATAACTAATTATAAAACAGAGACAAATTTGCGACAGAAATTCCGTAGCAAATTTGCGACGGAAAATAAATCTGTTTCTAAAAGAATTAGCGACGATGATTTTTGAAACAGAAATTTGCGACGGAAATTCTGTCTCTGAAAGTCTTTAGAGACAAATTTTTCACTTTCAGAGACAGAATTTTTTGTCTCTAAAGCCAAAATTTCTTGTAGTGTTAGTTAAGTCAACTAAGATTTTTCTGATTTCCTTTTAGTCTTATATGTGCATTCTTTCCTACTCTGAGTCTTAAAGTATTATATTTGACCATATAGAAATTGCTATGGATTAACAAAATAAGATTTATCTATTTAGATTTTGTAATATTTCTTCAATTCTAATTATCAATTAGAGTTTTAAATGAAAAGTTAATTTTGTGCATGAAAGATTTTTTCCTTTCCCAGAATCAAACCTATATTGCTTTTTTGTTAATTCGTTTGTCCCTCCATGATCTTAGATTAGATGGAAATAGAATTTAGGTTATCCTATTAATTAAATCAATTCTCCATGAGCGTAAGTCTATAATTTGAGCTTATTATCTTTCTATTTAGATTAGAGTTTTTGGGTTTTCTATTACTTTTAGTTTTATATTAAATCTCAATAATTTTGGGTTGTACAATTTAATTTTACAATGAAATATCAATTATTTATGCAACTATTATAAGATTGGCCTTACTGTTAGATATTCTAACTTTTAGGTTTTGTTCATAAATTGAAATAAAAGATTTTAGGATTTATAAC
The DNA here is from genome assembly GCA_024138025.1 of Combretum micranthum. Classification (NCBI taxonomy): domain Eukaryota; kingdom Viridiplantae; phylum Streptophyta; class Magnoliopsida; order Myrtales; family Combretaceae; genus Combretum; species Combretum micranthum. The sequence continues at coordinate 33,505 of JAMXBD010001579.1, forward strand.
TTACTTGTAATGATATGGTCCCTTTTATGGTCTTGGAGTATGTTCTCCCTTTATTATGTTAGGTGGTTGGAGTGAATTGTGAAAAAGGTTGCGAGCCTATGTTAGACTGTATAGTATGGCTTCTAGGTGGACCTAGGTATCTTTTCAGATTAGGTCCGAACTAGGACTAGACTTGGACTTACCATGGTGGATGCAACATTGGACCCATCCCAGGGTGGTTTGATACCACGAAGCGGACCAGCCAAGTCCACAAGGGTCCAGATTAAAAAAAAAAAAACAAAAACCTAACTGAACAATCATTCTTGCGCATGTTTACAACGTTAAAAGGAAAATGGGGAATAGTTCATGCAGGAGTCTTTTGCAAAAAAGCAAAAGTGAAAAAAAAAAAAAAAGAAGAAAAAATCCAAGTCAAGGCGGATAAAGGTCCAAGATTTTTTAATCTGGACCTGGTAGGTCAGGTTTTAATTCAGACTCGAACCGCATCAAGGAAAAGGCCAAGTGAACCGCATCTTATCAAAGCTCTTACATTTGGTTTCCATTTTTGTTTATATATATATATATATATATTATTGTTTCAGTTATATAGTTTCTAAAGTTATTTCTTACTTTTATTATTTTTACTTATATTTATATAGATACCATTAGCTCATAAATTTTCAGATATTTTAGACATGAGTAAATGTATAAATAATTTTTTTCTATTAATTCATCCATTTATTTTGCAAACATAATATATATTCTTGGCTTAATGGTATTTCATTAATAATGCAATTAAGTTAGGTCTTAGAGAGCACCCAACTTGGCTAAACTCAACAATTGCCTAAAAGAATGTTCCTAATTGGTTTAGTGCATGTTTTTAGAAAATTTTACACTGTGTTTGGTATAGAAGATTTGGGAGGATATGATTGGAATGCAAAGGAAATTGGGTGGGGGTGGTCATGTTTGTTTTGAAAGGAAGAGATCAAGGAAATGAATATAATAAATTTCTTGGTCCCACCATTTTTCCGTTCAAATAAAGAAAATAAGGAAGGAAATGAAGAGCTTGCTAAAATTACTTTTATATCCTTCTTTTTAAAATTATTTATTATCTTTTTGAGATATATATAAGTAATTTATTATTACACCTTATTTTGTTTTTTACAATAATTAAGATTTCATCCATTTTCTCCTCTTTATTATCCAAACACATGGAATGATTTAAATTCTCTAATAATTCATCCTCTCCATTTGCTTAGCTTTTGTAACCTTTCTTTCCTAATTTATTCAATTATACCAAACAAAGTGTTAAAATCTTATAAGGTTCTTATGAGTATTTAAAAAACTTTAATTCTCAAAAGAGAGCTAGAACTTGTAGTACCTCTAACTTTCATGTATTCTTTAATGAAATATTAATGCATTTTATGGGTTTCACATTAATTATCTTTATTTTGTTAGTCAAACTCATTTAGCTTTAAGATAATTATAATTTTACAAAAATATGAAATCTAATATTTTTGTTAGATTTAATTAACTATAATTTTCATTAGGTTTTAGCTATTTTATAAAGGTGTAAGTCCATATTATGCTTATTTCAATTATAGAGTATATAAGAGGTTATACATTTAATAATATAGGGTAAATTACACTAGAAGATCATAGTAAATTCATTTAAAGTCCTAATGTTTGGAAAAGTATCTCGCGAGTTTTAATTAAATATTCTTTGTGTTAATACATATACCTTAAAAAAAGAGTCTTTTGAGTTTTAATTAAAATTTCTCTTGCACGTGTTAATAGAGATCTTAATCGACCTATTTCTCCAATCGTTATGATTTTTTTTAAACCACTCAAAAACATTATGACCTAAATTGACCTACTTCTCCAAATGTTAAGACCTTTTTTAAACTACTCAAAACATTGGACCTCAAATGAACTTACCCTTCGGTGTAATTTACCCTAATAGAATATCCAAGTTAGAATGAGATTTTCAAAACTTGACATGGTGAAGGTTGCAAAACCGAACCAAGATTAGAGCCCTTTTTTAACGGTTCCAAATTAGGTTTTAAAATCATGAAACCCTTTCTTGTAAAAAAAAAATTATTCTATGTGTTCTTTTTAACTTTTTTCCTCATTTCCAACGAATTATATTGTTTGATTAATATCTTAATTTCTATTTTACAAATATTAGACCATAACATTGCAAACTTTTTTTTTTCACAAACATTTTGAAATATATTTGCAAATGAAAATTACATGAGAAGAATGCATAATAAAAATGTAAAGTATAATTTGAAAATATGATGATGTTTATTTGAAAAAAGGGGAAAGAACATTACACTTTAGCATTGCGAAGTTTATTTTACAAATATTAGAGAAAGACATAAAATCTTACATTGTTACATATTGAGGCAATTAGTAGGAGTGAAATAATAAAAAATTGTGGGGAAAAATTACAATTAATGTTGTCCTTAATGCGTTACATGTGTGATTGTGAGATTCAGACCACTGTAATTCATATTTATTTCTTTCTTCTTTCATAATATTACAGCAGCCTTTGAATTTAACTTTTCTTTTTTCTAATTCGATCTACTCCTCCCTTTCTCCCTCCCTCTAAACTCCATCATGTTTAACAGGTAAGCTAGTTGAAATTGTTGGTTCTACCAAGTTCTTAGTCAATTGATTAGCTAAGAACCAAGATATTGATTTAATTTCAATTTAGAATCATTGATGATAATTCCAGTTTGGATCCAAATTATAGCCATGTCTATTCAAAACTTTGTTTGAAATTGGTTCAATTGCATCCTTTGAAATGATTTCAATTCTCATGCAGCTACAACAAATACTTTTTCTATCAATTGATTTCTAAACTATTTAGATTTCACGTTTCCTCGCCACAAAATGAGGGAAAAGGGAAAAAGGCACAATAGAGCATAAATGCAGAGAAAAAAAAATGTACACTTCATAATAGTTTTTGTCATGGATCTGTTTGGGTCCAAGTTAGCTCGGTTCCCATTCCTTGTTCCCACGGTTCAGTTCTAGTTTCTCTAGAATTGACAATAGCGAAATTTAAAAAAAATCAATTAAATAAATTTATTTAATTTAAGTAAGAAAAAATGCAAAATAAACTTTTAAATTTAAATAACATTGAGCTTAATAATAATTATTTATAACCCATTAGTTAAAAAAAATTTATAGTATGCATTTATTTATATACAATCATTTACACTGTTTTAATTGTTATGTTAATAATGTGGTACTATAAAATATTCAAGATACGAATAAGTCCTACAAATATAAATGCAAGTCTTACCTTGTTAAAAAGAAAAAGTCTACTTTGGTTAGAAGTTTATATAAACTTAATAATCTATGATTTCAAATACGTTTATTACTTGTGTTGTTAATAATAACACATTAACAGCTCGTTCACTTCATTGAATGAAAAAGCTATAATGGAATTTCTATTACGGAAGAATAAAATAGAGTTGTAATAGGACTTTTCTTTATTAATTTTTTTATTTAAATGGTAGTATTTTGGAAAAAAAAAAAAAAGATAATTTCAGTATTGAATTGGTATTCATAGGTTTGAATAAAGAATAATTATTCAATATCTTATGTGATAGGGGTTCATTGTGGAATCGTTATTCAGTGAACTAAATGCCATAATACCTATTCGTTAGGAATAAATCTATAGTGGAATTGTAATTATAGCGAAGTGAACGAGCAATAAATATTGTAAATAGAAATATATATTTTTCACTATTCACATGGAAAATAGGTGAAATATTTTTTTTTAATAATTTTTTAAATTTCTTTTCTTTCTTTTTCTTTTTTCTTTTTCTCAACTTTCATAGCGTGAAACCGTAGGTACTTATGGTTCATCGGTTCTTGAAGATTCCATAGTCACAAGGTTAGATGATTTTAGGGGTGGAACTATAAGGACCCGCCAGAATCGATGGGTCCTTAACAGTTCTGACTCCCTATTCATGGGCTGTTCTGGTTCAAGAACTGCTAGTGAGGGATTGGGTAAGATCCCGATTCGAAACTAACTGTGTGATGTCTACTTCATAAAATTAACCAAATGAAAACCCTAAATTAAAATCCTAAAATGAACTGTAATGATAAAACTAAATTGAAATTATTCCATAGTAGAATTAACACGGTGAACCCAGCCACCCTTGTTTATTTATTTCGTTCATCCATTGACAAAGCCATTCTCTTCAACTAAGATTAAAAACCGGCCCACTTAAATGCTACACCAGCCCACATTTTCTTCATCCAGTTTTAACTCCAACAAGTCCATCTATTGTTTTCCCACTTTTTAATAGAAAAACACAGGCCCATTCAATTATTAATTCCAAAACTACACATAAAAATCATTATGGGCAATTATTTGTGTGTCCCATGAAATTGCAGCCGCACCAATGTTCCACAGGCTTGGTATGACTCAAAGCATGACAGGCCCATAGATATGTCTTGGTTTCGGTTCTATCAATGATTAAACTGAAAATGTCAGCCCTTCACGGTTGTCACTTCGGAACAGATGAAAAGAAGCGAGGTAGCACGATGGACAATTCCTGGTTTGACGCAATTTGGGGAGTTTTGAGCTCTTCCGATTCTCGTAAATCCAGAATTTATTCCCTTTCATATATATATACACTGATCAATACAATATCCATATTTTTATTTGCTTTTGCAATCCATTATTTCAAAGAGGTTATAATTAAACAAAAAAAAAAAAAAGACATTATAAGAATTTTTCTATTCTCATCAATTAGTGATTTTTTTACTTGATTTTTAATTTTTTTTTCTTTTATATTTCGGCACTCAACATTTACAGAAAATTCAAATAAAATTTTTGTTACAACAGTTACATTTTGTGTTAATGTTTGATACGTGATAGATTATGATTTGTCTGTGTAATTATCTTAAATATATATTATGAATTAATATAATAAATTAAATGAAAAATTTTTGCCACCTTTAAGTGGTTTAGGGTGGTGGTGACCATCCCCATCACGATAAAATAAAAAAGAACACGAAAGAAAGAAAGGAAAGCTGAAGTTCAATTGACTTTCATAAGATTTTCTTTTTGATTTCTTTAGTGAAATGATCAACTTTTATAGCTTCTTAAAAAAAAAAAAGAAATTAAAAACAAAAAAAAAAACAAAAATAGTTGACATTAAAAACAAGGCTAACTTATGATATAATTGATAAGCCCAATACTTAACACTTGAATTATTAAATGTATTTCTCCTTTAATTGGAATTACTGGTGGAAATTATCAATATGTTGCATACATTTCATAACATGTATTGAATGCATTCAAATAGGATCAAATCCTTTTAATCCACTACCCTTTGTGGGTTGACATGACATAGGCGAATACCCAATGATCCAATAAATCATGATTTCAAGTAGCTATGTAAAAGTAAAACTAGGAGCCTAAATACGCTTAAATGAAATTGTCAACTATTGGTTAAATCCTGCGTCTATTTGACCGACCTTTGAGAATGACCATTATCCATTAAGTTCCATGGGGTCTATTAAAGGTAAACCCCAAGACTCAAGCCTTTGAAATTTCTAGAATCTGGAATGTTCTTGAGTTCAATTTACCTTGGTAGTGGATTGGTAGTTACTATCGTTGTTGCGCACACGATAGGCTCATAAATCTAATGGATATAAATTTCCCCTTGAAGGTGGAAACTTGTTGTACATGAGAGTTGCTTTTATTTAAAAATCATTAAATTCATAATGAATGCATTGAGTTTCCTGAATTTCTTTTTATAATGAATACATTGAATTTTTTTAAATTGTCTCTCCAAGTGTTTTCGTTCTTTCTTTTAGACTTTTACTAATTGAAATGAAGGAGAGTATTTGATGCGGGTTGGAATATGCATACTATTCGTTCACAGTGTTTTTGTCAAATAATCTCTTGTAGTGATGTATTTTTACGTTTATGATTTTATGACTTTTAATGAAAACTGAAAAATAAAGATATAAACGATCTATTCATATGACACCCCAAGAAAAAAAACATAGCACTATTCACTTGATTAATCAATATAAGGCACAATTAATGAAACAACAAAAACTCTCACACAATTACAATATTGATAGAAAGGGAAAAAAAAAGTTGAAAAAACTCTCAATTTGCATCCAATGAATTCAAAAGTCAATAATGAGTCCAAGTCATGAAAGGACTAATTATAGTAGTCCCAAAACCCTAGTAAAAGACTAAGAAATGACCAGAATACCCCTATTAATGAATCTAATGAGATAACTATTGAAATAATTAAGATATAAAATGAAATATATTGTTCTAAGGTTGGTACAACCAAGTATACAAGTCGAGTCACATACTTTAATACTGGTGAGAGATTCACAAGTTTGGCTTCAATATGCTTATGTTGGTCACAAAAAGTATTGCTCTTCTCGTTTGCAATTTTGTCCTCAATATAACTTTCAACATAACTTGTGTTATTACTCGTGTACTCTTAACAAAACTCCAAATTCCTTCTCTCTTCCACTCGAACACAACGCGAACTATATTCACCTATAAAATGAATAATATAGCTACAAAAGTATCTACCTTCATTATCTAATAAATCTTTAGTCAATATTCGTTGAATTAACTTTTGCAAACTTTGAGCTCTAGCTCACGTAATAGGACAATTGACACATAATATATGTTCATCTTGTGGAGCTTTATGCTGTAGTGGGAGTGTTCATGTGATATTATGATATTAGATAATTTGAGGGAGTTTAATGGTTAATTAAAGTATTAAAATCATAATTGAATGTTTAGAAATGACTTAAAATTATTTTATCAATTTTAGAGTGTAGGCTTGTGCTTACGAAACCTATGAGATGCAATTTGGAATTAATTTTGTGTTACTTGAATGTAAAATGAAGTATTAGATTGATTAGATTGTGGATATATGAAAAATCTTGTAACTTAGGGTTGGTTGTAGTGGCTTCAGGTGCATCGATATTGAGTTAGAGTTGATGAACTTAAAGTACTTAATAAAATAGATAATTGAATGGAATTAATGGATAAATTACATTAGAAAGGATCAACGTTTCGAGATAAATTCAATTGGGATATTTTAAATATTAGAAAAATAAATTAATGTTAAAGAATGTTGTACAAATAAGGTACACCATTCTAGGAGATTAAATATTATGCAAGGTGAAGCAAATAATATATCTAAGTTTTTGTGTTTATTTGTAAACTAATTAAAACATTGATCTATTTTTTAACCATTTACAACATTAATCCTTATCAGTTGATCTATTTTTTTTTTTTAATCACACAAAATGTTGATCTCCTAATTAAACTTACTTTTAAACATTAAATCCTTCTGGTGCAATTTTTCTCTCATATTAATATGTTCAATCTTATTCATGCAAATTCTTGAATTATTTTAGAGGTTTTATTAAGTTTCAATATGTCCTTGATGATTATCTAATGTTAGCTTCAATGAAATATTCAAATTATTAAGGTTAGTCTTTGGATTTACTCTGATATGTTTATGGAAGTTTGGATATTTAGGAAACTTTTCATAAAATTATAGATGTGGTTGTGAAGATTTTGATTATGCATGCCTGGTTCTTGATTATTTGAATTGAAGATTTTGATAATGTATGCATAGTTTTATGGCTTAAGTTGCCTTTATGAGTTGCTTTTACAAAGAAACACTAGTAACACTTGCACTTATTACCTCAACTATAATTAATTCCACCTTTAATTAAGATGAGCTTTCGTTGCCTGAGAGCATTTTCAAATTTATCTTACCTTCGATGAATTTAGCTATAGTCTTTTTAGAATCATTAAGGCTAGATTTCAAGAGAGAATTTTCAATTTCAAGTTTTTCTAACTCTTTCATGGAAGATTCATCACTTTCTAAGATATGTTATTTTCCTTTAACTTTGTCATACTCCTTCAAACTATCAACTTTCTTGTTCAATTCCTCATTCTTCTCGGTCATTTTCCATTTATTAGTCTCAAGTATTCATTTTCTTCACCTAAATATCCATCCTCATTCTCAAGCTTGCTATAATCTTATTTAAACAAATCAAGTTCCTCTCTTAAATTTATCATCATGTCTTTCAAACTTTTATTTTACTTTTGTAATTGACCATTTCTAGCTTAGTAAGTAACCATTATTTACTCACTTCTTGGTGCACTTGATACAAAATCCTCAATCCCACTACAAGATAGTTCGCATCACAATGGGATGTTGTCTAAATTTAAAATTTACCACCCATTTGAAAGTATTTGCACTTTCAACTTATCCTTCTAACCTAAAGAGCATTTATTAATGACCTAGCCAAACTACTTATTACATATTCATATAGCAAGAGAAAGGTCACATTTAAAAGTTGTCTTTCTAGGTTTTTCATCAAGGAATGGGGTAGAAAAAATCGTCATACTTGCTCTCCTTCTCCAACCCAATCCTTAATAGTGTACAATTTGTTATACATACCATATACCTCATGATATGAAATACTAGATAATGAAGAGGACACCTCATTATCAAAGACCATAAAGCACATATCTTTACGGGATCTACTCTAATTATCAATACCTTATGTGGCCAATATAGCTTCTTTTTTAGCTCCTTTAGAGATCTTCTTGAGCATAGAGCAATATAGTTGTACATGGCTCGAGTTATGACATTTAGAGCATGCAACAACATCATTCTTTTTTTTTTTTCTTTAACATTGATGTATATTTGGTTTCATCCTTTTCATCTTTTATTAAACTTCATAAAATTCTTGAAATTTTTTGCCATCATAGCCACTTCCTCATCACCTGTATTTAAGCTTGTATTTTAAGTGCAATTGATTTCTTGTTAAATTATTATCCTTATCTTTTAATCATCACATGCATCTTGAACATTTTAAGTAATTGTTCATTCATGAGTGTGCTTAAGTCATTTGCTTCCTTAATGGCAGTCCTTTCGGCTTCTAATCTCTTAGCGACCTAAGAATTTTAGAGTTAAGTTCTAATTAGTATACACTTTGCCAAGCACCATTATTGATTCACAATATTAATAAATCTACTTTATATATCAATAACTAATTCATTAGACTTTATTTTCAAATTTTCCACATAATAGATTTATTTTAGTATTCTTAACATATATTGTTCTTTCATAAATAAATATATATATATATATATATATATATATATATTCTAACTCATCTCATATTTGCTTTACACTAGTTAATGTACATACTCTATTAAAATCATTTTCACTTATTGCATAAATGTTGGATGTTCACCGTCACTTCATTTGGTATTACTTTTTCCCATTTTTTCCTTATTGTAATCCTTGTCATATTTTCCTTCAGTTTTGAAAATACCATTCTCAATGACACTCTATCAAGTTGAATTTAATTTTCAAGAAAACTTTCATTCTACATTTTCAATAAAACTAGCTATAATCATTTGAAAGTAGAGGTCTATTAATAGATTCTCCTTCAAGAAAGCAATCTATGGTTGTGATCTTTCACTAAATGTAGTTAAGTAATTGACTATAGACTAGCTTTGATAGTGAATTACACTAAGTTCAACCCAATTTTATCAATTTTTTATTTTAATCACAAATTAAAAAATGCAATGATTTCAACTATATAAATAAGCAATGAATAACATATTCAAAAGTAAATAGAGAAGGGACAAAGAATTCAAGCCTAAGTTTATTAATTTTAAAGACAATATGCTCTAAGAAGCTATATCAAATTCATAACTACTCTTAATAACTACATGAATAGTGCTCTTTAACAATATTGGAAATAATCTCAATGGAACTACTCAAATTTCCCAATTTGAATTTGCAAATATAAAAAGGAAGAGATAAATTTCTAAATGATCTAATACAAATTGTTTCGTAGATTATAATTAGCTCTCAAATGGTATGATAATAGAAAAAATGTCAAATTTAGTACTTGAACTTTACTTGAAAATTCATGTAATACCTAAACTTTAAACTGGTCAATGTAATATCTAATATGACTTTACATGGCTATTTTTACAACCTCATTTAACACTGTTTATTCCATTTATTGACATGGAAGAACCAATCTATAAATACATGTAAATTGAGACAAAAGTTTCAATTTAAAGTGATCCAAATTATAATAGAAGTGTTAGAAAAACAACAAAAATTAACCATGGTTAAGTCAAGACAATAGCAAAAAGTAACTCACTGTGATCAAAACCTAAGTAAAGGAAAGTAAAAGGGAAAAAGTAAATTCAATCATCGAGAATGAGAGAGAAAATAGTGTGTCAAAACCCTAATTTTATCTTGCGGAGCTTAAATCAAGTGAGAGAGGGAGAGAGAGAGAGATTAAAACCTTGTAATCAACTCTAATCAAGCTACACAATGGAACCTAACCATTGTTAAAATTATATTTGGTGTCCTCTTCATAATAGTGAAACAATAACCCCATGTGAGTCTACCAATAGTGAATTATCGAGTAAAATGTGTCCCTACTTTCAGCCTTGGTTCATCTCTATCTTCGCAACTGAATCCCTTACCTTCAATCCACATTTATAAAAGATAAGCTTAATACCATTATATGATGACTGCTAGGTTAAGACTATTGAAGTAGTGGACGACTTCTCCATCTTTAAAGTCATGTGCTCTCCCTTTTTGACCTCTTCGAATTGAAACTTTTTCTTTCCAATTATAGGTTTGGGCATTTCAAGGTGTTTTCATTTTTAACTATTTTTCTTCAAAGTATAAATGCAATTAGAGTTTCTTTAAACGAAAATTTTCACTTGTAGCTTGATTGGGGTTTCTAATTTTCCACTAATTTGGTTTGTGGCAACCATTTTTTTACACATTAATTTTTGACTTAGTTGATGCTACTTTACTTCTATCTTTCTTATTGCTTTTTAAGGTGAATGTTACACTTGATACCTAAACTTTACCCATTTTTGTAATTAATTACATCGAGTTTACTACTTTAACCTTTTTTTTTATTTTTTCAATTAGTTACTTTAATTTTATCCATTTATGCAATTACTTATCTAAAAATTGTCCATTTTTATGATTAGCTACCTAATTTAGGTATTATAAATAACCCCAAAACATTTGGAGATAGTAAATTGAGACTTTATTTCTTTAGGTAGTTAATTATAGAATTTGATAAAGTTTAGGTACCAAACTTCAAAAGTTTTTTTGGTTTTTTAAACACGAGTTTAGGAATGATAAGGTGTTTACTCCACATTAGCAAACTCAGCAAATAGTGTCAAATGAGGTAGTAAAAATGATTGTGGAAAGTTTGATTAAGTATTAAATTGACCACTTTAAAGTTTAGCTACGATAAAGTTCAAGGAATAATGTAGACATTTTCTCATTATCATATGCCAAATCCTCTTGTTTATAAGATCTTAAAAATTTATTGTTGTTGCCTAAATTCTTCCATTTTTTTTCCTTGTACTAAATAATACATAACTTTGCCCTTATTGGTCAAACGTCATGCTATGCACCATTTGGACACTATCTAAAAATGGTTAGGCAATTAATGATTGGCCTTTAAAGGGTCTGGACTCTACCTTACAAATAGAAAACAAAAATCAAGAATATCTGTTTCTATCTAGAAGCTTTGCCTTATCGTCTGGACTTTAAGCCATTGATGTATGATCAATATTTACTGATTATGCTAGCATTTGATCACCATGTTCAAATGCCTATTGTGGAGTATGGTCGGTAACTTTTGATCATGTCAGCATTCAAACTTCATATCCTTATGATCAAACAGTAGCTGCAATACATCAAGCTTTAGTAAAAATGAAGTTCAAGGTAGGAAAAACAACAAACAAGTTCCACACATACCCATTAAGTCATAGATTACACAGAGAATATATTTAGCTCATTTTAAGTTTTGCTTTATGATTTCTATGTTATTGGCTAATTAAGTATAGGTTTACAATAAAACTTGTTTGATTATCAAATATTCTGTCTTGCAAAGATTCAATATTACTTACCTTGTTTGCTAATAGAGTATTGAGCTTACAAAACCGTTGATGGATGTTGTTATGCTTGTAGGATAAAAACATCAAGAGAGGAACAACTATGGGGTTGTGTAGTGGTGTCACTCCAATGCTTAAGTCAATGAGTGTTTATAAAGAACGTGGCAAGTGGAACTAGTAGAGTAATGGCTAGAGTGAGAGTGCTTATATTAGATACTATTGATCTCAAATGTCTATTTATAGGTAAGAGGGTTGCAATAGACTTGCAAGCAAATGACCATAGTGTGAAATGTGTATATCGATATATTAGGAAGGGATATCTTCACGTTATTATAGTTTCCTAGATTACCAGGGTTATGCTAGAGGCAGTTAGCCACATTTGCTAACTATTTATTTAGTAGAAGGACAACATCACAAATCGAAACTTTAAGGTATAATCCCAAGGTGTCCAGTTTAACACAAAGCAAGGGTAACTAATTAGTTTCGACTCGGATAACTTGATTTGATTCTATGCAACTTGTTCTATGCCCTTAAAGGTTGGACTGGGGCAAAACAATTAAGCCCATGATCCAAATAGTTTAGTCTGAATTTAGGAAGCCTATATCCGGAATGACCTATCAACAAATACATATTTTGTGGTTCAACACAATCCATGCCAAATAAGATCTTTACTAACATTTTAATTGAGACAAACATTAATGTTCTATCATCAATTTTTGTTGAAACTTTTATTAAATCACAAATAATGATAATATAGTTGATTCAACATTTTTCCATAGTATATCTACTCTAATTAAGTATACTCTATATAAAATGGACAATCTTTAAACTATTAATCGATTTTAGTATTTTGAGTATCTTTTATCGATTTTTTGATGCAAATGAATATCTGGCTTCTCAAATGACAAGAAATTAAATCTAAAAGAAAATTATCTATACTTTAGGATAATGATCGGGATTTGAATTCTCTTAATTTTATTCAAATTTGCAATCAATGATCCAGATTGTTTAAATTTTTAAACTACTAAGTGACATCTTTATGATGTTTCCTTTTTTGTTTCTCATAAAGAATCTCAATCATTAATTACACGAGAATAACATCTTTATAAACAAATTTAAGAAAGTAAATTTAGAGAATCATTCTCTATCTAGAGTATTTAGTATGTGTGCTCTACTTTTTGTTGTTTTTTTTTTTTTTTTCAAAACATAGCAGCATGCACGCAAAAGGATAAGGAATATAGGCGGGTAAATAAACAAACTCACTCTTACAGTCAATGCTTTTTGCCTAATTTGGTTTTAATCAAATTCCTTATCAAAATTTGAATAATAATATCCATTGGACATTTTGACTAAATTTTAAACGCAAAAGGAGGGAGACTTTGATTAATGGGATTAATAGTTTTGATGGCATAGGCGATAGGCATCTACCTTGCTCCACCAACATAACAACCATTATTTTGATTTAAAGCTTAAAATTAGATATCCAAAATTTTTTAAATTTCTTTTTATTAATTAAATATAAAAGAGTGAGGAACAGAGTGGACCTAAAATAGGAAAAACCAAGCTGGTGGCCGCCCACTCAACTCTCAAACACAGATAGATATAGATAGATAGAATTTAGAAAAAGGAAACCCGAGCATGGCGCGTGTTCTTTCACCAGTCCACTAAAACACCAGCCTGTTCCTAACGTTCCCTTCCTCACTCCCCCCACCTTCCCACAATTCCATTCCAATCTCCCCTCTTTATATGCAACGCCTTCTTTCCTTCTTATAAAGAGTCTCCCTCCGCAAACACACACGAAAGAAAACAGACACACTTTATCTCTCTCACCTCCTCGTCCTCCCCACCCCCCTATTTCTGTCTCTCAAGCATTCTTCTTCAATCTGTTCTTTCCCATCATCCAACAGGTCATTCTTCTTCTTTCCATTTCATTTCTCTGTTGTTTTCCAGATCTGTTTTCTTTGGTTTTATTTTTGATGGACCCAGATTCGTTTTGTATTTCTCATTGTCGTGTTGGGTTTGTGTAAAGTTTGAATCTTTTCTTATTGGGTATTTCGTTAAATTGTTTTTTATTTTTGGTTGCACCTAATTTGATGCTGGGTATATGTAAAGTTTGAATCTTTCTATTGGGTGTGTAGTTCACTTGGTATTCTTATATACATTTTGATGTTGGATGTGTATATCTAGTTACATTGGTTCTCCGAGTCCCATTTTGTCTGGTATGTGTTTGTTTATAGTATGATTATTTATTTTTTCTCCCCGGATTCGGTATTTAGGTAAATTAGTTTTTTTTTTTTTTTTTGGTTTTCTTTTTGGATCTGTTACCTTTCCTTGTTTCATCCATCAAATGGCTGCATTTTGTTTTTAATTCTGTTATGGTGTTTGATTTAATTATCGATGTCTGTGACAGTTACATTTATTTAGATGAAGCAACTTGATAGCGTGGAAGAATTAATTTAAGCAAATTGATGTCTTGTTGTGTAGTTTTGATTTGCATGATGCATTACCTATCAACGTAAAGTCAGGCACATTTGGAGAGATCTTGGCATTTTTACGTTGTAATTTGGAATTCTTGCAGTTTCTAGTGAGAATTGGCTGCTAAGGTTGGCATCATGAGATGCCATCTGCGTTTTCATAATTTTCATGTGATTTGAAAGTTCAACTTGTGCTCTACATCTTGATGTACATGTATACGGTGACATGATATTAATAAAGCATCAGATGTCAATTGTGAGAAACATTCTGGATTTCGGATGTTGACATCTACGAAATCTGCAAACAAGATTTAGGAAGTGGCACAATCAGTCAGATGTCACTGCTGTCATGTCTCAATTGTAATTCAACCTTACAAGCAAAACACAGGGCTAATAAACATAATGATTACATGTATAAACTTTTATAAATCTGCTTCGATGTTAAATTGTGAGACAACAAGCCTGGGATGGTAGGGTAAATGAATAGAAATAATACTAGTAAGAAGGGAGGAATCTGCATTACAACTTCCAAGTACATGGAGCTAATGGAAAAGCCATTAATATACTTACCACCTTGTAATCGGGTTATTTCTGATATTTCAGGTTTTGGTGGCAACTGATGTGTACTGACCATAACACTATTTTGATTTTTCCGGCTATTCTTCCATATTAACTTAAAAAGCCATTGGAAGAGTGGTTTCCATGCTTTCTTTCCAAAGAAAAAAGACTGTCATTGTGTTTTCAGTGCCCACCTGTATGGTTTATTTTGTTGATTTAAAGAAAGTTTGCTGAAACATCTGACTTGATTGGCATCTGATTTTAGTTCCTTAGTTTTTGTCATGAAGGCTTAGTATTTTCCATTCAATTTATTAGGTAGAAGAATATGGCAGATGCAGAGGATATTCAGCCACTCGTTTGTGATAATGGAACTGGGATGGTTAAGGTATTTTTCTGTTGGTTCATTCTGTTACTTTTCTGCCTTAACATGGATCTTATGCCTATCGTTTTTTGGTCTCTATTTATGTTTATGATGTTCGGTATAAGCTATAAGAAGTAATTTAAATTTTTTTTTTTGTCTAGGCTGGATTTGCTGGTGATGATGCTCCACGTGCTGTGTTCCCTAGCATTGTTGGGCGTCCCCGTCACACTGGTGTGATGGTTGGCATGGGCCAAAAGGATGCATATGTTGGTGATGAGGCTCAATCAAAGAGGGGTATCTTGACTTTGAAATACCCGATTGAGCACGGTATTGTGAGCAACTGGGATGATATGGAGAAGATATGGCATCACACTTTCTACAACGAGCTCCGGGTTGCCCCAGAAGAGCACCCTGTTCTTCTAACTGAAGCTCCCCTCAACCCCAAGGCTAACCGTGAAAAGATGACCCAGATTATGTTTGAAACCTTTAACACTCCTGCTATGTATGTTGCGATCCAGGCCGTCCTTTCATTGTATGCCAGTGGTCGTACTACAGGTGAGCAGTTGTATCTATTATAGACATGCGAACTGTTTGTTGCGGGTTGAACTACATTAAAACCTCTCTCGATGAGTCACCTAGCAGTGAAAATTATAGAAGGGGAA
This sequence comes from Combretum micranthum, assembly GCA_024138025.1. Taxonomy (NCBI): domain Eukaryota; kingdom Viridiplantae; phylum Streptophyta; class Magnoliopsida; order Myrtales; family Combretaceae; genus Combretum; species Combretum micranthum. The sequence continues at coordinate 49,522 of JAMXBD010001579.1, forward strand.
CACATTGCTTGTGCAAAGTAGGGGTTGTCTTAATGATACAATCTGGATGGTGTAACTGGAGGCTTCTAACTTGATTAGCAGTCATGACATTCATTTTTACTCCCTTGTTTATTTTCTGTCAAGATATATTTGCAGTAATAGGCATGTCATTCCCTCTGCGCGCCCCCCCCCCCTTTCTGTATTTGATAAATGATACATCCTAATAATGCAGGTATTGTGTTGGATTCTGGTGATGGTGTCAGTCATACGGTACCTATTTATGAGGGTTATGCCCTTCCCCATGCCATCCTTCGTCTTGACCTTGCTGGACGTGATCTTACCGATCACTTGATGAAGATCCTCACTGAACGTGGTTATTCTTTCACCACCACTGCCGAGCGGGAAATTGTGAGAGACATGAAGGAAAAGCTTTCTTATATTGCTCTTGACTATGAGCAGGAGCTTGAGACTGCTAAGACCAGTTCTGCTGCTGTCGAGAAGACCTACGAGCTTCCTGATGGTCAAGTAATTACTATCGGTGCTGAGAGATTCAGGTGCCCAGAGGTTCTCTACCAGCCATCCATGATAGGAATGGAAGCTGCAGGTATTCACGAGACAACATACAACTCCATCATGAAGTGTGACGTGGATATCAGGAAGGATCTTTATGGCAACATTGTTCTCAGTGGTGGTTCAACCATGTTCCCGGGTATTGCTGACAGGATGAGCAAGGAAATCTCTGCATTGGCACCGAGCAGCATGAAGATTAAGGTGGTTGCACCTCCCGAGAGAAAGTACAGTGTCTGGATTGGAGGATCCATCTTGGCTTCCCTAAGCACATTCCAACAGGTTTGTCTTGAACAGTATCTTTACTTGTTCATTGTCTTCTCATCCTGATTCTAGCATTTTTACTGATAAATACAATACGTGGGGATTTCTGTACAGATGTGGATTGCAAAGGCTGAATATGATGAATCTGGTCCATCAATAGTGCACAGAAAATGCTTCTAAATGTTCTGAGAATAGGGTTGTTGAGAGGAAAAGGAGTGCTACTGTTCTAGAAAGAAATGCGACTTGCAGCTCTTTTTTTTTATAGCTTGCGTTATGCTTCTATGTTATTCACATGTTGGAGTGAAGATGATGACTTGTGGAGATGAGGAACTTGATTTGTCTGGATGGATCACATTCTTTCATTATTAATTATTTTGAGAACTCTTTGCTATTGCCATAAAAAATCTCTCTGCTCCTTCAATTTTATCTCTAGTGTTTGCAAGTGTTGGTCACTTTATATATACTTGACCCTGTGAGTGAAGATATCTTTTTATATATTTCCTGATAGCAGATTTATAACACTGGGAAAGGTTTACATTTTTACTTGAAGCAATTTCCTCATTGTATGTAAAAATGAGCATGAATCAGAAAAAAGGTGGCAAAAGAAAACGGATAGTGCTACGTGAATTATGGGTCTGTTTGTTTTGACTTCTTTTCGGTAGATACACACTTTTTCAAACTTGTTGCTAACAAATTATTTATCAAGAAATAGAAATAGATAAAAAAAGGTTGACAGTTCTCATCAAAAGATCAAATAGAATAAATATAGATAAAATTTAGATGCAAATCGGATATATTTACATATATTATTTTAAAAAAGATACAGATACAGATAAAAAACAGACAATCTAAACAGAATGATGGTTTTTCTAGATAACTCGTAGCCTTTGTCATCTGTGAACCAAAAGTTAAAGGTGGTCCTTTTCAAAGAGACTTCTTTTCGGAAGACCACGACGTTCAATAGATCTTCTAGCAATTCGAATCTATTTGATTAGGATATACAGACACTACAAGCCTACCATGGGAACAACAATTGCCCAAAAAAGAACATGGGACCAACAGAGACGGTTTTGATGGTCAGAGATTTGAAATCATAATAAAAGAAGGCTGCTTGATTGCTTAGAGCATTCATATCCCGTAGTACTTTTATGACATTCTTTCAGCACCACATAAACATTCTAAGGATCTCATCCTTTTAAGAATCTTGACACTTTATTTTTAAGGTTGTTTTTTTTTTTTTTTTTTTCAAAATATCCTTTAGGTTTTCTAGGAGGTTTTTTATATTTGGATCATGTATATTTTTACATAATACACTTAACAAAATAGAAAAAAAATTATAAAAAGTCGTGAGGAATTAGAATTTTTAAGGTCAGAGGACTCAAAAAATTAAAGAATCTCTCTCTATTATTAAGACCTCAAAACCTCTAGAATAGAGTTCCTTTTTTAAAGATAGAGGGTGGATGACTATGACAGAGAGGTTGGGCTCAAAAAGTTGAAGAATCTCTCTCAATTGTGTTGGACACATCTTGCACCATGGTTTGGCATAACTTAATCTTTGCCTAAAAATTCAAGTTAGTAACGTTTCAATAATTAAAACTAAACAAGCAAAAAAAAAAAAGGTAAATGAAAAAACAAATTTGAATGAATTTATATTCTAATGGCCAAGATTCATGATATAAAATAGCCTTATGTAACTAGCCATGCTAATAAATTGTATTAGTTCAAATACGCATTAATTCTTCTTAGACACCTCAATTCAAATCCCAGTTCACCATCTATTCTAGCTACATCTTGAATCTCTAAAAGATTAGCAACACAATTATAATAAAATAAAATAACAAACATGAGCAAAATAAAGCCACATCATTATACAAAATATATACTGGGATGAATAACTAGAAAATGAAGAACAAATAAAAAAAACATAACTTGAAGATGAGGAAACAACCTTTAATCTTATAAAATACACTAAGATCATCGTAAAATCACTTAATTCAACCTTAATAAGGTGTTGAGCATGATTAGGGTTTACATTTGCTAATTTATAAGAAATTAACCGATGGAATTACTACAATTACCTAGTCACGTGCAACAAGCATGTTAATCTACCTAGAATGAGCCTTGAGATGATGACACGTGTATGAATAATACAGGAAGAGATGTAGAAGGAGGAATAGACAAACTCAATTTCTTAGTTGAACGCATGTGACAAAAGATCAAATCTAGTATATTTGATTATTCTTGACTCATTCTTCAACGAGTAGGTGTTTTGATCTTTCGTGGAGGTGCTTCAATAGAACTTTCATAATAATCTCAATCTTTACAATACACAAAATGAATCTAAATAAGGAGACATATGTCTTATATATAGATTTTAAGGATTGATGACAATCACAAGAAGGAATCTAGATGGATGGTCAAGATCATACACTATTGGTTGGATTGCTCCTATAGATCCTATGGCTAGCATCCAATCCTTCTTCTCCTCTTTAGCCTTGATTAGAAGATTTTAAAGGCTTATAAGAAATAAAAGGAGACTATGTTTTATATTAAATAAGCGTAAGGCATATTCACGCCTTCTTAAGGCCCATTAAGGTTAAACAAAGCCCAAATAAGTTCTGAAAGAACTTTTTAAGTTTGCTTTACATGTGTAAAAGAACCAAGCAAGGCTAAGAGACAAGAAAATTGGTTTAGCGATCCTTGTTTTGAGCCTACCAAGCTACATTTCCTAAGAATATCCCTAATTGAGATGGACTTCTAGACCCCATCACTAGCTCAAGAGACCAACTCATGGCATTAAACTGGGTCAAAGCCTAATTACCAAAATAACCTTGATAGAGATAAAGCTAATGATATTAATACTTTGCAAAATAAGGTAAATAAATCCGGATTTTTAAAGTAGGAATAAGGGGCTTAATCTAATAATTTTTGTGCTATTATTATTTAGGGAAAATTACAAATAACTGACCTGTGTTTTGGAGGTTTTACAAATCACTGACCTGTGTTTTCCCTTTTTACAAAGAACTGACCCGAGTTACGTAGTAATGTGTTCCGTTAAAATAGCCGTTAGAGAACATCACGTGTTCTGCACGTGCTCTTAAAAAGCAAGGGAAGGACAAACACGAGCACCCTCTCCTTTCGAACTTTCAACGTGCAAGTTTGAATAAAAAACAATCCTCTCGTTACAGACCTTCCCCAATCTTCCTCTGCATACAAACAAGCAGTGGTCTGTCGAACGAGAAACCCCAACAGCCATCGACGATGAAAACCCAACATGAGAAATCTACTCCTTCCATAAGAAAACCCTAAGCCCTTTAACATCATCAACGCAGATAAAGAGGAGGTGGAGGAAGCGTTGATCTCCGAGCAACTCCTCATTGCAGCGTCGAGGTAACGAAACTTTGCTTTGATTTTCGTACAACAAAATTTTGAGATTGTGTAATTCTATGGCGTGAATAAGCAATTGAAACTGTCAATTAGCATGATATTCCTTTGATTTAGGGTTTGTGAGAGTCGCTTCGGAAAAGCTAGGGTTTATGACTTAGGATCTTAATTGTTGAAATTAGTACTACACGCTTGGGGCTTTTCTGTGGAAGACCCTATTGACACCAGCGCCATCTGAATGTAAGCCGATCAAGGTGGGAATTCTCTTATCGATTGTTAGGATTAGGTTGCTCCTTTTGTTTTATTTCAAGTTACGTGATGAGGGAATCATGAACATGATGTCAATGTTGTTGATCTGTCGTGTGTAGTTCACTTTCGGTTCAAGAAGATGATAACCTACATGCTGCTTCTTGCAATGCCACAGTATGATTGTAATTAGGTTAAGAATAAAAATGCTTAGTTGTTATAAGATTTTTGTTATTATTATTTCTTACCATCATAAATTTGACTTTTTGTGTTGGTTGTGAGTGTGTTTTTAAAAAAATGCATTTATGTCTTACTTTTTGAGCAAAGGTCTTCCATGTTTCCTCACCCACATATCAATAATCTTCCATTGCTAGCGATAAACTACTACTTGTCGTGAACTTAAAATTTTTAAGACCGTAAAGCGATCCTTTAACGTTGGCAACGAAGCTTAATGCGAAAGAGACAACTGTATGTTATTGTTTTTGGACAAATTACCTATTTGAGCTGTAGTTTTGCCATATGACTACTATATTATATCCTATGATGTTGCAGTCGATCCGCATTGATATGGAACCTGTATCTTCATTTTGATTGTTTGTTTTTGTATGTTACAATATGAGCTGCGTCAACCAGTCCAATTTTTTTGTACAATCTTAGTTAAACACATGTATGATTTCGAATTCATTGTCATTGGATTTTAAGTTTGTTATGATACAGTGTTCCTTTATTTCTCTCATTCGGAAGCAGAAAGCTGTGGTAATTATGATTATTCCTAACAAAATATTGTGCTCAATGACAGGTTCTACAATATAAAAAAGCATGGTGATTCCACACTTGGTTAATCTGCAGATTCACTATGGTGGAAGAATTGTGAAAGGCACGTTTTGGTCATATGAGGATGCCTCTGTTGAAGTAAAAAGGGATGTTGACCCTGATGTACTAGGTTATCTTGGCATAAAGGTATCCTTCATGAGCTGGGCGAATCAAGAAGTTCATCCATATACTATGTAATGCCTGGCTGTTCTTTAGACAATGGACTAAGGCTCCTTAAAAATGATGACGATGTTATCATGATGCTGGGAACCCATCATTCTGTAGGTGTATACACAATCATGTTGTACATAGATAAACAATCAATGGTAGAGGATGTTTTAAATCCACTTGCCCTAGATGCATTGCCCATGGAGGAGGTCAGGCATACGATTACAGGAAGGTGTGAAGATATGCCTTTGACGCATAATATTGCTGCTGATGATGACTATATCTGTGACACAAGTGATGAGGAAACCCAGGATGACTTTGCAATTCCATGTGACGATGAAGATAATTACAATGCAGCACCAAATATTGGGAATGGGCCTGGGCAACTGGAAATTGGGGGTGGTGACTGGGAAGAAGAGGAAATTGACGATGATTTGCGTAGTTTAACGGATTCAGAGGATGAACAACAAACCGATAGACTTGTTGAGTACAACACAGATGTTGATGGGAAGCAACCTAGGCTTATTGTGGGGATGAAATTTCCTAATGTCAAAATATTTAGGGAATGCCTTCTTGCATATGCATCGAGGAATGGTGTAAGCTTTAGATATGCCTTGAATCATGCTACGAAAGTATCAGTCCATTGCATTAATGAATGTGGATGGCGAAACTTAATGACGAAGAGACTTTCCAATTGAAGTCCTTTTACCCAAAGTGTACCTGCTCTCGTAGTTTTACTAACAAACATATTACGTCTACCTTCCTTGCACGGAAGTACTTACTTGAATTTCGAGACAATGGGCCAAAATGGGAAGTTGTTGCAATCCAACGTCATGTAATGAGGGATATTGCAGTGGACATACCTATCCATACTGCATATCGCGCTAAAAGAAAGGCACAAGCAATTCTAGATGGTGATGAGTCAAAGCAGTATGGCCTCATTTATGATTATGCAAATATGGTGTTATCTTCTGATAATGGAAGTTGAAAGGCCTGAGCAGTATGTTCATGAATGCTACAAGAAGAGTGTGTATTTAGTAGCTTACCAGTCATTCATCACTCCTATGCCTGGTCGAGAAGAGTGGCCACAATCAGGCCATGCTGCACCAATTCCACCAAAATTTAGAGCCCCACCTGGTAGGCCTAAGAAATCCCGTAAACGTGGTCTAAATGAGCCACGTAATCCTAACATTGTCAGTCGAAGGAATAGAGTTAAGCGATGTGGAAAATGTGCTGGGGTTGGTCATAATGCACGATCATGCCATGCAACTACCACTGGACCTACATTGTGGCAAAGACGAGTTAACCGTCAGCAAGGAAATAAGGTATATCTATTTTTCTTGCACTTATATGTGTTGTCCACTTACACTAACTTTACTTCTAAATTTCCACTTTATCCTTTCCTTTTCTAGTCTATTGGAGATAACAACCAATCTAGAGGAAGTGTGCCGAGAAAAAGAAATAACGGTAGGGGAAATACTCGTGGAGGTCGTCTTAACAATGAAGTGGCATCACAACCGCCTCCTAATAGGTCTCTATCACAGGTACAAAATTATTTAGGAACCACGTGTATTGCTTTCGTTTTGGTCATTTCAAGTTGGTCATGATACTTAATGCTACCGGTATGAAGCAGGTACACATACAATATCCTACTGCAATATGGTTTTCCCAACCATATGAAAGTAGTTCTATTGGAGAGAATTCTGCAAAGTGAAGGAGCAGTGGAACTGGTGATTCAAGTGTGGGGCAGCATAGTAGAGTTAGGGCAACTCAAGGTCGAAGTCGTGGCTATTTTGTACGGCGCCCATATCAAATCAATAGTGGGCGAGGTGGAAGTATTTGAACAAATTGCTGCATTGTTTTTTGTAGCTATTGGTACACGAATGGAGCTGTTCTAACAGACTGTTTTATTGCCATTTTGCCTTTGTTTTGCCTGAAAAGGATGTTTAGGTCACTTTTTCATATTGTAATTACAACAATGAATGGTGATTAATATAAGGACCACATGCAGCTTCTGATGCATTTTATCCTGCAATATTTTGTGTAATGCGATATGGAGTTATGTCTTCACCCTTTGTTCTTCACATAAAGTTTTAGCCAATCTTCGATGGGGCAATTATGTCTCAAATATGTTGATTAAGGACACATGTGATTCAACATGTACATTATATTTTTTAGTAGTTTAAACACTCTTTTTTTGAGTAAATTCTACTGCGTTTGTTCTTTTATTGTTGCTGTTAATTCCAACTCTCCTTGTATGTAGTGGCAAGGGCAGTAAGGCTTCAAAAATTTAATGAGGCTACTCATGTCCACTCTTCTACATAAGATATTGCCCATCAGCACGTTATTGCACTCGTTCACGCAATGGATGGTTCATTTTGTCTTCAGCTCGAAACTTCTTGTATCCCTGCAGACAGTTTTGAAAAATGAGCAACACAGATTTCTTATAGTGTTGATTCCACTTAAGAGGACATGCACAACTTCCTTTACGACACGTTAATATTGAAGAACATTACTTTGTACTATTTTTGCTTGCCTGGGTCAATACATATTTTCAGCTGCTTTTCAAATGTAATATCTACAAAGCCTAATCAATTTTTAAGGGTTTATTTCTAATTATGAAGTACTATTAAATTTAGTTATACATATAATTGCCAAAATACAACCATTATGGTAGAGAGTGCTCCAATAAAACAAGCTTCTCTAAAAGACTTTCTGCATATGTAGTAGTTGGTAAAACAGACCAAAAACATTAACCACTGCCATATAAGTCATCCTATAGCCTTTCTGCTTTGGACGCATAAGCGCCCACCCAGCCAAATCTATTGCCGATATGATAATAAAACAGACCAAACTTGTTTATTTACAGAGCAAATATACATATCATTCATATTACTAATTCTGCTTCTTGCTTACAAAAATTGAGGTGAAACCAAAGTTCATTCAAAGCAACACAAAATACTTCAATCCAACCCGTGTTGTCCTTAACTGGGTGATGGTACAAAAATGAGATAAATAAATTACACTTGACAAAGAGATATTATATAGCCTATACTAATTATTGCAACACAAAACCAAGAGGGAAAAAGGAGTCTCCGCAGTCTTTTCCTCTCGCATTCCCCATGTTCCATTTCAATTGCAAGCTTTTCGATTGCCTCCATTGCTTCCTTCTCTCTTCTTTTCGATGTTTGCAAATCATGCTCAATTCTACGAAATCGTTCTACTGCTTTGTTTCCAAATTCAATGCCGAATCTACAAGTGGGGGATCTATCCACTTGAAGTAGTTGCAACCCTCTCCTATCTACATGATCAATAAGCCATTTACATTTAGTACATATACAAATACAAGTAGTCAATAAGCGAATCAAATCAAATAGCAAACCCAATATTTAGGACATCCTTGAAATCTTCTTCCAAAGCTTCTTGGTTGCCATGATGATACAGTAGCAGATCTTTCCCCGCAACTACACAATATATCATTCTTCCTGGATTGAACAGAATCATATGATGGATCTGGAGCTCATAATTACCACAGCTTTCTGCTTCCGAATGAGAGAAATAAAGGAACACTGTATCATAACAAACTTAAAATCCAATGACAATGAATTCGAAATCATACATGTGTTTAACTAAGATTGACAAAAAATTGACTGGTTGACGCAGCTCATATTGTAACATACAAAAACAACCAATCAAAATGAAGATACAGGTTCCATATCAATGCGGATCGACTGCAACATCATAGGATATAATATAGTAGTCATATGGCAAAACTACAGCTCAAATAGGTAATTTGTCCAAAAACAATAAACATACAATTGTCTCTTTCGCATTAAGCTTCGTTGCCAACGTTAAAGGATCGCTTTACGGTCTTAAAAATTTTAAGTTCACGACAAGTAGTAGTTTATCGCTAGCAAGGAAGATTATTGATATGTGGGTGAGGAAACATGGAAGACCTTTGCTCAAAAAGTAAGACATAAATGCATTTTTTTAAAAACACACTCACAACCAACACAAAAAGTCAAATTTATGACGGTAAGAATAATAATAACAAAAATCTATAACAACTAAGCATTTTTATTCTTAACCTAATTACAATCATACTGTGGCATTGCAAGAAGCAGCATGTAGTTATCATCTTCTTGAACCGAAAGTGAACTACACACGACAAATCAACAACATTGACATCATGTTCATGATTCCCTCATCACGTAACTTGAAATAAAACAAAAGGAGCAACCTAATCCTAACAATCGATAAGAGAATTCCCACCTTGATCGGCTTACATTTAGATGGCGCTGGTGTCAATAGGGTCTTCCACAGAAAAGCCCCAAGCGTGTAGTACTAATTTCAACAATTAACATCCCAAGTCATAAACCCTAGCTTTTCCGAAGCGACTCTCACAAACCCTAAATCAAAGGAATATCATGCTAATTGTCAGTTTCAATTGCTTATTCACGCCATAGAATTACACAATCTCAAAATTTTGTTGTACGAAAATCAAAGCAAAGTTTCGTTACCTCGACGTTGCAGTGAGGAGTTGCTCGGAGATCAACGCTTCCTCCACCTCCTCTTTATCTGTGTTGATGATGTTAAAGGGCTTAGGGTTTTCTTATGGAAGGAGTAGATTTCTCATGTTGGGTTTTCATCGTCGATGGCTGTTGGGGTTTCCGTTCGACAGACCACTGCTTGTTTGTATGCAGGGAAGATTGGGGAAGGTCTGTAACGAGAGGATTGTTTTTTTTTAAACTTGCACGTTGAAAGTTCGGAAGGAGAGGGTGCATGTGTTTGTCCTTCCTTGCTTTTTAAGAGCACGTGCAGAACACGTGATGTTCTTAACGGCTATTTAACGGAACACATTACTACGTAACTCGGGTCAGTTCTTTGTAAAAAGGGAAAACACAGGTCAGTGATTTGTAAAACCTCCAAAACACAGGTCAGTTATTTGTAATTTTCCCTATTATTTATTAAGATAAAATTGAATAGAATGCATAAACAAAACAAACTCGAATAATAATATTTAGCGAATCTCCTTTATTTGAACCCTTTAGTAGCTTTGCTTGACTAAAGTGGTAGGATCTGTAAAACCTATATAACATCTAACATAAAACTCAAAAGGGGGGGGTGAATTAAGTTTTAAGGCTAATGTTTCTCTTTTTATTTCAGTGTTTAGACAATGCAATGTAATAAATAAATAACAACAATATTTAAATTGCAACAAATAAAAGATATGAGATAAAGAGAAACAAGCCCAAATATAACGTGGAGTTCAATCTCCACGATCCATAAAATGTCTCCCTTAATGGAGGACTTCACACGCTTTATTCACAACAAACAAATCATTGCTCACAAAATACTGCACACAACATAAGCACATGCACACAATAACTTACAAGAGTTATGCTTTTACAATAAATGCTATTTAACTTTAGGCATGACTCAACACTTTAAAATTCTCACAAAATTTACTTTGACAAATTTATAGTAGTTCTTTGAAAAAGTGTTTGCAAATAAAGAAACAAAAGGAACTACTCTTATAGCAAAATAGAGTACAAGGACAAATTTAAAGGTAGTGTTATAAGTGATTTGATAGCAAGTTAATGTGTTTAACAACCTCTAATATCTACCTAAGATACTCCATTTATATGCTCTTCAATCATATCACATTGATATAAAACTCTTAAAGAAATTTCTTGCACTAAATTCACTCCAACGGCTAGTAAAAATATAACAGGTGCAGACTTCTTAAGACTAATCTGAACTACTTAAGATATTCTACACTACATAGTTTAATGTGCTTAAAAAGGCTTGGACCTTTCACAAATAGTTTGATCTCCTTGCAGTAGATCTACACATGTCGTGCTGCCTGCACAAAAATAAAGTTCAGATGCTTTGCATAGGTCCATATCACTTCAACTTGATTTGGACCACTATGTAAATATAATCATATTGAAAACACACTAGAATATACTCAAGAGAGGGGAAGTGAATTTAGTATGAGTATTTGACTTAAAATGCATAATCAATTAATTTTTATACAATAAATCAAATTAAACTTTAACAACAGCAGATATAAAAAAATAAATTATGATATGGAATACAAAAGAGAAAGGGTTAGAAAAATTTAGCCCATATTTTACCTGGAGTTCAACCCATTTCCTACTTTACACGATCGTAATTGCCTTCAACCGAGGATTTCACAACCACTTTATTAATCACTAAATATACACGCTCAAGCTAAGTAATATACAAGTTTACAACTCACAGGAAATAAAATGTTTTATTCACTTTGTAGTATTCTCTTATAAAATTACAAAGATAAGAACGAAGCACGTTAATTTGATTTTCTCTCTCTTAGAAATATTTGCAAATGAATGAATAAGAGAACATAAATTAAGAGAGAATTTTTGATTTGTTAGTTTGCAAATAAAAGCTATAAAAAAAGGTTTTCTGAATCTCCAAGGCAAAGCGTATTTATAGTCTTTAAAAACTTAAATGTCCATTAGAGATAACACCTGGATAGATGGCGGCAATTAATGCACGTAACTTTTGAATTAATTGCCCACCAGCTTGCTGGTCCATACCCCTACCGGCTCGTCCATCCAAGGGTCTCACATGTTGTGCCTTAAAATTCATTCTTCATGCCTTTGTCGTGCCTTGGTTTTAGGAATCAACTATTACTATGTTTAGTTTCACAGGATTGGCTCACCGGTGTTGTCCCTGCAAAAATAAAACCATAGCACACACTTCTACACAACACAAATATCTATATATACATTATGAATTATCAATCTTATTCATGTGAGTGTGTTCATAAAACCTTTACATAACATTTACTCTCATCAAAATCACATATAAAATGATTTATTTTAGCAATCTTCCATATTTTGATAAGGGTAAACAGTAATAAAAAAAGCTTTTGTTACTTTTACTTCCCCTTAATAATAGTTCTCCTACTTTTTTTTTATTTTTTATTTTTGTAAAAACAGTAACAGATTAAAGAGCTTAAGATCAATCCATTAAGCATATAATTACTTCCCCCTTAATCATCCATTGTTTGCACATTTGATTCCATTTCTCCCCCTAATTATACCATTATTTCTCCCCTTTGATTACACCATTATTTCTTCCCCTTTAACCTTATTAAAAAGATTTATATAAGATTGTAAGTAAAAAGAATCAAGAGAAACCATCATATTAAGAAGCTATGTAAGACATTCAATAAAGGAATTGATCAAAGCATCATAACAAGCCACATAAAGGTCTAAACATAGAGATTTACACATAAAACATAAATAGAAAGAAATATCATGTAGGAGGATCATTAAATGGAGGTGGAGGAGGGTGAATGTAATAGAAATGATCCATCAAGCTATGAATATCAAAGCTAAAAGACTGGAAATCTAAGCAAAGATCAAAAATCTGATTCTTGATAGTATCAAATCTGGAATCCATATGATTTATGAGATCTTAAAGAGATGAAACAGGGGAACTAGGTGCTGAAGAACCAGAAAGTGGAGCTAAAGGAGCATCATCATCATTAGAATCTGTGTCCATGCCAGAACTAGGAAGCAGAGCACCACAACCAACCAAAGGCTCTAAGGATTTCTTTCTGACCCATCTCCCATTTTGCAATTTCCAAGTCCCTAAGCTGATGGTAGTGAAGGAGAAGGTAGAAACCTGAACATGGCATGTCTCAAAGTGAAACTCCACACCTTTGCTCCTTAATATCTGTGTAACCGTTCTGCTCTGCTTCTTCTTAGAATAATCTGAGCAGGCTTATTGGTCACATTCTTGAAGGTCCTAAACATGAATTCAAAGAAATGAATCTTATCCCCCCTTAAGATATGGACTATAAGCCATAGATCTTGTTAGGTGACTGCAGTTTATTGTCGTTTGTGTGGTATATAATTATCTATCAAAAATTGATGAAGAACCCAGCAAAGAGCAATTGAGATGAGTATAGATTGCATGGTTCGCACCAATTTAAAGCCATATCAGACACGCTACAACTTCTCATAATATTGACTTCCATCAAATGTATTGGGCATTCTAACTCCAGTATCATCAACCCTAATTAGGCTACAAACATCATGATGTGATATCTCAAGCCTTTTGCCGTACAGATATGAATACAGTACAGGTCACACAAAACTTGAGCTATTAAACCAAGACTCCGTCCCAATTCCCAAATTACCATCATCTTCTAGATAATCAGTCGAATTGCAGTAAAATAACCTAACAATCTCCTCATTTATTTCAACAGGAAAAGACATGGTATCCATAATATTATTTATAGCAACTCCAATCATTTGTGGAATTATAAAGAACTGTAACACATCTACATCATAGTTTCTATCCACATTAAGAGGAAGATATCTAAACAAGGCATACTTGTCTGAATGCTTTCTGGAGAGGAACAAAAATCCATCAAATGCTGGTGGAGCAGGTGGTGCTCGGCTTCTAGCAGTTCTTGGAGGCATAGTTTAAAGATATAGATGAGAGAGAAAGAGAGGTGGTAGAGAGAGAAAGATGAATGGGTGAAGAGAAATGGTGGGGTAGTGGTAGGGAGGTAGATGGAGGAGAGAGATAAAGATGAGAGACAAAAAGATTTTTACACGAAAAGATTTTAGAGCGAAAGAGACGAGAGGAAAAGAGAGAGAGAGACGAAAGAGAGAGGAAGAAAATAGGGAAATGATAGAGGAGAGAAGACACACACACACATATGCAAAAAACAAGCCACCAATGAATCGGTGTATGGAATACCAGTGAGCCAGTACTAATAAAATTTTTGAAACAAAAAGCCCAGAGTCAATCGAGGGTTAGATCGAGCCCTCGATGGACCCCTCGGGTTCATACCGATGAGCCTATCTGTAGCAAACATGCAATAGCCATAAAACATATCACTCCAAAAACAAAATATATATATATATATATGTATATGCATGTATTATATTCAATAGCCTGCTTAGCCAAAAAACAAGTTTTAGATCAACTTACTCCATAATATTTAGCACTCATCATTTTTATCATGCCTAATTCTCTTCGTAAAGTCCAAAAAAGATCTTCACTTAAGGGTTTTATAAAAATATCAGCAATTTGATTGTTTGTATCAAAAATTCCAAGCTAATATCTCTACTTAGAACGTAATCTCTAATGAAATGATGTCTAATTTTGATATACTTGGTTCTTGAGTGTTAAATCCGAGTTTTTATTAAATTTATAGCACTTGTGTTATCATAGCGAGTTGAAACATTCTCATATTTTAAACCATAGTCAAGCAAAGTTTATTTCATCCATAAAACTTATGCACAACAGCTACCAACAGCTATATACTCAACTTTAATGGTTAAAAGTCAAACTAAATTTTGCTTCCTTGAGTGTTAAGATATTAGGGAGTTTTTAGGAAAATGACATGTGTTGCTTGTGGTTTTTCGATTAACGTTGCACCGCGCAAAGTCAACACCGGAGGATCCAACTAGATCAAAAGTGGTAAACTTTGGATACCACAAGTCAATTTTTTGTAGTGTCTACAAGATACTTGAATATGCATTCTACTGCATTCAAGTGTGATTCCTTAGGGCAAGATTAAAATCGTGCATACACACATGCACATACAGAGAACATGATATTCAGTCTAGAAGCTGTTAAATATAACAAACTTCCTATCATGCCTCGATAAAGCTTTTTAGAAACATTTTTGCCATTTTCATCTTTATCAAGTTTTACATTAGTGCTCTTTGGTGTAGGTTTTGTTTTGCAATTATCCATTTTAAACCTTTTCAACAAATCTTTGGTATATTCTTATTGATTTATAACGGTTCCATTTTCTGATTGCTTTATTTGAAGACCTAGAAAATAATTGAGCTCTCATCATTCTTCATGGATTCCACAAATTTGTCTATAAAACTCATATTAGTAGCTCCAAACATAATGTCATTCACATAAATTTGCACAATCAATATGTCTGATATGTGATTTTTGATAAACAGAGGTGTATTAATTTTTCCTTTAGAAAATCCTTTGTTTAAAAAGAAGCTATTGAGACTTTCATACCCAGCTCTATGAGCTTGCTTGAGAGCATAAAGAGCTTTGTTTAATTTGTAAACATGGTTGGAGAATTCATTATTTTCAAAACCTGGTGGTTGCTTACATAAAATTCTTCTTTTATAAATCCATTTAAGAAAACATTTTTGACATCCAATTGAAAAAGAGTAAAATCTTTTTAAAGTAGCAAATGCCAAAAGCATTCTTCTAGTCCAGCAACCAGGACAAAGATCTCATCAAAATCTATGCCTTCTTCTTGGTTATAACCTTTTGCAACTAATCTAGCTTTTTTTATTATTATTATTTCAGATTCATTAAGCTTGTTTCTATAAACCCATTTGGCTCCAATAACTAGTCTACTATTGGGTCTACAAACCAATTTCCAAACTTCATTTCTTGTGAATTGATTTAATTCTTCTTGCATTACTTGTATCCAAAACTCAACTTTTTAAACTTCTTCTGTATTTTTAGGCTCAATTTGAGATAAAAAAAAAAAAGAAACAAGATTACTCATGTTTCTTGAAGATGATCTTGTTTATACCCTTTTAGAAGGTTTACCTATTATTAGATCTTTTGGATGTGGTCTTGCATATTTCCATTATTTAGCAAGATCATTGTTAGTAAATTCATGCACAACATCCTTATTATGTTCATTTATATCTTTATTATTATTTTAAGAGAAAACTTATCCAAATCTGCACAAACAATTATCAACATCATCACTTGAACATAAATAAGCTAAAGAATCATCAAAAAATGAATAGAATCTTCTATAACTAAGATTCTCTTATTAAGCACTCTATATGCTTTACTAATTAAGAAATAACCTAGAAAAATTCATTCATTTCTTTTAGCATCAAACTTAGCTAATTGTCTTTTTCCATTGTTCAAGATGTAACATTTAGTGCCAAAATGATGAAAATATGAGATGTTAGATTTTTTTCCTCTCCAAATCTCATAGGGCGTTTTCTTAAGAATTGGTCTTATAAAAACTCTATTTAATATACAACATCGGTGTTTACGGCTTCAACCCAAAAATATTTTGGTAAATTATTTTCACATAACATGGCTCAAGCCATTTCAATTAAAATTCTATTTTTTCCTTTTGGCTACACCATTTTGTTGTGGAGTTTTAGGTTGCTAAAAAAGTATGCTCAATGCCATATTTACTGCAAAAATCATCCATTTCAAAATTTTCAAATTCTTCCCCATCATTACTTTGAATAGACATAATGTTAAGAACTTTTTCATTTTGCACTTTCTTGCAATATTGGAAAAGGCATGATTTGTTTCGTTTTTAGGTGTAAGGAAGAAAGTCCACGTGAATCTAGAGAAGTCATTGACAACTACCAAGGTATATTTTTTGCCTTCCAAACTTAAAGTTTGAGTAGGACTAAATAAGTCCATATGCAATAGTCTTAATGGCCTAGAAGTGGAAATAGTATTCTTAGACTTAAAAGAAGTCTTGGTTTGCTTTCCTTGTTGACATGCTTAACAGATCTTGTTCTTTTGTAAATTTATTTTTGATAAACCTTTAACAAGATTCTTTTTAACAAGTTGTAAAATTACATCCATGCTTGCATGTCCTAATTTTATATACTATAGCCAACTATTGTCATTTTGGAAGTATAAACAAGTTTCATTTGATGATTTGAAATCATCTAAATTAATTTTGTAAATATTTCTTTGTCTATATCTTTCAAAATGAGCTTGATTATTATCGACTCTTTCAATGGAGCATTTATTAGCAAGAAATGTTACTTTAAAACCATTATTACACAATTAATTTACACTAAGAAGATTATGTTTTAGATCATCAACCAACAATATATTTTTAATAATTAAATCTTTGTTTACACGAATGTTACCTTCACCAAGAACAGATGATTTGTGATTTTCTCTAAAAGTAATAATCCCTTGATCTTTCAAGTCTAAAGATGCGAATTTAGATGTGTCTCCAGTCATGTGTTTAGAGCAGCCGCTATCCAAGTATCATTTGTTGTTCCCACTTGAAGATCCCTACAAAACAAAATATTATTTCTTTGGTACCTTGTCACACCCCGCCCTCGCAGGCGACGGCGATGTGATGCCAGGGCAGACAACTGCCACAGGCCCCCTAGTGGTAATGGCCGACACCACCAGCTCAATTGGTGAAAGGTGCTGCCTTTGGGGCAGGCAAAAGCCTCAGGTCTTGGGTTCGAATCCTAGAGTCTGCAGACTGGGTTCAACTCTGCCTAAGGGTAATAATACCTATAGTGCCCGTGGTACCCTGAGGGGCATGCGTTGGTTGGGGTCACCATGATGCAATGGTGGTGTCGGCCATTGCCACTAGGGGGCCTGTGCAGTTGTCTGCCCTGGCATCACATCGCCGTCGCCTGCGAGGGCGGGTGTGACATAAAAAGGCGCCTTTTTATGTCACACCCCGCCCCATCAGGAGACGGCGATGCAATGCCAGGGCAGGCAAACCCACCACTGGCCCCCTAGTGGTAATGGCCGATGGTGACCCCAACCAACGCATGCCCAAAGGGTACCACGGGCACTATAGTATTGTTACCCTTAGGCAGAGTTGAATCCAGTCTGCAGACTCTAGGATTCGAACCCCAGACCTAAGGCTTTTGCCTGCCCCAAAGGCAGCACCTTTCACCAGTTGAGCTGCAGCTCAATTGGTGAAAGGTGCTGCCTTTGGGGCAGGCAAAAGCCTTAGGTCTGGGGTTCGAATCCTAGAGTCTGCAGACTGGATTCAACTCTGCCTAAGGGTAATAATACCTTATGCCCGTGGTACCCTTTGGGCATGCGTTGGTTGGGGTCACCATGATGCAATGGTGGTGTCGGCCATTACCACTAGGGGGCCAGTGGTGGGTTTGCTGCCCTGGCATCACATCGCCGTCGCCTGCGCCTGCGAGGGCGGGGTGTAACATATCAACTGGTGAAAGGTACTGCCTTTGGGGCAGGCAAAAGCCTCAGGTCTTGGGTTCGAATCCTAGAGGCTGCAGACTGGGTTCAACTCATCCTGAGGGTAACAATACCTATAGTGCCCGTGATACCCTGCGGGGCATGCGTTGGTTGGGGTCTCACCTGAGGGTGGATGTCGGCCATTATCACTAAAGGAGCCTGTGGTAGTTGTCTACCCTGGCATCACGTTGCAGTCGCCTGAGGGGGCGGGGCGTGACATACCTATTTGAGTTTAGGCCTCTTTGGTTAGGTGGAATAAGGACTTCTCTCTTAGGAAGCCAAATTAACTTGCTTTTATGACTCAAATGCATGGTTCTTCTTATTGCACAATTATGTGCAATATGATCAAATTTCCAATAGTAGTTGCATGTCCCATGAGTGGCTTTCATAAAACGAGTTTTGTGGGACTTGTAACCGCTTTCTCTACTATAGTCAATTATATATTTATTTAAATTACACCTTTGATTTCCAAGAAGTATGTTTAAATTCTTTTTCCCATTGGACAATTTGGCTATAGTTGCTTTTGAATCATCTAAGCTAGCTTTTAACAAGATATTTTCATTTCTTAGTTGCTCTAGCTCCTTTAAGATATCATTATTGTTAACACAAGCACAAGCAGCTTTATGATTATTTATGGTTTTAATTTCAAGATTAAACAAGTTATTTTCAATTATTAATTTTTATTGATCTTATTCAATTCTTCATTTTTGGTTTTTAGCTTCTTACATTTATTAATCCTGTTATCATTTTCTAATTTATAACATTAATTTCTTCATGCAGCTTTTCATTCTCTTTTTTAATCTCTTCATGCTCAATTTTAATATTTTAAGCATGTCGTTCTTTTTCTTAACTTTCATTAATTTGTTGCATACTTATCATACATTACACAAGAGGAGATGAAGAACTTACCTCATCATCTAGTGTCATAAAGCACACGTTCTCATACTAGTCACTTGAGTCATCATCACTCCAAGTGGCGATAAGAGCTTCTTTTCTAGATCCTTCGGATGCCTTTTTAAGCAGTAGGTAGTACTGTTGGATGTATCCAGGTTTATGGCATTTGTAGCAGAATATCACATCTTTCTTTTTGTATCTTGATGAGCTACTGTTATCATCCGCTCTCTTTGTCTTATTGCTGAGCCTTATGAACTTCTTAAGCTTTTTTGCCATCAAAACAAGTTTCCCGATATCATCATCATCATCATCGGAATCATGATTAGTGGCCTTCAAAGCAATGACCTTCTTGTTTAATTCCTGTCATTGCTTCTTAATGAGCTCATGCTTTTTGAGTGCTCCAAGAAGTTCTTCTTTACTCATAACACTTAAATCTCATGCTTCTTCAATGTTGTTCTCTTTACTTCCCAATCCTTAGGTAGTGACCTAAGAAGTTTAGAATTTATTTCCAAATTAGTGAAGTTTTTCCCAAGTACACTTAAAGGATTTATAATGTTGATGAATCTATTATACATCTCATTTATAAATTCATTTGGAAGCATTATGAAATTTTCAAACTATCCACATAAAAGACTTATTTTTGTATCTCTTACTCTTGATGTTCTTCATAAGTCTTTCCTAATTCATCCCATGTTTCTTTACTTTATTTACATGTATAAAATCACTTTCATTTAGCCCACAATATAATATATTCATAGCTATTTCATTTAAATCTAATCTTTTCCAATCTTCTTCATTATAATCTTTTTCTTCTTTTCCTTCTACAGTCAAGGGTCCATTTTGTATAACATTCCATATTAATATATTTTGAGCTTTTAGAAAAATTTTCATTCTACAATTGTAATATAGGTAGTTATCCCTACTTAGAAGCGGCGGTCTACCAGCAGCTTACCCCTCTAGAAATCCTAATGCATTTGATGCCATGATCTTCATTCTATATGTGATTAAGCACAGAAAAATAGAGATGAGGCTCTAATACCAAATGAAAACACACTAGAAAATACTCAAGAGGAGCAGGAGAGGGGGGTTTAATTGAGTATTTGACATAAAATGTACAAACAATTGATTTTTTTGTATAATAAATCAAATTAAAATTTAACAACAACGATATAACAAAACATATTATGATATGGAATATCAAAAAGAAAAGGGATGGAAAAATTTAGGCTAGATTTAACGTAGAATTCGACCCACTTCCTACTCTCCACAAACTACAATTACCTCCAATCGAGGACTTTACAACCACTTTATTAATCACAAAATAAACGCACTCAAGCTGAGCAATATAAAATTTATAACTCACTGGAAATAAAATATTTCCTTCACTTTTGTAGTACTCTCTTATAAAATTACAAAGATAAGAACAGTGCATGTTAAGTTGATTTTCTCTCTCTTCTAAAGATTTGTAAATTAATGAACAAGAGAACATAAATTAAGATAGAATTCTTGATTTGTTAGTTTACAAATGAAAGCTCTCAAAAAAGGTTTTCTAAATCTTCAAGGCAAAGCGTATTTGTAGTCTTTAAAAAATTAAATGTTTGTTGCAAGTAACATTTGACAGATTGCGATAATTAATGCATGCAACAGTCAAATTAGTTGCCCACGCGGCTTACCGGTCCATACCCCTATCATTCACTGGTCCATAGGTCTCACATGTCGCACCTTAAAATTTCTTCTTCGTGCCATTGTCATGCC
This sequence comes from Combretum micranthum, assembly GCA_024138025.1. NCBI lineage: Eukaryota > Viridiplantae > Streptophyta > Magnoliopsida > Myrtales > Combretaceae > Combretum > Combretum micranthum. The sequence goes on from JAMXBD010001579.1 coordinate 70,591, forward strand.
TTGGTTTTAAGACTCGACCACTACTATGTTTAGTTTCACTAGACCAACTCACCAATACTATTTTTGCAAGCATAAAACCACATCACGCACATACACACAACGGAAATATCTATATATACATTATATATTATCAATCATATTCATGTGAGTGTATTTATAAAATCTTTACATAATATTTGCTCTCATCAAAATCACATATAAAATAATACATTTTTAACACATATCATATTATATATAAGGTTTGCTAGTTAGGTGTAACTTAACCTAAATAAGTGGATAATTGTGCAATATATTTTCTCATCAAAATTCACATGAGACCTTCTGGCTTAATATAATCCAAAAAATTGAGGAATTTCATTCAATACCCCTAGAGGGACATTTCAGTATGTGCCAAAATGAGATGCACCAAATCGTTAAATCTTCTAAACCTACATTATACTTTATTTTGCAATGCTTGTCTGATTTCCTTTATTTAATTGTGGAATTCACACAAAAAACCTTAAGCAAAATCTAAAACTTATGTTAAAAGCATAAAGATTTTAATTTTTTTTAATTTCCACTAGTTGTGAAATACTATAAATAAAAATTGAAGAAATCTATAAGGCATGTAGTAGCGAACTATTTTAACTTTAAACTATTTACAGCCAGCAATGAGCATTAAAACGTATTAGACTTTCTTTTCTTAGAAGGTGTCATGGTTTATAGATGCTCCAAGATCTAATTATGTCCTAAACATGAATCTCAATATAGTACTATGGTTCAACTCTATTAGATTATGACTATTTTATACCTTTTATCAAATTTATTATCTTTAGTTTATTACACTCAAAATTATAATTGTTCTTTTCATTGTTGAAGATTTTGAATAGAAGAAGAAGCATAACGATGAAACCATAGTGCATAGAAAATTTGTTAGTATTAGTCACTTAGACATTGTCCTATTTTGAGACTAAGCTGTGTCAGGCGGTAGAAGTGTAGTAGTTCCTGAAAGGAAACAAGTATATAAAGCCAAATTTTCAACCTAATTATATGGTCTTTGTATTTTGTCAATAGAGGAAATACTATCTTTCTAATTGTAGAGGATGTCAAGATCATTTTAGCTATGTTGAATAGTCACACTTATGACCTTTCATGTTATCGAATATGAAAATTTTGCATACGAGTATGCCATTTTATTATTAAACTTCTAAAATTCAAGAAGTCTAAGTTTGTGAAGGAAGAGCATGAGGTTGTTAGGCTCTTGGATGGGTCGCTTATAGTAAGATGAGAATTAAAGTGGAAAGTTCTGTGTGGAAAGTTGCCACTGGGGCCACATTTGATGGTGAGTCAAAGGCTTTTAAAGTTGAGAAGGTTGTTAAAGAGAGTGAGATTGATTTTATCCTCAAGTGGAGAAGGACAAGAAAGGGAAGAAGGTTTTGGAGGGGAAGAAAAAGAGAAAATTGCTACTAAAGAACCAACAAATTTTATGTAGAAGAAGAGGCTACACTTAGATATAATATGTATGAGCCTTTGACACTGAGATAGAGTTTACCCTTCCACCACCAATACCATTAAAAAAACCTACCCTTCAATCAGGAGTTGAATTCTATAGAGGCATAGGAGAGAAATTATCATTAAGGAAACTTTACAATAGAGATGAATGCTACTTTTCTTAAGAAAGAAGACTTCAATGATAAGTTTTTACCCATGAATAAGAAGTATTAAATCTTGTAGAAGTGGATCCTATTCCATCTAACAAAATTTCTTGAAAGAAGTTTAAAAGGAGATTTAATAAAAAAGGGATTACTTGCTATTATAGAAATTTTGGAGTTCATAAAGAGAATTTCTTTTCACAAGAAAGAAGGAATTGAAGAGTTGTCATCATAAGACACATCAATAATTTCTTACCAATTCTATGGTTTAGATCATATAATCTTAAGTATATTGCTTCAAGATTCAAATATCTAGAAAAGGACATCAGAAAGAAAGTCATTACAAGGAAAGATGCTCTAGCTAAGAGATTTAAAGATTTAGTTGGTTAATTGAAGGGCATTATAATGGATTAAACTATAAAATTTACCAACATTATGGATATGAAGTGTATGACAAAACTTGTGAAGATGGTCTCCAATTGAATGGATCTCATACCTAGAAGTGTATAATCAAGATAAGGATATGAATTGAAAGTTCTAGCAAATGTGAAGATCTTTAAAAGTGGATTCAAATCTAATAATTTCCTTTAAAAGGAAAATCTTCAACTTATCCTAACCACAACAAAAACTAAGACACCTTTTTCATTTAAAATGGATTTTCGAAGCATAGTAGTTTTTATATATTAGTAAAGGAAAAGATAATGCCTTATGGAGTTCTATCTTAAAGAGATGAACTTTGAAAATTAAACAAAATATTTCACCATTGAATACATGTATAAAGTTGGTCCTATTTAATTTGCATCAATTCATTCATACAAATAACTTCATGAGATCAATATGCTCCATTTATATAATCACACTTCTCTTATTGGGATGAATTAAATTGTTTTTTTTTTTTTTCATAAAGTACAATACATTGAGTTAGAAAAAATAAAATCTAAAAAATTTGATTTCCTTTGAACTAAAATTATTCACGAGGTATATAAAGGTTTTGTTAAGAAAGGATCTTTTTATATATAATCTAAACTTATGTGTTAAATATTTATGACAACAAGTAAATAGGTTATTCCCACAAGGATTCTCTCATAATTTTTTTATTATTTAATTAAACGATGATAATATCATTTTATTAAGTTAAATATTATAAACCAATTAAACATGTATCCCCTTATTAGTAGTAGCAAATTCTCATAAAGCATATGTATATAAAGTATCAAAAATGAAAACACAACTATGTAAATTGGTCAAAGGAGGAAACAAAAGTATATAGGGTAAATTACGCCAGAAGGTGTCAAGGTTTAGGGGTGGATTCATTTAAGGTATCAACATTCTAAGTGATTAAAAAGAGGACTGTAAGCCCCGGCTTTCTTTGTAAACCAAGCTTGTCTTTGAGAACCGAATCGGAAACCGAAACCCTAAATCGGAATAGCTATGGTTAGAAAGAAACCTAGAAACCCTAAGTCCGGCTTCACCAGAATAAAACCATAAAGCTTTTGAGAGCAAGTTAATCTAGATTATAGTTCTAAAGAATATATCGAAACAAATAAAGTTCAGTTTTCAGAAAATTATCTATTTCAAACCCGATCGGGATCCGTTCCAGAAAACCAGGCCTCGGGATTCGAAATTAGAAAAATATTCCGGAATACTCTTTAAGACCGAAATTTAATAAGGAATTCAAAAATATATTTATTATAATTTTTCGGTTTATAAAAATTACAGTTATAGCCTTTTATCGTATTTTCTTTACTAACCAATAATTTAATTATCTAATCTACTATTCACAAATACAAGCTCATACTCTACTCACACTCACAAGCCATGCCCCTACTTTTATATCCTTACACTTCAATTATTACCATTTTCTTTTCCCATGCAAATTATCACATTTTATTACACAAAATTGATTTTTGAAAAATTGCAACACTCTCTATCCCTCTCCCCCCCGTTTGGTTGGCGCATATCCCCTTCCATTTCTCTCTCGTTTGTCTTATTTTTTTCCTTTATTTTAGTCACACAAATCCTAATCAATTCCCTATATAAACTTCTTTATGCCTTCACCATTTCATTTTCTTTCTTTCTTCATTTTCACTTTTAGATTTTCAAAACTCTCTCTTTTCTCTCTCCCTTTCTGTGAGCTCTCCAACACACACACACACACTCACACACATTTTTTTTTTCTTCGAACTCCTCTTGTATTACAAGCTCCATAGGTATAGATCTATACACTATCACCACAAAAACATGTAATGGCAAGATCATTCATGTATGATTTACATAAAAATCCCCATGAGCTTCATGGTAGGGATGTAAAATCACTAAAACATGATGATCAAGCCATCAGAAGTTGTGGATCTTATGTTTAAGCTCATAGTTTTGTCATGATCATGATATATGTTCATATAGTGATGATTTTATGTAGGAATCTTGCTACTATATTGTTATCATAATAGTATACTTTATTTCATGCATCTAACATGATCATCATATTAAGATCTAGCTTCTAAACATCCATCTTTTACATGTTATTTGAGATCTCATGCATTTATTTTGTTTAGAATGAATAAATGGCCATAAAGACTTTGTCTTATTTAAATGAATGTTTTGTTTATTTCTAAAAGTTAGGATATTTATGAAGATGAGCCAAAAAGCTCAAAAACAAATTTTGTTTCATCAAAATACACTTTTGTAAATTCGGATGGAAAAAGAGTTATATTTTGAAAACCTATTTTTCAACTCCAAAATATGAGTTTTATGTGAAAAATGAAGGGCTTATGGAGTAGATATCAATAGGAGATGATTTTGATAAGCTAATAGTAGATCTACTAAGAGAAATTTGTCAAATAAGAAATATTTACAAAGATAAAAAATTTGGATCTTATGTTAATTATATGAATTTTGTAACTAAGAAAAGAAGGTATGTAAACACCTATTTTTCAAAACCAAAATGGAAGTTTTATTAAGAAAATGAAGTCCTTATGGGATAGGAATAGTGGAGCCTTAAATTTTAAAGTATCAAATGAGTTTTCTTAAAGAAATCACCTCAAAATCATTTTTATAAAATTCGGATCTAGGAATAGCCCATATTTAAACACTTGTTTACAAAGTGTAAAATGAGGATTTTTGTTGAAAAATGAAGACCTTAAGGAATAGATATAGTAAAGACTTAATTTTAGCAAGAATAAATAAATTTTATTAAGAAAAATCTCTAAAGCAAGTGTGATTTGTTAAGAACACAAAACTAGTCTTGCTAAGTTAAATATTCATGACATCTTGTAAAGTAGAAGCTTTCTAAAAATATTCTTCTGATAGAATATCATCAAGACATACATATAGGGAGCTCATGACTATCATTCATGATAGTAACTTGTTAATATTGCATGCATATTTGGCATGGATAATAGAAACATCATAACTCTTCACAAAAATAATTTCGAAAATGGATGTTTGGCTACCGAACAGAACTGATCAAAACTTTTTGAGACTTAAAAGTTTTCAAAATCAAGATATTATATTAGAATTAGATAGATCTTTCGAAGTAGATAGGAATCAGTGTATAATTTGCAAAGTTCCGAGTTAAAATGATCAAGTTATGGCCGTTTTAAGTTGGAATTTCCATTAATGATAAGAATTACGAACTTAATAGTTTTTATGAAATAAAATGGATTAGATATGAGTTGAAATACTCATTTGGGTATTTCTTTCATTTAGGTAACTTGGATCCCGAGGATTTGTTACCATCGGACTATTATTACTAGAGACCGGCGACCAATGGCCGAGTGAGTATTACTTCCTAATTTCATTTCTTCATTGTGTTTGTAGTGATTAGTTGCACTAGAGTATGAGGAAAAAGATGAAAATGGATTTGCATGATGGGAATTATGGGGATTATGTATGCTTGTTGATGAGTTGAGAAATTGTATTAAGAATATCGGAACTGGATGATTAACTTATGTTTGTTTAAATATTATAGGATTGATTGTCTATGAGATTGGTCGATCACCTAAAAATTGGTATTGATAATTATTCGGATTGATAAATTAACATGGACATAATCACTTCACGATGGGGATGGAGCATTAGCATATGCTGGTTACCTGTGATCTGTAAACAGCTAAAAGTTGGTTGATTGTGAATCCATAAATGACATAAATGAGTTGGTTGATCGTGATTCATAAACGACATAAGTTGGTTACCCGTGATCCATAAATTGCACATTAATTCAACGGTAGTACTGCAATATTCGTTAACCTACTAACCTCGAATGAAGGGCACAAATCCATTCACATATGATTTCCGGCTGATCATAAGTCTTGTTTGTTCACGTTATTGATGCATTCCATATGGTTGAATAAATAACTTGATTGAATGATTTGCTATAAATGTCTTTACGGAAGTATTCTCTCACTAAGCTAGTGTAGCTTACGCCCCACAGCTTTTTCTTATTGCAGTTTTCATATATATGGCTAAAGCTGAGGCATCTTACCGAGCAGGTACAGGAATTAAGAGTTTCCATTAGAAGTTTGTGTTCGATTTTGTATAGACTTCCATAGGAAACCCTAATATTTACCGGATGACTGTAAAAGGCCACTTCTAAACTCAATATTCTTTTACGGGAGAATGCCGCTAGAATTCTTGTAATTAATTATGTGAATTCATGGTTTATATTCTAATGCTTATAGTATGTCAAATTAAACTATTTATCTCCATTAGTTCATGTATTCTATTTTCGTAAAGGTATGCTTTGCATCTGTACGAGATTTTGGAATGATTGTGGTAGTAATTTCTAAGTCTCATAATATACAGCAGACTGTTACGTTTAAGGTACCTTATGGGGTGTGACAAGGACTCAACGTTTAGCAAAGTGAATCAAATGAGTATTAATGTTTTGTAAAGTTCATTTAAGATATCAATGTTTGAATTAATTTTCAATTAAGTTTCTTAGTTTTCATTAATGTCAAATATTAATACTTATTTGACTCACTTTACAAAATGGTTAAAACTAATTTTAACCCCTTTGAATGATAATAAATTAAATGAATTAATCTTCAAATGTTGATTTCCTTTTTTAACTACTTGAAACGTTGATACCTTAAATGAATTTACCTATAAGCATTATTACATTTCTATGTAATTTACCCAAAGTATATAGAATACAAATATATATTCATTGGGAACTTCTACAGTCTTATCACAAGACCATCTAGCCTATGTTGCTATCATAAATTGATTTTAAAATATTAATGTAAAAGAAATATTAAGGTACAATCACGATTAGAATGGATCCGAGTTAATCAATAATCATGTGGTCCATCAAAGAAAGAACATGACCATAAAATTTTCTTATATTTATCCTAAGGTATATGGATTAAGAGTCAAACTATAGATGTCCCTATTAAATTAATAGGTCCTTGAAGATCAATCTTTCCTCTAAGAAGGGTTATATGTTGTAATAGGTTTTTTTCTTCTTTTCTTTTTCACCTTCAATATTAACTTTTGTTTTTCTTTTCTTTTTTTCTTTTTTTTTTTTTTTGTGTGTTTGTGGAGAAACATTATGCTTCGCAATATAATTTTCTTAAGAATACAATCTAGAGGTTCTCCAAACTATGAGCTCCCTAAGATATTGATATGATATTTTAAGAGCTTCAATAAGTACTTATGGATAAAAATGGCTCAAAAATAAATTAAAGGTGAAGTAACATGAATCGATTATGTGTTTCCTTCTTTCTTTTTCTTCTTCTTCTTTTTTCACCAAAATCCCTCATAAGTTTATTAAAGTAACTTTGTTAGAGACTCTTGTTTCATTATAAGATTAAGTAGGATACTTTGTAGAAGTAGAAAAACTATCAAGGATAGACCTTTACAAGCAGCAGCATCTTCATCATTAAAAAATGGCTTTAATTGTAATTATCAAGGAAAAAAAACTTAAGCCTAGAATATGCACTATGGGAGGAATGAAGTCATTCCTCTCTTAATCAATACAAATAGTTATTATGGCGTTTGGTTACATTTTAGATATCCAATTGTCATATTAATACTAAATGTAATTACAAATATTGTTGAACAACAATCTATGACTTCCCTCATAATTTTTTTCATATAAAATATGCTAGTAATGTGCCCTAGGCCATATGGATTTTATATCATTTGAATATTTATTATCTTTATATTACAAGTCATTCCTTTTTATCAAGGTTTATTATTGGTCTTTTTACCTTGATAAAATAATTCCACGAGTAAATTTGTTATTCCTTGTGTCATTAAAGTATGTGACTTTAATAGTAAAACCATAAAAGGAAAAAAAATAACTTTATTCTAAATTATCCCTAATCGTTCATTATATGGAATAATAATGAATTAAGATTAGTATGTGGGCTGGATGATGATCATGTTTACTGATCATGGATATAAGATATCATTCCAGCACATGAATACATGTAAGAATACATTGTATTGGATTGATCAAATATGAGAATGTTATATGGATCAATGCGATAAGTATTTCTCATTGACAGTGTTGTATTAGTCCTTAGACCTAAAATCATTATAGATTCCAACATGAGGAATATTGTGTTTTGACTCAATCAAACGTTATTTCTAACCGGATAATTATAAAGGTTGGGATTGGGCATAATATAAATCATGTAGAAGAAGTTGAGTGATTAAGATGGGATTTATTCTCTTTAATTGAGAGAGATATCTTTTGGGCCTCTTGATGAGTAAGATTGAGAAATGCATGGCAATGCTCGAATGAATTGATAAGGAGTTGTCAATATCATTTATTTAAGTTAGTCATACTCTATAATCAAGAAATATGTTATTAAACAATATAAGAGTGTATTGATCCACACCTTATGTTTAATTATAAGATATCATGTAACAAAAGGATTAAATAACTGACTATTAATAGGTAAAGTCAGATCATCGATTTTTACTTAATTTCAGTAAGCATAATGTCTTGCTAGAGACCAATCATGACTTGTAGGTCTAAAAGGTATTTTAAGGCTACTGCCTACATTAAGTGAACCTACATGGTCACAGACAAAGAATGAATTAATTGGATACTATATTAGGAATTAACTGAGCATTTATTAATCTTAATTGGATTAATATTAATAAATATTTAATTGGCGAATTAACTTTGTCATTTATAAGGTCAACATAAAACCCTAATATGATTAGGGGTAAAATCATCCATGATGATTTTATCTTATAAATAGGAGGTGATGGTCACCTCTAGGGTTTACAGACGCTTGCCGTCACATTAGAAATTACAGAGAAAGTCTATAACCTAAAAAGAGAGAAACCCTTTTGAGAGAGATTCCAAAATTAGGAATTGTTCCTACGTGCTAGCACACATATAAAGATCCAATTGGAAATTCATTCATGTGGATGCAGTAGAGGGTGTTCGCGTTTGCAATATCTCAGATCCGAATTTCCATAAGTGAAATCATCCAAAAAGGTAATTATATCCAGTGTAATTTGATTGAATCGCATGGATCCGTCATTGGGGATTTAGGATTCGTATTTTTATGAAAATAAAATATATTTCCACTGCGTTTTGATCCTTAAATTTCCAACAAAATATTCATCCTCAATCCCATAAATGTCCCCAATATCAATAGGTTTCTCAACATACATTTGTTCTTTGGCAACTACCTTAGCTTCTCCAACCATTTTAGCCCAAACTAGAACTTCAAGAATAATTTTCTTGTGCATTTGTACTTCCACTATTATCAGGACCAATATTATATACAACATTGGTGACACTACTGTTACACATTCTGCACGAATAATGGACGCCATGTAAAGACAGGTTATAGTGAAGATTATCAGTGATGGGATCAAGATTAGTTATTGATGGGTCTTTTGTTGTAAGAAAGATTATCGTTTCACGTTGTCATGGTCACTGATAGTTTTATTACGATCAGTTGTGTATAGGTCTATGAAGATTGGAGCTTTATTCGTACAATAACCTTTTATATACGCATATTAATAATATTTTCTTATTCATAAGATAGTTAATCTTTTTAACCATAAAGTACATTAATTGAACAATGATTTAAGTATAGTAATCTAAACATGTGAAGTACAATAATAATGGTGGAGAAGGAAATTGTGTTAAGAGTATTTAGGGTATAATGGATAAATTCCTTCTATTCATTCTTATTCATTAGGTTAATTTTATGGCAATTAAATAATGTAATAGACATGTAATCTATTACTTATTTATTGCATTCCCATTAAATTGCAATTCAATTTCTTTTATTCCATTTGGCGAAATAATGAACCATTTGAGATAAAGTCAGAAAATTCTTGAAAAATGAGTTGCTTAAGTATTTGTGCAATGCTTTAAAGCACTTTATAAAATCTCTAAAGCACCTTTTTAATTTTTCCCTATCTCTTACAACATTGTAATTGCAATTCAATTTCTTTTATTCCATTTGGTGAAATGAATCGATCATTTGAGATAAAGTTAAAATATTCTTGAAGAATGGTATCTTTTTTTAAGTTTTAATACAATGTTTAAAGCACTTTATAAGATTGCATGTTGTTGGCACTAGCATATGGATAGGTTATAAGCTCCTTATTAATTCATTTCATTTATATTTGTCTACCTTTACTTTTGTGTTGTGTAATAGGTTGAGCTACGTTCCCATTTCAATAAAATAATCAATGTAGTAGCAATTTTATGTATTAATTATTTTACATTTCTTTTCTTTAATATTATCATTCTTATAAAAATAATTACATAAATAATTAAAATATTAGGGATTGCAAAAACTATAAGAGTATTAAAAAACTCCTTCCAAGCATGTGATAGCAAATGGGTTGTGTTCTTGTGGCCAGAACTGCAAACGAGCTGAGCTGTTTGTGAGCTACTTGAGCTCGGCTTGCTTTACGTTTGGCTTAGCTTGCTTTAGCTTCGGCTCAGCTCGAGCTCGTCTAGTAAACGAGTCGAGCCCGAGCCTAAAATAAAACTTATTTATCTAAACGAGCTAAGGTACGAGCTTTGATTTAAAACGAGCTAGCTCGTGAATATGTTTATTTTAGGTTCATGGACAGACTCATAAGTAGGCTTGTTAATAAGCTTATTAGTAAATTTATAAGTTCTATATTTATGATATATTAATATAATTAAAACAACAAAACTAATTTCTACTTAACATATATGTATACATATTTAGCAACTTTGTTTTATTAATTTTAGGTTTGAAAAAAAAATGGAAAATGGGCTATTTAAACAAGTCAAGTTCAAGCTATAATTTTAAGCTCGATAAAAAGCTCGTTAGGCTTGATAAAAAGCTTGGTTAGTCTAAGCTTCGTTCGTAAACAAGTCAAGTTTGAGCTCAAATAAAGCTCGTTTAGCTAAACAAGCTGAGTTTAAGCTTGAATATTAGGCTTAATAAAAAGCTCGACTTGAGTTCGAGCTCGATAATTTTAAAATAAGCCAATCCCCAGCCTTAAAAAGCTTAACTCGCCTCAACTCATTTTCAGCCCTATTTGTAGCTAACCTAGATGGGTTATGTTATCAACATGACTATAATTAGTCTACACAACCTACATGATAGCGGCGAGCCATTTCCATATAACTTGCAAAGTTGAGATGAATTGTGCTATCACTATAACTCATGTGACCCAAACCTTTCTATTAACTTGATAGTGGTTTGTTAGTGGCCTTTAGTAGAGATGGTTTATCAGAGGCTTTTGATGGTGAAATGCCTAGAAATCACTTAAAAGATGGGCATTATGGTAAAGTTTTTCCTTTACATTTCCTTTAATCAAATTAATCTTATCTCTTTATTTCTATAATGAACTAGAACCAAACCTAAAATAGTCCTCTCAATTTTAAAATCCCCTTTTCCACTCAACCTATAGACTGCAAAAGCTCTCTCTCTCTCTCTCTCTTCCTCCCCCCCCCCCCCCCCCCCTCCCTTTCATTCTCTCTCTTCTATAACCGTTGGGCAGAAAATTAGTTTACAAGGTAATTTGTTGTTCACAATTAGTGTCCTTGTTAATATCTAAAGGTATTAAGCCTATGCAAGGGTATTACTTAATTATAAGGTTTACAAATCAATGTATAGTAGAGAGAATCAAATCAACAGAGTATTCTAATCAAAGGATTTGTAATTTAAGTAGAATTTGATTAAAGTGTATAATTTTTTTTAGGGAATTTTGAATCGGATACAAAGTTTGATAATTTAAGTGAAAATGTTCCCTCTTATAAATTTTCATGCACATAAAGTGACAATTCAAGTCCTTTTCTATTCAACTATTCCTTTCATTTGTCACCCATTTGTAATCAACTATAGTTAATGACTTAGCACAAATTAGGATTTTGGTCATAGTGATTTAGTCTTCATTATAATATTATTCAAAGTTAGTAATTAGGGTTGTGGTTGTTGATAATTAGTGAATGTGATTTTCTTTTTAATATTGTAAATATGTAGTCTTGTTGACATTAATTTGACCAAAAATGTGAATTGATAGGTTGAAGTGTTTAAGATAATGGTCGACTCAAATTATGAGAGATAAAGGATTGAAAATTGGATGAAAGGGTTAGAGTTGGAGAAGATCAATGGAGAACAATTACCCAAGTGACTAATTTAGTAGGACAATTCCTTATTCAAGCCAATGGTTTTGAGTTAGGCTTATCTATTGTTAAAAAGATTTTTTATTCACCAAAATTGATTGAGGTTGATTCAACTTCAATTTCAGTCAATGGAATTAAAAAATAATTAATCGAAATTTCCTTTATAAACTTGGTTCGACCAATTTTGAAAGGAGGTTAAGATAAGTTGAGTTTTAGGGAAGTTTAAATAATGTAATTTGTGTTAAATCAATTCTTCCTGATATTGGGTAAAAGAATAAGAGAACTAAGCTTGTAATCAATTGAGCTTGATTGAGAGTTCAACAACATTTTATATATTTGATTTAGGAATGGTGTTTTTGACCAATTACCTTAAAAGATTTAAAAGGGCATTGGTTATGTAAGCATTGTTTTGCTTGTGTGTGTCAAATAGTGAATGTATAAAACTAAAAATTTTTTAGACTCTTAAACTTGTTATATGTGCTTGTACCCAAGAAAAAGTCATCAATTGGTAGTCATAACATCATGCCAGGCAACAATCCATAATGATGTGATGCTTAGTTGAGGTATTGAATTACCATATATGGATAAGTGGCTTATAGACTAGAAGTTGTTGTCTTCTAAGAAAAAGCAACAAGTGAATTGTTATGATTAGGGATGTGATCGGGTTGATCACTATAGGATTTTCAATTCACCCAATCCATTAAAAACTCTATAGGGTAATAAAGTCGAGTTTGGATCATATAACAAACCCGATGGATACCCGACAACCTGATATTATAATTTTAAAAAAAATTACAAAAATGGCAAGGAGAGAAAAGAAGACTGAAGGAGCTACCATCTTTTTTACCTTCCAAGTATATTTTTTCTTTTTGTCTACTAAATTAGTTACGGATTTTAGAACTTTTTATTAAATTTTGTTCAAGTCATGCTTGCTATGGATATTAATATTATTTGTTGTCTATTATATTTTTGTCCCAGCAAGAGATTAATTTAACCATGTTTTTTATATTCATATGGTGAAAAAATTAATATATTTATGTATTTAAATATTGTATAATGAATGTGGTCTACAACATTTTCTATTAATTCCACATGCATCATTTCAGTTTTGAATGTATAAGAAACTTGTGTCAAAAACACCAGCTTTTCTTAAATTTATTATTAAATTTTGAAAATAGGTTTAAAAAATGAGGTTATAGGGTTTTAGGGTCGGGTTCTGGATTTTAAATCAAACCATGTAAGACGAGTTTGGATATAACATCAAAACCTTATAAATTTATAAGGTCGGGGTTGGGCTGATCCTATAAGATAGCGGGTTAGGTTTTGGGTTCATATGGCGAACACTAGTGATAATGATCATGGGATTAAATGAATTTGAGATCTGAAATGTAACATGTAATATGCATATATGTATGTATATATATGTGTAGTTCCATAGACAAATCGAATCAAATAATACAGTACAAAGCTCGAACTCTACTCGAATGAAAAACTTAAGGATCGAGCTCGACTCGATTTCCATCAAGCTTAATTTGTTAAACTCAAACTTGATTCAAATTAATACTCGATAAACTTAAACTCGACTCAATTAAGCTCAATTATTCTTATAAAAATGAATTTAGACTAAAAAATAAATTGAGATTTGATAATATAATAGGAGTTTTAGTTGATTTGGTCTTAAATATAATAAATGTGGAGAAAAAGATACAAAATAGGCTTTAAAAATGGGAAAATATATGTATGTTTTATCATTTTTTATAATAAAAATTTTAAAAAAAAACTCATATAATACAAAATAGGCTTTAAATATGGGAAAATATATATATTTTATAATTTTTTATAAAAAAATATATGGTATAGACTTGCAAGTTTCTTGAATCAAGTATTTAAAAAATTGAACTTGAACTTAATAGTTATTCGAGTAGCTCAAACTCAAACCCAACTCAATTACAGTCAAGTTGTCATGAAGTCGAATTCGAATAACTTGTGAGTAGTATCAACTTGCTTACAACCTTACATATACATATATATAAATATATCATATGTTTGCTAGGGAGTCTGAACTAATTCACTTGTGCTACCAAAATTGTGTTATTTGTCACACGGAGATAAGAAAAGTAAATCGATGTTTTCTTCATTATTTCTATGTATTTGATTCTTACCATAGCATATATATGTGGCTTGCAGTGACCTTATATTTAGGACCCTTACGATGTAATAGGATGCAATCCATTCTGTGGGAGTGTAAAGGACAATTGGACTGAAGATCTACGAGTTATGATTGTATAAGATTATGTAGTAAAGATTTAATTTTGTCGATGTATAGTTATATGGTGTAAGCTTGATATAATATATTATATTTTTCTTTTTCTTTTTTTTTTCCCCTTTGACTAATTATATAATATTACCAACATTAGAGTCTATGAAGTTATGTTATTACAGGTTTGTGTTTCTAGCCATACGTAATTATATTGTGGTATCATAAATTATAAAGTTGTTGTAGCCCTATGTTTACGGCTTATATATTATTTTGTTAATAGTGGGGTGTTTTTATTAATTGTGATGGTGGAAGGGTAACGGGTGGAAACTTTACTCCAAAGGCTCCATACCTAGATGAGGAATTGGACGTGGCACTAAAAAATGGCAATTTCCATATTACTGTTTCGTCTAAAAATATTTATTTTAATTGCACATGTATCACTATACACGCACTACTAGTGTGTGTACATAGAAGTTGCCCTATGTAATGGTAATACCGATTGTAAGATTGCATTTAATTCATTAGCATAAAATATAAACTGAAAAAGACATGATGCTCCTCTTACATCATTCCTTCCATCACCAGGAGCTTTTTGGTATAAAATTATATTCAATAAGAAATAGTTTTTTTTTTTTTTCTCTAATGGAGAGAGAAAAAAAATTCTTTATTTATATAGATTAGATATAGTTGATAGAATTGTTTTATTCAAGCCCAAATAAGGATATAACTACTCCACAAGTAAAAAGGGCAATACTAATCCATCCAAAGAGATGCAGTGCAGAGATTAAGAAGTTCTCACACTTAATTGATAATACCATGTCAACAACAACGACCAAGAGTAAAGTTTTCATTTCTGCCGACCGAAGTGGCTCCATAAAAAGAACTTTACGTGGGCAATCTGCCAACAAAATTTGCTCTTGCAAATAAATTTGACATTGTGTATTTTCTATGTACAATATATTGACACTTATTGCTCATTCACTTTGCTGTAATTGCAATTCCATTACAGTCTTATTCCTTACGAATAGTCATTACGTCATTTAGTTCACCGAATAGCGATTCTATAATGAATCTCTATTATACAAAACATTAAATATATGTTTTTTATTCAGACCTATGAATACCAATTCAATACTGAAACTGTCCTTTTTTCAAAATACCACCATTTAAATAAAAAATTAATAAACAAAAATCCTATTACTGTTTTATTTAATTCTTCCGTAATAAAAATTCCATTACAGCCTTCTTTATTCAATGATGTGAACGAGCCGTTAATCTTCGGAATATAAAAAGGACAGTGCTAGCTTGAAATCCTCGCATTCAAAAACCGTTCCCATTATATCTCTTGATGATAGGAACTGTCAGAAAAAAAAAAAAAGGAAAAAAATAGCCGCAGGTAACGGAGATAGATGGGCAAAAGGCTGGATTTAGTATGTCGTTTTCACTTTCGAAACAACCATTTAAAAGATACTCCTAATATAAGCCAGATAAGAAACCGTCCACCATTAGTAGACAAGTAGTGCTAGCCGATGGCTTTTGGTAATTTAGAGAAAGATGATAAAGACAGAGAGGGAGCCGAAAAACGATATAAGGCCCCAGATCATATTTGTCTGTTACCCTACTAACACTGATCCAACTTTTTTCATTTATCTTTATTAATATTCGCCCCCTTCAATTAGCAATCAAATAAGGCACCAGATTCAATCCATCGCGCTGAAAGAACGTAAGGAATCACTTTTAATTTTAAGAAGCACCGAAAGATACTTGCCACACCATAGAAACGCCCGCAAGAAAAACCTTAAACCAATTTGAATTATTACTTCGTTTGTTAAAATCACACCATCCTTACTTTTATTATTATTTCATTTATTTTTAGCGTTTATCATAATTCGTTCTAATAATAGTGGTAATGAAAAACAGATGCACATGTACAAGAGGGATAAGTTTCATTCACAGTATCCAAGTTTTTTCTTTTGTAACGGAATATTACCTTAAAAAAATTTATACCAAAAAAAAAATTACACAAACTTTCTAAAAATTTTACTTAAAATACCTCTGAACAGAACCCACTCATTTATCTATCAAAATGCTAACATGGCAAGCAATAATGATTAAAAAATTAATTCTTAATCCATATTGGCGATTCTTTGATAAATTGCAGATCAAAAAACTTCAAATATGAAACGTCTTGATTTGAGGGTTAGGGCTAGAAGAAAAAAGACGACGACTAGGGCAGAGGAGAGAGTAAACAATAAAAAATAATTAAAAAATGCCAACTAAACCCCAAAAAATAGTATTTTATTTATTAATAATAGACATATTCCATTCAAAGGTACTTTACGTAAAACTTTTAAAAAGTTCAGATATTTGATATAAATTTTTTTTTAAGATTTTTGTCCGTTACGAACGAAAAGGTTCATATACCGTGAATGAAACTTATCTTGTACTAGACCGTAACAAAAAATCTTTGTTAAAAGAAATTTATAACTATTATATTCATGTGGATATAAGTTCATTCTTTTTGCCAAATCATTTTCCTACCCTTAAGTGTTCAAATCATCATCTCATGAAAAAAATTGACACGATAAAACCTCCATTATTCACTGAAAAGGTTATCAATTAATAAAACTAGATTATGCTCCTTAAATACCATATAGACAAATCAATAATTTAAGAAAAGATAGAATGGGAATATCACCTTTTCCTTCAACAACATCCCCACAAAAGAACACCTTCTGCAGCTTCCTGACAACCCCATATTGAACATGTATGATGATCAACTATTACAAGAGCCAAGGAAAGCGACAGAAGAGTACCAAAGTTGTAACTAGATTCTCGTTTCCAAGGCAACCAGGAAATCCAATGAACAATTTTTCTCGTAAACTTGCATCAGATGCCGAGAATCAACATGGATGACATGATTCTTGCCTTTAATTTATCCAGATGAATAGAAGACAAAATCTTTGCACGAGGAAGACAAACTCAAATAAGTCAAGTCACCCCGGATTTAACTCGAAAAACTGAAAGCACTAAGTTAGCCTCCTATAATTGAAGTCAGTCTGACATTCAAGAAACACTACCGTTTTGAATGCAACAGTATCCTTGTGGAAACATTGACTGGTGGCTAAGGTGCCTTTGGTACGTTTTTCCCGGTAATAACATGAAGAAATGATGCCATATGCTAATTGAAGGGATTGTTCAAAACAAAAGGGCTCACTGATGGATCTTCCACATACCTGTCCTATATCCAATAGACATAAGCGCAAGCTCCCATAGCATGTTAGGAATACTTAATAGGTTGACCTTTGAGCCAGGAATTTCTGTCCAATTGACAGATATTTCAAGCATTGGGATGCTGAATCGTTTGCAGAGATAAACCAGCTCAACATCAAAGCACCACCTGTAGAGCAGAATTTATGGCCGGTGAGGAGAATAAGACAGATATAATATTATGGCTTCCCACAAAATGAACAATAAGAATAGCAAATATGTGGACTACAAGTTTCAACTAAAGCTGGAAAAGTCACACCTCACAATACCTGGAAGAATTAAGCAGTCTACTACAAATACACTAGGGCAATGTAAGGAGATACACAGAGACTTTATGTACATGAACTTCTCCGACACTTGTGTTCAAAGAAGTAAAAAGGAACATTAACAATACATTTTGGGTTAATTTCAAAGACAGAATTTGCAGTAACTCTACTAGAAATAGTAGCATTGGACATTAATGTTGAGAGACGTAACTTCAATGCAAGAGATAATCAAGCCATCAGTTCATATGACAGAAGGGGAAATTTTCGGTTTGCTCATCTAAACTATGCAAATACCAAAATATCTACATATCTTGTGAAATATAGGTACTCTCATAATAGTTTTTCAAAGGCAAATCTTTTATGATAAAGCAATATGACTAATATTAGCTTTAATTTGGAGGCTAGAGTTCTATTGAAATTGGGATGTGGACATTAAACAACCACTCCACATTCTGAAATAAAGATTCATATTACATCCATATCATCATGAAACTATGCATTTATTGAAAGTTGCGCAGTTGCAGGTACCATAAAGGGGCACGACACAACCATACTATGATAGTCTACCTCCAGGCACAAGACTCGTCCTTCAATACCCATACAATAGTGTCAATATAGTTTGTGCTATGTCAATAGCGTTAAGCAGTATGCTTCGTGAGAATTGAACTCAAGGACACTTATTTCAACAGGTGGATTATAAACTCTATATTTGATTAAACTGAAAATAGAGGTATAGAACTTCTTTTTCCCCCTAGTGTCCCATAAGATGGTGCATTCACCCTAATGAAACTTGCTAACAATATAAAACAGGTTTCATCTTTTCCAATTCCATAACAAAAGCAGGGATATCTCACAGACCACCCCACCAATCCCCCCTCCTCTCTATTTCTATCTTATTTATTTTTTTTTTTTTTTTACTTTTTCAATCGTAGTAAATTAATTGAAGAAAGAAAAAACCAAGATGGCTACATTTGCAGAATCAGTGCCTCATGGTACTGATGTGACCCATAGGCTCAGTAGCCAAGTTCAAGCCTCTAACATTATAGCAACCCCTAGGAAATAGACTTTTAGATAGCTCACAACTCTAAAATCACAAAATTGGAAATATTCCTGGCAGGAGTTTTTTATCATCTCTTTTGTTGAATGAAAGAAATGTGTTGATGATTTCAAAATGAAATTCTGTATTAAAAAAATACAATTATTTAATCAAAAAAAAAATCACCACTGATCGACTGTGGTAACAAAAGTTTTCCACTTCAATACTGCCTAAGAACAAACACACACAATAATTTCCCTCGACATTGCTCTGCTCCAAAATTTGCTGACAAACCTGTCTAAACTTGCATGCAACATTAATAAAATTAGATAAAATTATAAATATAAACTCTTGCAACAAAAATTTCTGTGCCTGCCTTCTTTAAACAAAACCTAGCAGAGATTTTGATCACATATTTAGTAGGTACAACTGCTGGTTACCCCACTAGATGGAACTGGAGGCACAATTTAATCTACAACTATGGTAAAATTATGCATATCAATTTTATTAATTAGCACTCATACTACAGAACTTTATGACTAAGGCCGATACGACTGGTGCATGTTATTTGATTTCAACCTGAGAGATGCTAATAGGATGTTAATGAATTGGATGATTTAAAAGCTACCATGTTATTTTTATTTTCTGTCTATTAGGGTGGGGGGAGTGGCCCCACATGACCCAATTGGCTTATTGAAAAAGAAAAGAGCCTATGTGCTATCTTGGAAATTATCTAGAATGAAGAAAAAAAAATACAAGTAGAAGAAGTGAGATGGTGAAATAGACCAAACAAGACATATGATTTTGTAAGAATTATACGAAGAGAGAGAATAGGATATGAGCAATTTGCTCATGATGCCACCTCCACTCTAAGATCTAGTTACACTCTTACCACCACCACAGTATATATCCTCACATATCCATTCACAACTTCCCCACCTTCCAGCCTTAGAAACCCTAAACCCACTTACATCTCCATGCAGAGACCTGTCATCATTCCCACTCACAAACCCATACTCTCATAGCCACACACACATGTATACCATATGTCCATCACTGCATTACTATGTTTAATGTAAATATCACATCACTTTGATGATTTTCTTCTATTTGCTTATCTTGCTAGTGTGCTTCATTGGTTTTAATTTGTTGTGGAAGATTCTATTGATTGTGCTGGGGTTATTTTAGTTTTGAATGGTTTGATTGCATTTGGTTTGTGGTTCATATCAAAGACCCTCCCATATCTAACAGCTGACGAACTCCCACTAAAGCTTGATCAAAATCAAGCTATCTATGTTTCCTTAACACACTGGCATCACGGCATCATACTAAAATTTTATTTTGACAAGTATTATTCCTCAAACACTTCAATTACAAACTGTTGAAATAGCTGAAGTAATACCTGAAGCAAGAGGAAGATGTGGAAATGCATATATTCACCATCACCAGCTCAAAATTTACCTTTTTAATCGAATGTTAGCAAAAAGTTTCCTAGCAGCAGCCCTGGTGAACATCTTGAAACCACACTGCAAACAGAATAAACTCAAACATTACATAACAGCTTATAAGCAACCTGCAAAGGCATCCATCAGAACTGGCAATCAAGAGAAAAGTACCTGAGTGTCACGAACTCCAGAGCCAGCAGTTAATATGACAACAACATGGAAACCCTTCATCAGAAAGTTGCGGTACCACTTCCTCTGGAAACATGGAGAATAATCTTTAGGAACAACAAAGGATCACAAGCATATACAACATAACAAAAATTAGGACCACTAACCGTAGCCAAAGCCTTCTCCTCAAGATGAGCACGGGAACCAAAAGCAGCTATAGGAACATCAGATATTCGACAAGTTGAATCACTAACCCCTGAACCTCTGCAATTCAATTCCTTTCTGCCAACTGCATGTATCTGACAGGCAAAACATCAGTGTGTCTCGACAACACAGTATTATATTCATTTCCTTTTGAACAAAATTATTGACTTAATTAGTAATATATATTTAAAATCAAACCCAATCCACAGACTATGTATTCGTCAAACCTGATTTTCTAATTTCTCAAGATCATCCACCCTGGTTGCTCCATCAGCATCTAGCATCAAAAGTAATTCCCCACGTGAATGCAGCATTCCCTGTTTTACAATGCTTTCACAGAGGCAAAGAGCTTCAATCAATTTCTTATCATCCAAATATAAGTAATTTCTCTCTTTTTACTTTTTAAACTTTCATAGAAGTGAATTTACCATTAAAAAAGGAGAACAAAAGTTTCAAAAAAAAGCATTTACGTATAAGACCTAACTCACTTTTCGGATAGCCTCACCCTTGCCATGATTTCTACCAAGAAGAATAATTCTCACATCATCTACAGAATATTTCTTCACATAGTTGAATGCTACTTTTTTTGTACCATCCTTACTCCCCATCAACAATTAAATCTGTTATACAATAAAGCATCAAAGATAATTTTGAAAGAACAAACATAGATGCAACAGCAGATGTTGACTTATAAAGGAAGGGAACTAAATTTTAATTAGAAAATAATACTATCAAATTACACTACCAAACATCCAAACTTATACTTCATAACAGAAAAAATCATAACTTTCAACAACCAATAATCAAAAGAAGCATTTGAAGTATTAAAAGAAAGTGAATTCCTAAAGTGAGAAAAGGACAAAAAACCAAAAACAATGGCCATGGTGACAATAGTTTGACATATAAAACAGAATATGAATATTTAACTTATGTGAAGAATTTTATGTTTGACTTATGTAAGGGGTTCCCTTCTCAATAAAACAATCTCTCTCACAACATTAACCCTACAGAACAAAACCTTCTAATGAAGCATTTGTTAGTTAGAGATATCAAATCAACTTTGACCCCAGGGGCTCTTGTTTTGCAGTTCTACAGATAAGCATTAACAAGTGGCTCTATTAACATGTTTTGATATCAGTGCCCTTCTAGGAGAATGCTTTTACATGTCCAGGGAAAAAGAGTATCAGATATTGCCTAAGGAACTGGGAACACTCTAATATAGATGCAGTACCAATATGGGTGTCCCTTAAAAAAAAAAAAAAGAAAAAAAAAGCTTTGACTGTAAGAGATGCATATGCTGTGTTTGCTTTATTCTAATGATGAAGTCCAATGTAATGAGCAATTACCAAACAAAGAAAATGAACAACTTTAGTACCTCATAAGAGAAAGACTCATCCTTTGCTGCACGTTGTTGGAGATAGCTACAAAGAAAATAGTAATATGCTTTGTTATCAAGTTACCAACTCCACCTATCAGTTGTAAAATCTACAAAAAGTAATGGGAGATGGACTATACAGCATCATGCTATGCAATACACAGCAGGAAAAATGCCAACAAATCAGGAGAGTATTCCTGTTTTAGTGTGTCATCGTCAAGAGATTTAGGGTCTTTGTTTCATTATATTCTATCATTTTAGTATCACATTTTTGTCGTTTTCAAATGCATATTTACAAGAAACAGATATTAATGAAAAACTAATAGTTTTACTCATAAATTGGCAAAATAGATGTGATACAGATAAGTTATAAATGTAGATCATATATAAATATGATACAGATAAAAATCCAACAATCCAAACAAACCCTTATTAAAACACATTTGTAGAGATTCATTCTTTCCCTTTTTTACCATAAGCTATGTGGATAACACCTAGAAATGCATAAGCATAAAAATAGGACAGATGGAACAATGTATACAAACCACGGCACGATCATGATGACTAAAAAATGACACACAAACGCAAACAACTTGTAAACAAATTCCACCTAACTAGTTGATGACACAGATGGCAGCTGTTGCAATTTTTTCCTTTTCTGGTGCATGTAATAGTGGGATTAGAACCAAGGACTTCTAACAATATGTTAAAATAGTTCCTAAACTTTGCCCATGAGGTTCTACACCTACCTATGAGAATAATAAAACCATTACTGTCCTAACCAAGTGATTATTTTCCTAACAGCTAAAAGTAACAATTACAGAAAGAACAATCGTTCTATATGCATTGAACAAAAAGAAAGGACAGATGTTGGGTATGTTGGGGTTGTTGAGGGGAACAGAAACCTAAAATCAAAATCGAATATGTTACAACTCCTCAATACGTGAAGAAATATATCACACACACACAGTCATAAAGAAGTCTCTCCTTTTCTACAAGTCAGAGAAGGGGCAATGGAAACAGAGCACCTTTCGAATACAAAGGGCAAAAGATCTTGTTTCCGTCTGCAATTGGACCAATTACCTCTAGGTACATCAACCATTGATTCAAGCATGTATTATCCCACTTAAATAGTGTAAGTACCTCCAAGAAAGTGTCTCTAATAATAAAGTGATCCCTAATTAAGCCATAAATGATCCAAAGTATCTGAAATTTCAGAAGATGGTGCTCCCTCAGAGGATATTGCATTTCAATTACACAAGAAGAATATATTTCCAAAAGATATCAGGAAAAAAGACCCTCTTTGACTACTATAGAAAGATAAATATCATAAGAAAGATTTGCTCATGGGAGTACCCTCATAAGGAGGCTAAACCATGATTCTTCTGAATTTTGAGTTTTGACGTAGCAAACTTTTTAGCAGCATGATTAAAACCATCAACAAATTCCAAGAATACAAATTGATTCAGACATGGGATGTGAATCATGGCATAACCGAAAAACAGAACAGGGTCTTTAAATAAAATCTGTACTCACTTCAAGGTTTCATCAAGAGCTCCAGGGAGTCTATGCTCTTCATTATATGCAGGAACTACTAGAGACAAATACTTTTCTGGAGGGTCAAAGACTGATGGACAATGCACCTGCAAAATAATTAAGATTATCTCAGGAAAGGAACAAAACAGCCCTCACTGGCTCCAGAAAACTCTAGGCATCAGAGTTCTTCATTTTTTATAATAAGCTATTCAAAGACCAAAAAAAGAAGAGCATCTAACTTGCCCTTTGGCACCTTAAATAATGTTTTTTCACCCCCCAACGTACTAACTTCCAACAACACATATAAAATTAGGAATGTGCAATAAGGTAAATCAAATTCAATTTACACTGCATATTTCAAAATCCAGTAGGACAGAATAATGATCACAGTATAATGATGTCATGTTTCAACAATCTTTATAACCATAAGGTGATTAAGTCTTTGTAATCCACACCTTAAAGCATGTTCCTTTTATGAATTTTTATTTACCTAGCTAACCTATGTTGGTACTACTCAACCAATAATCCCTTGAACAGCCAGTTTTCCACATCCAACCACATTATCAATATGGACCACCAAATAGAATGCAGTATGTGTCCATAAGGTTAAGATTGGAACATTTATCAAAAAAGCCCAAGATCGGAACATCTATTCAATGCAACTGAGTAGCTCTGCAAAGACACAAGCCTTTGAAGGACTTGGCCAATAGCAATTGTCAAATCTAGGTTCAAGGTCATATACCTCAGCATGCCATTTGCTTCATACGCGCCATAGAATCATCCCATGTAAAAACTTTATCTACATTGGAGCAACCACTACCAAAACGTGAATCCTCTTTGGCATTTTTACTATTTTTTTATGGCTTTAGCAATTTGTGTTGGCTTATTTAGTTTATGACAGGTTCATTGTGTTTAATTCCAGCAATAGAATGATACTAAATAAGAAATAGCATTTCTCATTGCTGCCCTGTCTTACTGCTTGATTCTTATATTAAACTAAAGTTGAAAGAACTTCATTCATCTAAAAAGAGTATGCCAATATGAAAACTACATAGTTAGATAGACCTTCAGAATGTCCAAGCTAATTAACATTACAATTAGTTCGCTTGCATGCAATTCCACCTACATACATATGTAAAATGCAAGATTCCAAATAACATGATAAGGGTCTAACTGGAGGAGAATATAAAAGAGCAAACTAATCAAGAAAACCAAAGAATTGTTGAATCCCTGAAAGAAAAAAAAATGTTTTTATTATATCAAACAAGTCATATGGACAATTCACAAAAGAACCACCCAAGGAAGCAAATAAGTAACTAAAACCAAGATGGATGCATTCCATCTGAATATCCACCAGTAGAAAATATTGCACACACAACCACGGTCTTTATAATCACTTGTTAACTTCTATCGGGTAATGAGAATATACGCGTTGTCATCTATGCACATTGACGATTTTTGTCCTATTCCTACCACAGATTTTCAATTTCGATTCTAATCCACCTAATTATTAAACAAACACTCGCAATTTTACCCAAAGAATGCAACTTCCATTCAAATCACAAACACTAGCACCAGATTTCAATTTCTCAACGCAAGATGAACAAACACGAACCCCTAAGCAATTGGCTAGCGCAAACAAAACAAACAATATAAAACAAGCTATATTTCTCACCTGTTTCAATGAATTGGGGTCTTCAAATATTGCAGGCGCTTCCACATGACTGCGAAAAAAAAAATAATCAGTACAAGAATCCTAATAAAACTAGGGTTTCCAGATCTCAATAATAGAATGAGATGAATTAGGGTTTAGGGGAAAAGTGTGCTTGTATTACGTACGAGTGATTATGTCTTCTTCTGTAAGATTCAATTACGATTGCGAAGATCAATCCACAAATCAAAATAAAGACTAGTGCAATTAATAACTCTGCAATTGTCAATAAAATTCCCATCTTCTTTGGAGTTTTGAGTTCTCACTGTATTTCTTATTCTTCGGTCGTATTCTAACGAGTAATGGTAATAAGAGAGGGTCAGAAGGAGAGGACCGCAGCACTAAAATTTAAATGAATTATATAAAGAAATCAAATTCATCAAAAAGCCCGTCTAGCTCAGTCGGTAGAGCGCAAGGCTCTTAACCTTGTGGTCGTGGGTTCGAGCCCCACGGTGGGCGATGCAACATATTTGTTTGGTTTTTTTTTTTTTTAGCCCTTCTTCGGTTAAGATCAGCAGATTATTTAGGATTAAAGAAAAAATAATTATCTTTTAAAAAAAAATTACACAAATCCATAAGATTAAAAAAATAATCTAAATAATAAGCAAGTTGAACTCGTCTCTGAAGAGACAAGATGGTTATTTTTCTCTTTAATCCTAAATAATCTGCTGGTCTTAACCTAGTGGTATGTTATAATTTTTTTAAAAAAAGCAATATTAATTTTTTTTCCCAATTATTTACTCGTATGACACCTTCTTTTTTTTATTGCAATATCGTTTATACTAGCACCTTATCTGCCC
Organism: Combretum micranthum; assembly: GCA_024138025.1. Lineage (NCBI taxonomy): Eukaryota > Viridiplantae > Streptophyta > Magnoliopsida > Myrtales > Combretaceae > Combretum > Combretum micranthum. The sequence continues at coordinate 96,884 of JAMXBD010001579.1, forward strand.
ACATAATGTGGCTTCTTATCATTAATAATATCCAGGCAAAATATGTGTGGGAGTTGTACTTTTCTTTCTTTGTTTTTTTTCTTCTAGTTTTCTTTGTGTTAAGAATAGAGGTTTATTCACTCATGGGACGTGATTTCTTGTTAAAATATTGTACTTACTAACAAATTATCTATCCATGTGACATGATTTCTTTCTATAATAATGTCCAAACAAAGTGTATGGTGGTTGTATAAATAATGATTAGTGACCATGATTTAAGGTAATGACAGATTTTGATAGGTCCTTGATATATCTTTAAATTAACACGTGGTGATATTTATTAAGATGTTTCGAGGGATTATAAATACATGGGCAATTGTTATAAAAAATATTGGTATGATTGATTACATCAAACGAAAATATTAGATCAATGGTATCTATAGATGATTAGCACGTGTAGGTACCAAGCACCATATAGGAAATGGGGAGCGTAAAGAAGTTATTGAGTTAGCTAGTAGATGGCATGAATGATTAATTTTGAATTCAACTGGACGCTAAAGAGGTTTACCAACCAAGGAGATTAAACATACCATGGAACAAAAGATCCCACCATTTATTAGAGAAAATATGTAGATGACTATCTCATCTGAGAGTATAAGGTTAAGAAGATATCCGAGTGGAACAAGTACGTTAATACTACAAAAATCATATTGGTTACCTTAGAGTTTACAACATACGTATTGTGATCGAAAACATGTGATGACTTACAAACATAGAATTAAAGAAAGGGATGTAATCATGTGTAGAGAGATGAAGTTGCTACTATGCAACTTGAATACTACCACTTAAAAAGAAGAAAAAAGATTTATGAAACTTTAGACATTTTGACAAGGTAGTTAAAGTCCAAAGACTGTTAAAGAATTTAAGATGCCTACTATACGATTCATGTTAATGAGTTCAAAAAACAAACAAATTTCATGTTTATCATTGGAGAAAAGTATGAAAAGTCCAATATTATTGAGTTACCAAAATTCAATAAAGGAAGCAATATAGCTCGCACTTAAGGTAAAGTGATAGAAGTAGAAGAAACCATAAAGCATGCTTATGTCAACTTTGAAACTAGCTTATCGATCTACTAGTGGGATAAATTAGGCGGTAGATGAAGTCATGGCAAATAACGACAATGAGAGGGTCACCCTTGGTGATATGAAGATGGTGGAGAGAAGGAAAAATTGTAAAGCCCTAGATTTTTTTGTACCTTTAGATATGAACCCTAGAGCATGTAGCATAACTGAAACCCTAAAATTGATCCAAGTCAACCATAAACCCTAAAGACCCTAATGATTATTAGATATGATCCCATAACCCTAGAAGGTTAAATAACTTAAGTAAAGTTTGAAACCCTAAAGGTAAGTGATTTAGCGAAATATTTCACCAAAACAAATGAGAATCATGATACCTTAATCGACACGAAACTCCTATGCCAACCAATTCCTCTACCCGCCTATTAATGCAAAAATTGACATAACACATCCAAATAGTAATTAATAATAAAATAGTGCTAAATTAATTTTCTATAATCATGTACTAATTTATGAAGTTACAAAATCGTTGCTCAAACCAAGTCTTACACATATCCTAATTTCTATTGGTAAATATTTGTCATTTTCTTTACAATATTCACATCAATCTACTTTACATCTATTCATCCCTAATATGTATCTAAACCTATTCTTACACACATCAAACCTATAGTATCAAATCTAAATACTTCCCTTACACTTTTCTTTATGCTTCTCTCCTCTCTCTCTCTTTCTCTCTCCCCCCCCCCTTCTAATTCATGCCTCACCCCCCCTTCCCCTAACATTCTTTGTCTCGGTTCTCTTTCACTTTTTCTCTCTCATTCACTCTATAAATACCTATCACCTCCTTCACTTTGAAAACTTTACAACACACTTTACATACTCTACCACACCCTCCAAAAATTCTCTTAAACTCTCCCTTCCTTCTCCCTCTCACCACCACTACGTCCCCCTCTCTATTTCTCTCTCTTGGCTCCCCTCTCTTTCCCCTCCAACACACACATTTCCATTTATTTGTTTAGGTAAACACTCATGTACATTATGTTTATGTTAATATGTATGTGTCATAGTGCCATTTTCATGAACATATCCCCATGATGCATGGTGCTAAGGATGTTATACTTGGCTTCATGTCCACATTTATGTTGTGTTTACATTTATGCCATTACATTAAAGTACGTTAACCTAACATCCTATATATGTATCTATATGTATATGTACATATATCAATTAGAGTACATTGTTGACTATCTAACATTGCAATTCATTTATTTTCAAGCAATTCGCTTTCATGCAATTTATTTATGTTTTACAAATTTACTTTATGTTTAAGACTTGTCCTCTTCAAGTCTTAAGAAGACTAGTTCTAAATTCTAGTCTTAGACTTATTATTACTCAAGTCTTAAGAAGACTTGTCCATTTCAAGTCTTGAGGAGACTTGTCTTAATCTAAAACTCCCATTTTACTTTACATTGCCTTTATGTTCCATTTCATGATTCTTGGTCAAGAGATCATTTTATTTTTCATGTATATGTTGATATGCTCATAAATTTATCCATTATGTTTATATTTAGATTCTTAAACTTTTGGGTGTCATGATGACCAAAAGTCCCTAAAAGAAAAGTAAAGAAAGAGATGATGATCATGAGATCATCACACTATTCTTTTACTTATTTAGAAATACTAGCATAAAAGTGAACTGTTCAAGTTATTATAAACTTTTTCACTTGGACAATTCTTTGTTATGTAAGATCTTTTCAAAATCATAGTTTTGATGTATGCAAAACCATTTTGAGTAAAAGAAAAGTTTGAAAACATAACCTTACCCCTCTCTCTTTTTAAATGCCGAGACATGCTTGTAAACAAAAGGGGTTTGAAACATAACATTTTCCCTCTTAAAAATCACTTGAAATCAATGTTTTTAAAATAATCAAGCAAGACAAAATTGTGTTCCTTTATTTCCTTGTATAGCTGAGACCTATAAAGCATGATCAAAGTGTGGAACTTCATTTTTCAATCTTGGTTTTAAGGTTTATAAAGTTGATCAAACAAAAGGTTTTGATTTCATTTTCTTGGTTGATGTCGTGACCTTCAAGATCCAAAAAAAGATTACTTTCACTTTAAGTTTTTTTTTTCAACTGTTCCATGATGAGTCTCAAGATATTAGCAAATGAACATAAGGATGTGATTTCATATTCCTTGAGATAAGGCTAAAAAAGACTCTATGAACATGAATAATCTTAACTTGTACCCTTTTCATTTATCTTTTGCAAGTTTAACTTTAATTTTAAAAAGTTCATAATTAAGTTGGCATTAACATTGTTTGGACCATACTAGATGATGCTTTCATTCTTCATACCTTGCTTATAATTGCATATAGAAATAAGTGTATTCATGCTAGAAAGTCCTATAGAATTTAAACATTAGAAAAGTACCAAAACGAAGCTAAGTAGAGGAGCATTTTAAACCTTACTGACCCAAGGCTTTAATGACCTCATATGATCGAGATAATCTCAAAAGTAGATAAAGTATTTGAAGTAAGTAGAAAACGGCTACTTATATGTAAAAATTGGATTTAAAATGATTTAAATATGACTATTTTAAGATTTAAATTAGGTAACCAAGAAATATAGCGATAATAGAAAACACAGAAGTAGCAATTTAAGTAAAATTAGTGTGAAATACTTATTTTGGATATTTCTTGGTCTAAGTAACGACAAATCTAAGATACCCTTCTTGGAAGACTACTTTGATTGAAGCAGGAGTACTTGTAGCTTTACGCAAGATTTGAGATGCCTGAGGTAATGGCTACTGGCCCTAGGAGCTTTTGGAGGAAATCTATGAAAGAATAGGATTTCTTTTAAAATCTCTTTTACAAGACTTTATTATTTTGGATATTTTTTAGGGATGACTGATATTTTGGTCTATTTGTGGATTTATCGAATGTATGCTCCTAAGACTCTATAACCTCGATGTTTAAGTTGATTTATATTTTCTCTTGTGATTTACGTATCTTGTTTTTGCTTGTAAAAGCAGTTAGTTGTTAAGAAAAAGATAAAATGGATATGTTTGGGGATATCATGTGTTATGCATGTGTTATATATTGTGTGATCAAGTAAATGATAAGCATATCAAAATTTGAAATGGTTGTTTAAATGTGTGTGCATATCTATAGTGTTGCTATCATGTAATTGACTATTTGATCACCTTAACAAACCCTAATATGGTTTGGAATAAACAAAAGAAATGGTCACTTGTTACATTTTTCGAGTCACATGTTTGAAGGCTACTACTCCTATGCATAAGATCGAGTATACAACAAATCATACAACTAGTACAAGTCCTGCTCAAGGTTAAGGAACTAAGTCATTCAGGACTATGGTCTCAATGAGGAGTTGTGCCAGATCGATCACTCTGGACTGATGCTCAAGAACTAGTAGTAAAGCTCATGGAGACCTATAAGAGCATTCCTTAACCCCTATTAGGGAGGGCGTAAATCTATTCTATATATAGTTTCCGATTGATTATATACATTTGTTTGCCACGTATGTTTGTTGCATAGCATATGTTTGACTAACAAACTTGTTTGGTCTTAATTGTATGCTGCGTATAAAGGGAATTATCTTACTAAGCATGTTGTAAGCTTACATCCCTATATATTTTTGTTGATGCAAGAGTACTTGTAGCTTTACACAAGATTTGAGATGCCCGAGGTAATGGCTACTAGCCCTAAGAGCTTTTGAAGGAAATCTATGAAAGAATAGGATTTCTTTTACAAGACTTTATTATTTTGGAGATTTTTTAGGGATGACTGATATTTTGGTCTATTTGTGGATTTAACAGAGGTATGATCCTAGCACTTTATAACCTTGATGTTTAAGTTGATTTATATTTAGTTCTATTGCATGCAATTATTTGTTATCTTCTTGAACTGCAATACTCCTTTAGTGTTCTCTTTGTTGTGTTATATGCCTTATGCAAGGTATGAAAGCTATCGAGTGACTAAGGCAGTCATTCCTTAGTTTTTATGCTACATACAACGAATTGTCACATTTAAGGTACCATTTGGGGTGTGACAACAATAACAAAAGTGAGGCCCTTACTACTAATGAAGATGATAGGAATCAACTTTTAAGACCAGTTACTAAAGCTTGAGCTACTAGATTGCAAGTTTTAGTTCAAAGGGTTCTTATGCATAATCTTAACGTTGATGAGTTATGATTTGTTAATGGAACACAACGAGAAGCAAAGATTGCCAATGATTATGAATTGTAATGAGGGAACAAAAGGAAATGTATTCTAGAATGGTATTGAAGGACAAAAAAAGAAAGAAAAATTGCAACATTTACATAGCCTCCAACATGCACATGTACTTTTTGACATAGTGAGTACACTTAAGAACATATTTGTGGTCTTTTATCAAGTTGTGTTCTCTCCCATGTTCTTTTATGTATATCATTTTTTATTTATTTTTAAAATATTTTATCATGATAGGTTATTTTTATGAAACTTATACCCCTAAGGTTGCTAGGGAACTAGTATTTGTAAACATTATTTTATGTAAAATTGAATGAAATCGCTTTTCCTTGTTGAGATTTTCCTCTCCAAACTTTAGTTCTTATCAATCACTTAGATTGTGATGAACAAGCCACTGGAATCTAATCATGTGTCATATCATTTAGAGAGTAGTATAGTCTAGATTGATAGCAGTGAGTCATATTTTTTATAGGTGTTGTTCATATCCTTCTTTCAAACTTTTAATCACAAAACACCAAAAACAATACAAAGATCGTATCTTTTTATTTGTTGTACAATTCTTAGCAATCTATTTCCTATTTACAGTATCCATATCATATCATAATTTGGTATAGGAGTAAAGGTTACATAGGAGGGAATTGCGCCTGTCATGTTATGAGTGAGTAAAGATGATTGTGCATTTGCGAATGGTGCATATGTCACATTTCTCTAGAGGGGGATCACCAGATAATTATTAGAATGGGAGTAGTATGTATAGTAGGTATTTGAGCATTGTGCATATGATGATTCGACAAAGTTATGGATTGCTGCTATAGAATTTTCTACCTATATTACCCTATGGTGGCATAATCTCTTGAGTTAGAAATGAAAGTATGGTGTTATGCTTCAAATGGTACCCTAGACGTGGTAGTCCGTCACATACGGTATTAAAGGTTAAGAATGACCTTATGAACTCATGCGAAAGCTTCGACACCATATGTAAGGCGTCTATCACAATAATAGGAGACACCAGTGGGATGTGTAGTTCGAGAAAAGTAATTATAGCATACAATAATCTAGATAAACATTTAACTTCAAAATTATAAAAAGGAATATATGATCTTTACATCATCTTAGGGGTATTTCCCTTGATAAACCTCAAAGGATCAAAATATAGTCTTATTCTTGCATTAAAAACAACACTAAAATAAAAAAGATTTTAAAGGAAATCTATTCTAAGATCTTCAAAAGGATTCCCCCAAAAGCATAATCTCACCCAGATATATGGAGACCCCAGGTATAAGAGAAATTGGTCACGCATAAAAAAAAATCTATTGGGGTGTAAGCTCGACTAGCTTAGTGAGAATATTGATGAATTAGTGTACTCGTATCAAGAAAATCAAACAAGTTATTAAACAGGCATATGAAATATATCAAACACGTGGGCAAGCAATATATATGATTAGCCAGAAATTATATGTTTGAATGGATTTACACCATCCATTCGGGATAAGGTGTTTCAAACTCTTTAAAACCCAGTTTTTTAATCCGATCATGCAGTTCTTTCTGGCTTCTACTCACTTCATCTTGAATAGTTCTTTCAAGCTTCTATTCACCCATCCTTAAATAGTTCTTTCAAGCTCTTATTCGCTTATCCTTGCAGTCTTGCGAGTCCCTGCAAATCCCCCTACTATACTTTTGTCCCACCAGGGGCATAGTAGCTAATGCAATGTAAGTTACTTCGTGATATGCGTGAATAAATTAATATAATTCTTGTTTATATGATTAAAGTAATTTAAAGACGATCATAGAATTTACAGACACTCCATCATGATAATAAAACAAGAATTTAATTAACAGCAATACATGTCTCGATATGCTTGGTATACTTTCAACCAATATAATCATGCATATTCCATTTTCATCTATTTCTACTTTTACTGCCTCTAGCCACAGGCATAAATAAGTACGTAAAAGTAGGAGATAAACTCACTTGGCCATTCTTGCCAAAAATCCTTTGCTCGTGATAATCCTTCGAATACAGATCCTCCAAAGCTTCGTTACCTAAATGAAAGAAAATACTTGAACAAAGTATTTCCTAGAAGTTCTACTTAAACTTATAAATTTTATTTCATTAACTTCGTCAGATAAAAGGAAATTCCAACTTAAAACGGTCGTAACTTGCTTATTTTAACTCGGAATTTTGCATATTATATATCGTTTTCTACCTACTCGGAAATAACTATCTATTTTTAAGGTTATTTTTTATAGTAAAAGCTATTTGGATTTTGAAATGGGTTGATAAAGAATAGACACAAAAATCCCATCCCTTAAATTGTAATTTTTTCCAAATTTTGCTTCATCCAAGAGTTTATAACAAACACAAAGATATTTATATAGCTAAAAATCTTTTAATATAGATATGTACTCATATTATATGCATGATTCTAGCAATGTTGTCTCAATAATGATTTTTCATAAAATAATTTATTTTAAAAGTTGGAAAATGAAGTTCACAAAAATCTTTCTTCAAGTTGTTAGAAGAAATTTAAGATTTTGAATTTGTTACTAATGAATGTCTATTCATTTAAAACCATCATTTTTATATTTTCTTAACTTCATAAAGATGGATTTATTTGTTAAAAACTTGGTCCTTTAAGTTATCTACTAATTTTAAATTTTCCTAAGTAATTGTTTAATTAGCGGTTTGAATCTAAACTTAACTAGAAAGACTTGCTTTATTCTTGGTGTTTTTCAAGGTGTTGGCATAAACCTTATAAATGAGTTTTTTAATAGAATATTATATAAGTAAGAATTATCAACATTAAGATTTAATAATAAATTTATCTTAGTATTTTGAAAAGAGAGTAATGGAACCATATAATTAAGTTTTGAAGAAACTTTACATAATAACAACACTAAAAATTTTATGATGAATTTATTTAAGTTTTCGAAAAGGATATTATAGAATCATGATCCTAAGTTTTAATTGGAATTTTTCCTAGATGAATGTTGGATTAGTGATTTGTGTTTAATCTTGCCTTAGAAACACTTACTTTATTCTTAGTATTTTTCAAGATGTTGATGTACATCTTATAAATAAGTTTTTAATAAAACATTGTATAGCAAAGAATTATCAACATTAAAATTTAACAATAAACTTATTTAATTATTTTGAAAAGAGTGCAGTAGAACTATTACCCTACGTTTTAGTGAAATCTTCTCTCAAGTGTTAAAATCATGCTTCTTGAGAGTTTAGTCTTAATAAAAGAAAGAAAGTAGCTCATTTTATTTCTTTGAAAATTTTATCAAGACAACAATATTATGACCATGTATGAATATGAACTTATAGTCATGTAATATGATAAAATAATTCACATAGAGAATAAAGGACATAGAAAATTAAATAAGCATACATCTAAAAATTAAGTATTGGGAAGTCTTAACTTGCATCAAGGCTTCCTAGAACTTAGAATGGACTAGTTCCAAAAAGAAAAACAATAAAATAATAAGAAAAGCATGAGAGTCTTAGATTTATGTCAAGGCTCTCCAAACTTAGATTATGGATAAGTCATAAAAAAAGAAAGAAAATAGTTTTGACTTGACGATGACAAGTCTAAGACTAGAATGACTAGTCTTAATTTATTTACAAGAAAGAAATAAATAAATTGTAAGAACATAAAAGCATAAATAAAAGTTAGATTAGTAAGCATTAGACTCTTAAGCATATATATATATACTTATACATAATAACATATAAAAGTTATGTTAGAAGTATGAACATAATAACAACATAACAAAAATTATAATGGAATATAGTGTTGAACAAGACATGAACAAATTATTATTTTCATGATTTCCTCCCTAGCATAATGTTCATAGAGTTATTAAAAATCAAACACACAATAAGTTCATGTTATGTTAACATGAAGAAGAGGGGGTTTTAGAATTTTTACCTAAGGTTAATGGATGGTTAAAGATAGAAAATAATTGGATAGTGTGTTTATTTTTACTAAAGAGAAGTGGATGGTAGAGATTGTTTGAAGGGAATTTATTGGAGAGAAAAATTGAGAGGAAAATTTGATGGAGTTTTGGTATGTAAATTGAGACGTGTAAAAGAAATGGAGGGAGATATGGTATTTACAAAGAATTATGGAGGGATTTTTGATGCAATAAAATAAATTGAAAAAGAAATAAAATTGAAGAGAGGAAGGGGAAAATAGTGTCAGCCTTGAGGAAGAAAGAGAGAGAGTGAGTGAAAAAAATTATTTTTGATGAAGAAAAGTAATAAAGTGTAAAGGAGATTATGTAAAGTTACACTAAAAATGTAAAATATAAGAAATGGTGTGTAGGTTGTAGGAAGTAGGTTATAAGAAAAGTAGAGATAGATGAATAGTAAAAATAATACAGTGAATAGTAGACTGGATAATTAAAATACCAGTAGTAAAGAACATACCCGTAAATATATTATATCTTATATTTTTAGATAACGAAAATTTACGAAACTAATATTTTATGGATTCTTATATTATTACGAGTCTAAATATGTTATCGGATTGTTTCACTGTTTCGCATGTCGGGACACTATTTTCAAAATCTGACCTCGTTCAAGTTTGAAACAAGCGATTTTTGGTTGAATATGATATTTTTAAGTTATGTGACACTATCCCACACTATAATCTAAGTTATCTCATTTTTATTATTTTACAGTTTCGTGCACAAAATTACTGAATTTAAATTCACTAGGGTTGTTGTTATTCTAGTTGACTTTAGAGTTCCGATTTGATTTCTGGTTCTAGGGTTTTATCTATAAGATTATCATAAAATCTGGGGGTTTATAGTCAGAAAGGCTAAAATTTCTACATGGAAAAGAACGAAGCAGGTCATGCAATGACAATTTGTGACAAATTGTAACTAGTATGAATTGTATTTGAAATTGCAATCTTTCAACAGGGAAGAATGAGTGTAGAGGATTATATGGAGTTTGAGATGTTGAAAATTAGATGTAGCAAAAAAGAGTCATAGGACTAGCCTGATCTAATACCAAGCTAAAAAATGAGATTGCTAGCATGGTTGAATTGCAAAGTTTTACTACTTTGGAGGATGCAATCAATTTAGCATGCAAGATTGGGTAGTAGAGAAGGATAATTTCTTATAGATATTCACTACCATTTGGTAAGAACTCCAACTTCAATAAGTCGGTAACAAGAGAGCAACAAAAAAAGAGAGTCATGTAGATGATAAGAAGGTTGATAAGAAAGATGATTTGTGAGGTGAGTCAATCATCAATCTTGCTACACGTTGCTAAAAATTTGCAAACTATTAGTAGAGGGAGTAGTCAGGTAAAATGTTATAAGTTCCTAGGAGATGGTGCTATAGCTTCTCAATGTTCAAACAAATATATCATGATAGTCATGTTTAATTATGTTGATGTAAAAGTGGTGAGTGAGGAAAAACAAGAATATGGGGTGGATTTCTTGAAAGAGTTTCAATGATGAAGAAGATGGTACTCTAAGAGTACCAGCCCTAACTATTAACATGTCTTTAGTTGTAAGAAAGGCCTTAAGTCTCTCTCAAACTAGTGAGGAGAAGCAATGAAAAAAACATATTTCATATCAAATATAAGGTAAGAGATGTTGTTTGTGTTATGATTGCACAGGTAGGAGTTGTACTAAAGTTACAGCATCATCTATGGTAAAGAAGCTCGAACTTCCTATTTTGTCACATCCTTAGCCAACAAATTTCATTAGTTATGTGAGTGGGGGTATGTTTTAGTGACTATGCAAGCTAAGGTCCTAGTTTCTACTCCAAAGAAGTATGAAAATGAAATAAGATGTAATGTTATACCTATGAGTATTACTCATATACTTTTGGGTTGTGCTTAGTTATTCAACTGACATGTTTTTTATAATGGGAATAAATATATTTGCTTATGTAGAAGGTAGTCAAAAGGTGTTGCTCAGGCTATTGATCCCTATTGAAGTCAAAGTTACTTATTCATAGATCAATCCTCTCACATGAAGAAGGCAAATGTGAAGCAAGCTATTGAGATTAGGGGAACCCATTTTTTTATTGCACATTCAACAAATTCTTGGTGTTGATAGTAAAACATGTATCCCAAAGGTGGTCTAGCACCTCTTAAATCAATTTTCTTATCTACTTCTTAGAAATTGCCTAAGAGATTACCTCTTATTATAGGCATAGAATATGATATTGATATTATGCTAGGAGCATCATTGCCTAATCATTTTTCATACTATGTGGACCTAGAGGAAGCTAAAGAGCTTAAACAACAAGTGAATAGATTATTAGAGAAGAGATTTGTTCAAAAGAGTATGAGTTCTTGTTTTGGCACCTCCATTATTAGTGCCAAAGAACAATGATAAAAGATGTGCTATCAATTGAATTATTGTTAAGCAGTGTTATCTCATACTCAAGTTAGATGACATGTTTGATCAATTTCATGATGCTAATTTTTTTTTCCTAAAGTGGATTTAGGGGTGTGTATCATCAAATACACATGAGACCAAGTGATGAGTAGAAGACCATGTTTAAGACAAAAAATGCTCCTTTATAAGTGGTTATTTGTGCCATTCGAGCTTATTAATGCCTCAGCACTTTCATAAGATTAATGAGCCATGTTTTGTATGAATTCATTAGTAAGTTTATAATTGTGTATTTTGATGATATGCTTATTTATAACATTGATTTGAATATACTTGTTAAACATTTGGTTGTTGTGCTTGAGGTGCTAAGGAGTGAGAAGTTATATGGAATCTTGTCAAATGTGTCTTCTATCGGCAAAATTTGAATTTTTGGGTTTCTATTTTTTGTGCCTAGTGAAGGAGTGAAGGTTGATGTTGAGAAAATTAAAGGTTATCATCGAGTAGCATATACCTAGGAATGCTTTCGAGGTGTGTAGTTTTCACAAATTTACTACATTTTATAGGTAGTTCACTATGAACTTTTTAGTATAATTATAGCCCCTTTGTGGTGGTGGCGGTGGTGGTAGCGGTAGCAGTGGTGGTGGTGGTGGTGGTGGGGTAGGGGGCGCAGATATCAACGTTTAAGGGTAAGTTCATTTAAGGTATCAACGTTTTGCAATATTCATTTAAAGTAGTAACGTTTAAGATGAGTTCATTTAAAGTATCAACGTTTCAAGTAGTTAAAAAGAGGAATTGACGTTTTTGCAAAGTAGGTAAAATAAAGTATTAAAAATTGACCATTGATGAAAATTAAGGATACTTAATTAAAAAAAAATAAAAATCTAATACTTTAAATGAACTTTGCAAAATATTAATACATCATTTGAGTCACTTTGTAAAACATTGATTCCTCTTTTTAACTACTTGAAACATTGATACATTAAATGAACTTATCCTCCAATATTGATATCTTCTAGTGTAATTTACTCAAAAAAAGGGTGGAATTTAAATGTAAAGAACACACACACAAAGATTTTTTAGGAAATTAAGTAGGAAGTAACTACTTCTCTGGTTCTTGTGTTACTGTTTTGACAAAATGTTTGAATTAGAATGTGATGCCTTGTAAGTAAGCATTGAGGCTGTGTTGATGCAATAAATGTTGTATCTTCTTTCAATGAAAAGAGAAGAGGAGTTACAATAGATTATTTTGTTTATGACAATGAATTTTGTTCATTTATTAGGGCATTTATGGTATGACAACATTATCTTATGCCACAAGAATTTGTTATTGATTACACTTTTTCTATATCTCCTTTTAAAACTCTTTTTAAGCTCTTTTTAAATTCCTTTTAACAGCACAAATATTTACCAGCTAATGTATCGAATGTGTGTGCAATAATAAAATTTTAGTGAATACCGAGTCATGTTCACAGGGAGTGAGGACTAGCTTTCGGTTGTATTAGTCCTAATCGTAGCTAAGTAAATCAAAAAGATTATATTTTTGGATTTTTACATAAAACTAATCTACAAAAAATTTAGGATTTCCAACACCTCTAATTGAATTAGGTTTGGAGCCAACAAATTAAAATGATAATTGAATGTATGCTAGTGACAAAAAATATACTCGCAAATCCAAATTGATGATGGGTTTAGTGTTTTCAAACAATTGAGCACCAGGTAAAAACTTGTTTTTCCAAAGAAAGTGATTACTCTAATTAACCAACCAATTTTCCTTATTCCTAGAGAAGTAATAGATTGACTAATTGATATAATTACCAAACCCTAGTTGAATTGAAATCCATATCCCTATGGATTTATATCAAAATTAGCTAATCATAAAATTGATTAGAAAGGAATTATCCAATTGCAGTCCTAATCTAACATACATTTCAAGATCAATTCAAAGCACATGCTCGGTGAATTAGCATCAACAACTTGAACATAAGTAAAGATTCAATCAACAGAAATGAACCATCAATTAGGTAATCTAAATTAGTAACTCAAAACCTTAATGATAGCATAAAAGGAACAAGTACCGAACACCATCCATAAAATGAATATAAGAAAAGAACAAAATCACCTTGTTGAGAAAATCCCATTCTTAATCCAAGTACAAATGATATTTCCACTTGATCCCAATGTGAAATCCTTAATCCAAGAAAAAGAAAAAGCTAACTATTGTCTATGCCCTAATTTCTATCTAGGAGCAAAGGAAATAAGTTTAAAGTTCATCTAGGGTTCATCTTTCCCTCCAACAAGATCCACAGGAGGAGTTTATATATGAAAAAGATGCACAGGATATAGGCCGGCGGCCATGAAATTTAATTGGTCGGCCTTGCTTTGTGTGAATTAATTTTCGAGACAAGATAGCTGGCAGCTTTAAAGCAGTATTGAATGTACGCCGACCAAAGGCTGACGTCGTTGAAGTTGAAATGGTTGGCGTACAATGTTGTTATGAAGGCTGGCAACATTGCTTCTTCATAGGTCGGTGTTGATTTGTCTTGTTGATGAAATCCGACAATATTTGTTCTATAATAGCAAGCCTTGAATGTTCCACTTCTCCTTAGTTGCATAAAACTCCTCTCAATTGCTTGTATTTGCATTTTAAGTCCTTAAAAACCTGAAATATCACATTAAACATACTTAAGTACCAATTCCTTATGATTTCTATAAAATCAATAATAATTAAGCATGATTCATATAATAAAAAGTGAGTATAATATGTCTTTATCAGTTATCTACACCGATCATGAGTCCATTAAGGACTTGACGGGACAAAATAAATTGTTTAGGTGCAATGTTTGATGGGTAGACTTTATTAACAGCTTTAGTTATGTAATTAAATTGAAGAAAGGAAGCACAAATGTTGTAGTGAATATTCTTTCTCATAAATATGCTTTAATCACTTCCTCACATTCTAGATTGTTTAGCTTTAGTATTATTATAGAGCTACACTTTAGTGATGGGTATTTTGCACGTATTCTTGATAGGTGTAAAGATAGTAAATTGGTTTATGGTTTTATATGCATGAAGGGTATTTGTTTTATAGGGGTCAATTATGCACTCCTAAATGCTCTAAAAGGAAATTACTCATGAAAGAAGTTCATGCATCCTATCAAGTCATTTTGGTGAGAAGAAGACTTATGTTATTTTGTGCAAGCAAATTTATTAACCAAATGTGGAGGGGCTAGTAAGATTGTTCAACCGGGGCATGTATTGTTATGAGTGGAATCAACAAGACAGTTTGTTCAGGTAGTGGATTTACTTTGAAAGTGGGTTTGGCCTAGTGTTGATGTTGCTATCTTAATGAGGTCATGATAGGCTGAGAACCAATTGAAACATTTGAGCCTTACAAAAATATAAAGGATTGTGACAATGTCAGGGTAACACTCCTCAAGAGAATGATGGACTTAGAACAGACCTGGGAAGAATAGGGAAGAGAAGGATGGCTCACAATTCAAAATGTAAGTAAATGCTAATGTAAGAGGTAGTTGAGTGTTACATAGACACTCTCAGATGGGAAAACCTCCCATTCGATGACACTTAGTATAGGCATGGTGAAGGGTGTGTTGATCATCATGACTCCGAACATGGCCATGTTAGCGATCATGCTAACTTAGGATTTGAGAAAACTTTCACGAATCAAAATGCGAAGGGGTAAGAGTCTTGGGCAAACTTAAGAGTTCCTAAGGGACTAACAAGTTGAGATTAAACCTTATATTTAGAAATCTACTTGTGAGCACCTCATGAGTGGTATCTTTACATAATGAAAGTAAAGTTGAATGTCAAAATATCCAAGTGAAACTTGGTCACCACACAAGCCTTAATTGCATAAACCTAATTCATCAACACATCCTTTAAGTCTCCCATCACATAAATAATAATAAATAATCAAATTCTTCAATGCAACACTTCATATTCAATTTAACTCCCATTTCCACCAATTTTCTTAATCACTTAACATAGATCCCAAAGTTCTACATAACAAGTCATATGCTCATTTTTAATTTCTCCTTCATATGATTCATCACCAAAACATCTAATTGTCATTCTGTATCATTCAAAACAACCAATAATTGGTTTATTCTAGTTAAAGCTTCTCAATTCACCAATTAAGCTATATATCGTCAAATTGACAAATTTTTAATTCTTTATATAAGAAACTATTTTTCCCCAACTTATTACATTATAATCTACTAAAATTAAACTATCCCATTCAAATGAGGTTTTTCTTAAAATTTATACAAATAATACAATTACGATCCAATTGCTTATATATCAACTATATTAACTAATAACTTCACAATTTATCACCTAATTGTTTTAATTCTCATTATAAACCAAAATTTCTAGATTTTAAACTATGGTACCTATTCTTATGCAATTCACACTTCATGCATACACACATATTGCATCATTCCCATTAGTTTTTGACTTTCATCAACTGGCAACACAACCCATTTCATATCCGTCTATCCTTCAAGAATTTATGTGTATTACAATCCAAAAATCATATTCATCATCAAACCAAAATTTTCAAGAGCTCATATTTCCATAATTCATGCCTATAAGTCACTTACAAAAGACTCAAAAAAACTTACATCAACATTCGTTAATTTACATTGCTATTTGCTAGTTTAGAATGTTATCTCACTTAATTTTATATCACTTCTTCTTATTCCAACCTTAACTCCAAATGAGAGCCTTTAAATTCTTCAAGAACTTGAAATTTAACAACCAAAAACATATACCCATGTTCCCAAGTTAATTTTTATACTTAAAATATCATAAAACGTTCAAAACACCATTTAAATTCAATGTCTTACCATCGAGCCCCAATTTAGCTCTTATCCTCCTAAAGGTTCTAAATCGCATCAAACCTGACCCATTTGATACAATACACTTGACAAAAGAATCAATAGGGTTTTGTAAATGCCTAGTTTTTAAAAGTTAATTTTGATTGGAGTCACCATCTACTAGAGCTAGAAAAATAAAAGATGAACTAGAAATCAAAGAGTGGTTTGATTTCTAGTTAGGCCTATCACATCCCTACAAGGTACTCTAGTTGTAATAATACACCATGTAACTAACTGAGGCGTCCAGAAAGTTACATAAGTACTATCCAGCTAACATTCCCTATTGAAGTGGACAATTAAACAAGATTGACAGTTGTTTGAGTAAGAAAGATATTACATATACATATATACAAATCATAATCGAACATAAAATACAAATCTAGGTCTTCACAACCATGGTCTTCAGGGGCTTCATCAGAACCCTATTACAACAAAATTTATAAGGAAAAGTAAAACTAAATATATGCTTTTACAAAACCATTATTAAGTCTCCATTACATATAAAGCCTTCTTCTCAAAAGAACACATGAGTCCATTCTAAACTAACTTCCACACCGGAGCTTGGTTTTGACCTTCTTACTTAAATTCCTGTAATTCAATAGTCTAAGAGAGCATGAACATATAAAGCTTAGTGAATAACTGAATCTTAGCACATATCACTAGTATCAAACAAGTTTTGTTAGTAACCATATGCAATGTACTCATCAAACATATGTAGGAAACATGGTTCGAATAGCCGGAATTCAAACCTATGGAGATTTACGCCCTCCCAGGGGGTTGAAGGATAAGTTTAATAGTTCATGCCCATGAGAATCTCAAAACTAAAGAAGAATGACTTTTTCATTCTCTTTTTCCATTTTCAAAATAGTTTTTATATAAACACCCTCCACTTCTTTTAGAACATAAGCAATCTCACAAAGTATTAACACTCTAAAGCTAAGTCTAACATAGACGGCCTTCTTCGAAGCCTGCTTACTTTCTCTAAAGCTGACAACTCTATGGTAACTTACAAGTAGACCACTGGTCCCAACAAGCATGACCACAGAATCGAAATGTTAACACGTGATATGAGTACCATGCTAATGCAGTATGATGTTATAAAATGGATGTCATATTAAAGTTTAGAAGTCCAATAAACTTAATTCCATATTATCATGTTTTCATATCAATTTTAGACACTTAATAATGCAAACTATAATTTAATGTCAAGCAAGTAGTTGTCACCTTGATTATTAAGATTTACAACTCAAACATACAACATATAATATACAAGATTTCCTATCCCCATGCGTTTGATTCCTTATAGTTATGATTAATCTATATTCCACTAATTACATTCACAAACAAAGTGATAGGATTCAAGTTACTCATCCATGCATTCTCCTTAATCATCGTAATAGTCTAATGGGAAGTCCAAATCTTGATTAAAAGATCCTATATAATAACAAACAAAATTCATTAAGCATGTGTCTATGTAGGACTTCCATAAATACTTAAATATTCGAAACTTATGTTATTGTAATCATAGTTCATCAATATTTATGAAATTATAGAGTAATAAGCTTAACTATCTTCACTTAACTAGTAAACTAGGTATTTAACTTGATTTAAGCATATACTGCCTGAAACAATCAACTTTTAAGCCTTAATACTTTTGGAGTCTTTTAAAACTTAAAACATAAAAGTTGTAGAACTCTTTTTAGGTTTTCTATAGCCTTTTGAATCACCTTAATCCGAGTTCGGTCGAAAACGTTACGATCAATTTATAAAACATGGACTTGTTTGCATAACCTTTTGCACGGTCATGCTGACCCCATAAAAATGTCCAGAATCAAATTTTTCCTTTACAATACTCAACACAGGCTTCTGCATGCTCGTGCACACGCCCGTGCAAACCCCAAAAAAGTGCCCATAAGTGAAATTTTGCCATCAACACCTTCTGCACGGGCTCATGCATGCCTATGCATAATCTCCCTTGCACCTAAATCTTCTAACTTCGAAAATTTCACTTTTCAAGTACATGTTTTGATCTTTAACTTCATCAAACACACTCCATCACTCGCATACAAGCACAATATACCATTCTAACATCATCACATAACCAAAACACCAATAATGCTAAGCTCCACATCAACTATACACTCCATGAACTTCATCCATAAATAAAAGCCTATTTTAATAAAATTAAAGACTCAAACTATCATTATCATTCTCTTAACTTCATTTATCCAATGTCAAGCTCACCATTCACCTTCTAACTATCAAAACCCATAAATGGCATAAACTTCACATACTCAAATTAACAAGAATTAACAAAGCAAAAGAGAAGTTACAACTTATCTTAAGCTAGCCTTAACTTGTTGATGGAATTAGCTTTAGTTTTTGATAAATTTTTGGAAGAGAAAAAATGAAGAAGATGGGAGTAGAGATGTGTGTGTTTGTTATGTTTTTAGTTTGTCAAAGGAAGGAGAAGAAGAGATTTTTCTTTTGCCCAAACTTTAATTGATTTTGTCTTATATACTTAGATAAGGTTTATTGACTTTTAGGCATGTGCAAGAGTTATATTGTGTGTGTGAGTGTAGGCTTGTTAAGGTGGGAAATAGGGCTATAAGTTGCAGAAATTTTAGGCCTAAATTTGTGTTTAGGTTGCATTAAAACTAATAATTGTAATCACTACAAAGTTTTTATAATATTAACTTATAAATTATATTTAAGAGGGAATTTTCTTATGAAAATCTATATTGGATTACTTTATAATTTAAGGATTCAATTATTTTGATATCTAGTTTTCTAAAGAAGATTAGAAGTAAAATAATTGATTTATTACTTGAAATGAGTTACTTGAATCTTTAGATCTTTAAAGACATTTCTAAAGAAAATTTTGAAATTAATTAAACTATGGGCAAATTTAAAAAGATTTAAATGAAATTTTGGATTATTTTTCCTATTTATCTAATTTTATACATGTTAACTCACTTAAATCTAATAATTAAAGCCTTCAACAAAATTGTATACTAACACTTCATTGGTTTTTTAATTTTATTTCCTAACTTACTCATGAAAAAGTTGGGGGTTACAAGGCCAATGATCCACGTAACAAACTAGAAATTAATGAGTCCGAAGGCTGCTATTTTAAAACCTAAACAATTATCTAAACTTTTATGATCTTTAGAAATCTTGAATTATATAGGCTAAAAACTTATATAGGAACAGAGAGTTTAATTTAAATTTTCAATTTTCTAAATTTTTAGTTCTTTTTATAAATTGAGTTTATATATATAATTTTTAATGAAAGGATTCCTAAAGGAAAATATTCTTTCTATTTACAAAGAAAGTCATAAAAGAAGTCCTTTTGTTTATTTTTATGAAATATGCCTAGAAAGATTCTTTATTACTTTTTTAGTATTAAAAATACTTAAGGGTTTTTTATTGTTGTGACCATCCGTTGAGTGCCTACGTATTTGCTAGCTCGAATCAGGTCTTCGTAGTTTATTTTGATTTTGTAAAACTTTAGTTTGTTAATTCTTTTTAATTTATGAAAAGCCATTAGGTTAAAGTGATTAGCCATTTTGAGTTTTTATTCTAAAAAGTCTTAGAAAATCTAATTTTTAGTCCATAGTTTTTGAAAACTTCTAAAAAGATACTAATTCTGGAAAACCCCCATTTATTCTGTTTTTTGGTAATTTAGAAAATAACTAAGTGAAATGCTTATTGGCTAACAAAACTTATATATATATATATATACCCATACACAGGAAAGAAAAAAACTTGTTTTTAATTTTTCATGAATTTTACCATTTTTAAGCTTTTGATAAAGTAAGTTGTGATATGTACAAGGAAGTCAAGCAAAATTTAGTAATTTATTATTTATTTCTATTTAAAAGCCATGCATCACTGAGCTTGATTACACACACATATTATGGAAGCAGAAGCTACGAGGTGGGTTTTTAAGTTTTAAACCAATTTTAAACCTACTTAATAAATCATTATCTCTTTTATCTTTTTACGTACAAGTACAAAAATAATAATAAAGAGATAAGGGAAGGAGAAGATTACATCGAACTTAATGTGGAGTTCGGCCCACCCCTTAGTTTCCATGGTCTATAATTTGCCTCACTCAAGAAGGACTTCATAGAATTCATTTAATCAAAATAACTGCCTCACAAAAAAGACATCACAACAATCCCTACTAATAGAGCACTTCACACTACCTCAACATTGAGGACTTCACACAATGCCTCACAACAACGACTTCATTTAATACCTACCCAACATGTAATACTTCACAGAGGTGCCTCAACACATGAGGACTTCACTAGAATACTCACAACCAATTGGATGAATAGTACCTTATAATATTAACTCACTAATCTCACGAATGATACTATTCACTTAACAAAAACAAACACAAAACGAGAGTATTTTTACATAATATATGCAAGTTAAGATCTACTCTCTTCTCTCTCCTTTAATTTCTGCTAAAAATCAACAAAAATGTTTTATATATATCAACTTTAAAAACATAGTCATTTACCCTAAAAAAAACCTTCAATGGTCAAATTTAAAAGTCTACAACTGTTATTTTTTAAACTGTATTTACCCTAAAAAAAACATTCAACGGTCAAATTTAAAAGTCTACAACTGTTATTTTTTAAACTATATTTACTCTAAAAAAAAATATTCAACGGTCAAATTTAAAAGTCTACAACTGTTATTTTTTAAACTATTGTGCCTTAAACTCGTCCTGCCTCAATCTACTCATGACCAAGTTTGTGCTTGTGAAACCTTAGATTTAAACTTGTCGAGCCCTCGACGTGACTAGCAATCAAGTTTATGCATCTTGTTTTGTTTTATTTATCGTGCATTAGATTTACACCTCGATTGGACTGATCGAGCCATTGACGAAGTCCGCGATCAAGACTGGGGTGTGACAATTTGTTCCTACACAATCTGCAGAGAGCAACACATATACAAACACAAACACATGTATGCATATTAAAGTTTAAACATATCAAAAACAAGTTTTGCTTATTAAATGTAGCTTAATTAAGTTGTAGAGTATTTGTACAATACATTTTTTTATTAAAACAAGATTGTAGCTAGGTTTATCAATTTCATGCTACGCATCATCTATGATATTTATTGACATATATAAGGGAAAATTCACCATATTGAACCTAAACTAAGAAATTTTTGTCTTTTTTTTTTCAATTTATCAATTTTTAGTCTTCGGTACAGCTATAGGTTGTCTTATTTAGTAAAAAAATATATAAAATAGAGGGCCATTTACAAGATTGTCCTAGTCTATATTTAATATGATTTTATTTTTTTATTATTATATACATTTTATATTTTCATTTTCATATATCTAATGGTTTGGTGCGGGTCTTCGTGTCCTATAAAAAAAAGAAGTCAAGGGAAAAGTTAATGGTCTCTCTCTCTCTCTAGCGGGTTGTCTTCTAGAAGTGGAGGGGCTGGTTGGTGTTAGACGTGGTGACTGAACGTTAGATTAGTGGTTTTTTAAGGATATAGGTGGTGCAGTTGGTAGATTTGGTGGTGTTGGAATTAGGACGTGATCATGTGTTAAATGGATGTTAGATGGTGACTTTGTGAGAGCAGGTCAACGTGAGTCAATGAGAGTGGTGGGAGCTATTGTTGTGGTAGCTACGAGGCCAGGTGGTCAGGGAGTGGGTTTTGGTTGTTTGGCTGAGGTTGGGTGGAGTTAAGGTGATAGCATTTGTGATGATGAGCATGAGGATGGTTAGTAGTGTGGTTGTTTTGATGTGGATGTTGTCAGCAAATTTAGAATGGTGGAGGTGAGTTTCGGCTTTGTTCGAAGTGGCTAGTTGAGGTTGTTGAAGGTGACGTTTTTATGGTTGTTTCATGGTCGACGTTTATAGGTATAGGTTAAAGAGAGACAGAGAGTAGGTCGTGCGAGTTAGAGAGAGAGAGAGATGTCATGGGGACGAGAGAGATAGAAAGGGAGAGTAAAAGAGAGGAAGTCAGGGAGGGGAGGAAAGAAGGTCAAGGACTTGAGAGAGAGATCGAGATTGAGAGAGAAAGAAGGGGTTTTTGAAACCTAGTGAGAGAGCCGTTTTGATTCAAAAGAAGGAGATGAAAGGAGGGGCCGTTATAAGTATTTAACTTTAGAATTTGCATTTTGATATTATTGGAGAAGATAACAGTCAAAATTTATATTCTTTGGTTAATTTTAAATTAATTAGTTTTTTTTTAATAATTTTTAACTCTTCTACTTTTAATATTTTTTTTAAATTTTGAAAATTTTATATTTTTTAAAGGAAGTAAAAATGAGATGTTGACACTTACCTTATCATGAATATGGTTGAGTTTCAATGTATTCCTCCTCTATTAATATTCCTTCATCTTTGACATTTGCTAGTGGGAAGCATAGTTTAGAAATTGGTAAATGTGTATTTTTGCACATTTATCCTATACTAAATAGTACAAACTCATGCATTTTATTGAGATTTAATTGTTGAATCCACTTAATAAAATGAAATGAAAGCTCTTGATTTATATTACATGAAGATTGAGAAAATGGTTTAATAATTGAACCTTATCTAACAAATATATGATTTCAACATATTTTGAAAATTAATCTTTCAGGTTAAAGAATTTTAAGTGTCTAGATTGAGCATTAAAACAAATCATTGCACTAATCAAATACATTTCAGGCTATTGCAGTACTTAAATACAAGTATTCTCAGAAAGCTAAAGCTAATATGACTAGGTAGAGATCAACAGAGAAGCACTAGCAGTGAACAAGTACCAATTTGCCAAGCTCAACTCCAAAATTGAGATTGACAGCAGTAGCAAACAGTTCCATTAACTGAAACAAGCATAAGTTGGAGCACCCTTGTTCTTAGACCATGACAGCAAATATCAACGATAACAGAGAGTGCACCAGCCAAGACAGCAACTTAATTTGATCAAAGTTGCAGAATCCAAGCACACTCTAATGGTCACAATAGTAGTTAAGAGCTCCTTGCGTCAGATCATTGAGAGCGCCTACATGAAGCTAAGGAGCTGACCAACCAAACATGGTAGCAATGGGGCACCCATCCAACAGCAGTGCAGGCCCCAGCTCAAGCACTCCTTACTTCCAGCGGAGCGCGCACTGTGCTTCACTTGAGTACCCCACGACTAACATGAATGGAACAAAACACCACCTCAGTATTCAATACCCCACTAGAGCACTGTGTCCAGAACTTAAACACCTAAGTAGCCTATAACCTAAGCACTCACAGGAGCATTCATGACAGCACACTGACATAGATATCACCATGGGGTAGTTACGAACCGCGAACCGCCCCATCAGGGACAGTTATGAACCGCTGAAGGACCCCCAGTTAGCAGTTTATCCACGCGGAACTGGCGGTTCCACCTGTTTTGACCCAAAAAAAAAAAACAAATGCACACACACAGAACACGGAATGATTTTTTTTTTTTTTTTTTTTGGGAGGGGGGGGGGGGGGTGGGTGTGTGTGTGTGGAGGGGATGAGGGGGTGGGGTAAGGGGCCCAATCTATTTTATTAAAAAAAAAAAAACCTGGTTCACAGTTCACGTGGAACTGGAACTGGAACTGTCAAAACCTGCAGCTCGTGGAACTGTGAACCACCCCAGCTCTGGCGGTTCCGGTTCGGGTCCGGAACGACCCGAACCTCGTCGATGTCTACACTGACATACACAACAAGTAGCAGCCATTCTAAGCACTCACAGGAGTAGACCACAACAACACCAAACAACAGAAGACTAAGCTTCCAGCAAGCGCTCATTTCCAACAACCTCAGCACCACATATTTCCAGCTCAAGTACCTGTAGAATTGTGAAGGGTGTCACAAAGACCCGAACTGAGCCACGACTAAGATCACCAAGCGCCCTTCTGCAGGAGCAAGTTCACACCCTGCTTAATTTGGCAACAGTAGTTGCGTAGAAGTGGAGCGCCTCCTAGAGCACTCAATAACAGCATCCATTATGAGCTTCATGTTAGAAATTTCCCTTTTTCCTAAGATATTTGTTCCCAGGATATTATACACTATTTTTGGGTTGGATTTCAATTGAGATACTTTGCTGTTTTATCAGAAAATTTGTTTCGAATGTGGTTTATTTTTCAGCACAAGTTTTACCCACTCCACGCAAGAAAATCTCGTGCCCATACCACCTCACATGCATTGAACTTTGTAATGGGTGGAGCTCTATAAATGGGATGCGATCTTTCTCTAAGCCTATTCAGTCATTCAGAAAATACACCATCGATATTGAAGAGCTAGGGTTTAGAAGCCAAGCCAAAACCAAAGAAAATTCGGAATTTAAACTCGATTCAAGCGTTCCTTATGTTTGTTTAGCAATGATTGGAGAAATGTGACATGATCCATTCTTGCTTCACTTTTATTTCTTCTATGTTCATTGGGTTTGCCGA
Source organism: Combretum micranthum (assembly GCA_024138025.1). NCBI lineage: Eukaryota > Viridiplantae > Streptophyta > Magnoliopsida > Myrtales > Combretaceae > Combretum > Combretum micranthum. The sequence goes on from JAMXBD010001579.1 coordinate 121,902, forward strand.
ACATGTTTAAGATCAAATATATTCTAACATTTGGTAACAAATCTTTATGTGTGTTGTCGAGCTTGAATTTTGAAAATCATCCGGTTCATTTCTTAACTGATTCACATTAAAACCTAACCCACTTAACATGAAATCCTCGACTAGGGATTAAAAAAAATTTAATTTTGAAAATATTTTGGAGTCGCCAACGGATAAAAATTGGAAAAAATGAAGAGTTAAGATTAATGGGTCGGTCAATCCTAACTTAGCACTAGTCTGCGGAAAATTTGATTTTTAAAACCAAACTTAAAAAAAAAATACCAAATATCTGAGTCGGGGGTAATATTAAAACCTAAGCGGTTACCACACTTTAAGTTTAAAATTTAGAATTTATCATTTTCTAAAAACTAGCAAAAAGATACATAAAAAAATAATAACAATATTAATAAGTCAGAATCATTTTTAATATTTTCTATTTAATTTTTAGAAAATATATAACAATTACAAAGAAAAGCAAAACATTCAAAGATTATACATATATAAAAAAACTTATAACTACATCCAGAAATAATTGCAAAAGTTAAATATTTATAAAGAAAAATTAATAATAAGAAATAATATATCAAATACATTTTATTATATTTAAATTTTTTAGAAAAAAAATAACAAACTAATAGAATTTAAACTTATAATATCTAATTAACTATAATAAAATAAATAAATAAATAAATAATTTTTTATTTTTAATGTCGCCCCGAAGGTGCCTACGTACTCGCTAATCGAGATCAGACAAAACGTAGTTCTTTTTTTAAAAAAAGAACTTAATTGTCGATCAATTTTATATTTTTGAACTATTCTCACTTTAAGTTCATTAAATTTTGTTTTTTTTTTTATTTTATGAAAATCATTTTTTTTATCCTATGATCTAATCAATTGATTTTTTCATTTCATAAAAATATATTTTTCTAAGTCAAAAATCATTTTTTTCTAAAAAAAAATTAATTTATGATAATTCATGGCTAATTTAATGCTACATGAAAATCAATTTTGATTAAACAATACTGAATATTTTCATAGCAAATTTATGAAAATATTTTTTATTAAAACTTATTTAATATCTTCATAGCAAATTTATGAAGATAATTTTGATAGAAACTTGATTAATATCTTCATAGAAAATTTATGAAGATAATTTTTGATAAAAAACTTGATCAATATCATGATTCTCAAAAAATTTTTTTTTTGTTTATTCATCTCTTTCATCATCCACAAAAAAATTGTTTTAAAAAAAAATCATTTTATTCTATTCAAAAACAATTTTCATTTTTTATTCAACAACAATTTTGGTTTAAAAAAATCCATTTACAATTTATTATTTTTCAAAATTCAATAATCATCACATATGTTCAGAACATATTCAAAATATATCATAACAAAATTAAAATACAAAAAAAAAAAAAACAAACATCTCATGCATAATATTATTTAAAGATCAATTTATATGCAAATACATATTCATAAAATATTCAAAAATATAAAAAATTGTTAAAACATGTAACTTTACATTAAAAATAATTATTCTAATTTTTCTGGATTTTTCTGAATTTTTTACGAATTTTTATTAATTTTTCCTATTTTTTCCTATTTTCGAAATTAATTATTAATAAAAACATAATAAAATAATACGGACTGACCTAGGCCGTTGGATGGAGCTGATGATGCGATCTGGATCGTCTGATCTGAAGACCAATCCTAGCCGTCTGATCTCGTTGACTCAATCTGGGGCGTTGATCACCTTGATCAAATCTGGACCGTTGGATTTGGATGATCGAATCTGGGCCATCTGATCTGGGCTGACCGTTGACCGTTGACCAGGGGGTCGGTTGGACTTCGAATTTTTTGGTCGGATTTGATCCCGATCGGGCGAAGAAGATGAAGTCGGTGGTTTCGGACGCTTCCTCGGCCGTTTCTGGTGGTCTTCGAAGCTGGAGGGGTTGTCGGTCCGACGCCTGTGGGGGAGCTGCAGCTGGTGGCGATGGTGGATCGCGCCCAGATGCATCGTAGACGGCGGTCCGAAGTGGCTGATCGGCAGCAAGAAATGCGAAAAAATCTAAAAAATTTCCAGAACTTAATTTGATCAATTTGAACAAATCTAAACACACTCGATCATCAAAAACACTCCCTATATCCTTCCTTTACACTTTAATTTTCTCAGAAATTCATCAATTTCTTCGAATTTGGACCTTCTCACTCTAACCCTCAATTCGAAAATTTTTTGAAAACTCTCTGCTTTTGATTGTGTTTCTTGCAATTGAATTGTGCGTTTGGCTTGTGTGGTGATCCTATTTATAGAATTCGAATCGATTTGTCGTTTTGAAGCTTTATGATGGTTCAATTTTTGAATCACGAATCGTTTGTGTTTTTTCAAATAAGAACGATTCAAAATTGAGACTCGATTCGTGATTGTTGGTTCAAATTGATCATGAAACATGTGTTTATACATCATGACTCTTCGATTAAGTATGATTAATTTGATCAAAGGACACAATTCAAAATTTCGAATTTGAGGAAACATGTTCATTCGAATTTTTTCCCAATTTTCATGCCTTAATTAAGATGCCTTTTGGAATGAAAAAATACATGAATTATGTACGGATGTGATGTATCCCATGCCTAGTTTGTGTATGTACAGTTAATTTCGAAAAAACACAAAGATTCATTGATCAAATGATGTCTCAAAGTGGATGAACGATGCGTCTTTTGGAAAGAAGAAAAAAAAAATTGAAACAAAAAGAGGCAAAATCTGCCTTGGGCTAGGATCGAACTCGGGTCCCCTTGTTCCTGTGTCCATGGTTTGAACCATTAGGCCGTTGGCCTGTGCCTTGGTCATATAGCTAAACCATTAGTACTTAAGGCTAATAAAATATATGTTATATTGAGCTCAAATAATTATTTATTTTAATTTTTTCTTACATATATTTTATTTACATTACTATTATTCATTTAATTATTTTATTATACCTATTTTATTCCTCTATTTTTTATTTTTCTATTTTCTATATTCTCTTATACTATTTATTATTATTATTTTATTATTATATTTTTGATGAACTCAACATGACATTAATTTATTGTAAACTTAAGCCTATTTTTTAAATTGGGCAAAAATTGGGTGTCTACAGCTGCCCCTCTTTGTGGTAAAGTTTGAATAAAACTTTTGGCACAAAGACAAAAGGATAGTCAATTTTTGCTTAATTTTTCCTGCCAACAAAGATATATTTTTTTATCCTGAAAGGATGGATTCTATATTGGACACCGTGCTAAGCCATCTGTCGAGTTTAGACTTTGATATTTGCTAGGTCAACTGTCGGACCTAGGCCTAGAAAACTGATAGACCATCTGTATGGCCTAGATTTAGAAAAATGATAGGCCATCTGTCGGGCCTAGACTAAAAAAAACTGATAGACCGTCTGTCGGGTCTAGATTTTAGAAAACTGCTAGGTCATCTGTCGGACCTAGGTTTGGTCATTTGCCGGACCTATGGGCTTTGGTTTGGTCATTTGCCGGACCTATGGGCTTTGATTTGGTCATTTGCCGGACCTATGGGCTTTGGTTTACTGGGGATTTTTGGAACCTTAAAGATTTGGTTTCTTGATCCATTTGGGAATTCTTGATCTTCCGGGAAACTTGATCTTCTAGGAAAACTTGATCTTCTGATCCACTTGGGGATTTTTTATTTTCTTGGAAACTTAACTTTCTGATCCACTTGAGGAAACTTGATCTTTTGATCTATTTGGGGGAATCTTGATTTTCTCAGAAACTTGACTTATTGATTCATTTGGGAAAACTTTTCTTTCTTGATCCACTGGGGACTCTAAACTTCTTGATCCATTTGAAGAATCTTGGTCTTTCGTCGGTTAATGTGTTTAGGGCTTTTCCGTTGTTCACATAACCGTGTTCAAAAACTAGTTATCTTGTGCAATAAATCACCAGATAAAATTGCATATATGCATTTTAAAGCCATATGGATGCTCAAATTACTTTCTAACAGTTTTATTGGGTTTGGGAATTTGTTTAAGTGATAGGTTGAGATTTGATCTGGTTTGAGAATTTATGGTTATTTGGTGATGAATGGGATGAGATTTGGTCTGATTTGAGAATTTTTGGAAATTTGTTTGAATGATTTAATTAACGGGTTGAGATTTGACTTGAGTTCAAAGTTTTTGGATATCAACTTTGCTTGTAAAAACTAAAAATGAAATCAACTGAACACAGAAAATGACAAATTTTATTGATCATTCATAATACATCTTTACAGCATCTGAGTTTACAGGATCCTTTAAATCAGGTCCATCCATTTGGGAAAGAATCAATGCTCCTCCCGACAATACTTTTCTAACTACATACGGTCCTTCATAGTTTGGTGTGAACTTTCCTCTGGAGTCTTGTACATTTGGCAGCATCTTTCTCAAAACCAAATCACCTTCTTGGAAGCTTCTTGGCTTGACCTTCTTGTTGAATGCTTTAGCCATTCTTTGCTGATATAACTGGCCGTGACACATTGCAGTCAGCCTCTTTTCATCTAACAGATTCAACTGTTCAAATCTTTGTTTTATCCACTCAGCTTCATCGAGTTTGGTTTCTACTAATATACGAAGTGATGGAATTTCAACTTCTACAGGTAAAACAGCTTCAGTTCCGTATACCAAGGAATATGGTGTTGCCCCGGTTGATGTTCTTACAGACGTTCGATACGCCATTAATGCGAGCGGTAACATTTCATGCCAATCTTTATAGACAATGGTCATCTTCTCAATAATTCTCTTGATGTTCTTATTGGCGGCTTCAACTGCCCCATTCATCTGTGGCCGATACGGAGTAGAATTCCGATGCTTGATCTTGAATTGCTGACACAAATTTGTTACTTCTTTGTTGTTCAAATTCGTACCATTATCAGTGATGATACTTTCCGGAGTTCCATATCTAGTGATGATGTCTCTTTTGATAAACCGCACAACCACGGACTTTGTTACACTTGCATAGAAGCGGCTTCTACCCATTTAGTGAAGTAATCGATTGCAACCAATATGAACCGATGACCGTTTGAAGCTTTAGGTGAAATTGGCCCAATAACATCTATCCCCCATGTTGAGAAAGGCCATGGGGTTGACATTAACTGTAATTCTTTTGGAGGGGCACTTATCTTGTTTGCATAGATCTGGCATAAATGACAAGATCTCACATGTTTGATACAGTCTGATTCCATAGTTAACCAAAAGTATCCTAATCTCATAATCTTTTTGGCTAACATGTAACCACTCATATGAGGACCACAAATTCCTTCGTGAACTTCTTCCATGAGCTTCTGGGCCTCTTTTTCATCTACACATCTTAACAAAGTCGTGTCGAATGATCTTCTGTATAACGTATTTCCACTTAGCAAAAAATGACTGGCCAAACGCCTCAGTGACTTCTGATCTTTCTTGGTAGCACCTTCAGGATAATTACCCGTTTGCAAAAGAACTTTAATATCTTGGAACCAGGGTTCATCTGATTCAATCATGGTGCAGAATGCGGGTTCACTTCTCACCCGGACTTGCAAAGGTTGGATTCTTGCTCCTTCAGTAAACTGAATTAATGAGGCCAAAGTAGCCAGAGCATCAGCAAACTGATTTTGAGTTCTTGGCACATATACAAAGGAGATTTCCCTGAATCTTTCTATCAATTCTGCCAAGTGATTATGATAAGGAATCAACTTGGGATCCTTTGTTTTAAAATCTCCTCGAGTTTGAAAAATAATAAGTGATGAATCTCCAAAAACTTCGAGCTCTTGAATTTCCATTTGGATTGCCATCTCTAAACCCAAAATGCATGCTTCATATTCTGCTATATTATTCGTATAAGGGAACATTAATCTGGCCGCTGTTGGGTATTGGTTTCCTTGGTGAAATTAGGACTGCCCCTATTCCACATCCATACACATTAGCTGCTCCGTCAAAATAATTTCCAATTCGGCATTCTTTCATCTTCCGTTTGTGTTACCCGAATCCCTTCATCGGGGAATTGATCTTGTTCCTTTAGTTCCTCATCAACCGGGCTTTCAGCGAGTTGATCAGCCAAGGCTTGTCCTTTAATTGAATTTTGTTAACATAGGTAATATCAAACTCAGACAGCAACATTTGCCATTTTGAAATTCGACCGACCAAGGCGGGCTTATTTGCCAGATACCTCAAAGGATCATGCTTTGTAATTAACTCGATTGAGTAGAAGAGCGTGTATTGCCTGAGTCTATGCATAGTCCATACTAATGCACAGCAAGTTCTTTCTATCTCTGAATACTTTTGCTCTCCATTTGAGAATTTTTTGCTCAAGTAATAAATAGCTCTTTCTTTTCCATTTTCATCTTTTTGCCCGAGTACACAACCCATGGATTCCGAAAAAATTGTCAAGTATAAGAACAAAGGCTTTTCGGGTACTGGAGTGATCAAAATCGGGGGATTTGTCAGATACTGCTTAATTCGGTTAAAGGCTTCTTCACATTCTTCATTCCATTCAATTTGGGCATTTTTTCTCAATAATTTAAACAGTGGTTGACATTTATCCGTCAACTGGGAAATGAATCGAGCAATGTAATTTAGTCTCCCCAAAAGACCTCTAATTTCTTTCAATGTTGTTGGGGGAGGTAATTCCTGAATTGCTTTGACCTTATCAGGATCAATTTCTATTCCTCTTTGACTGATCACAAATCCCAATAGTTTCCCAGAAGTTACTCCAAAAATGCATTTTTCTGGGTTTAATTTTAATTGAAACTTTCTCAATCTTTCAAAAAGTTTCCTTAATACTTCTACATGATCTTCTCCTTCTTTTGATTTGGCAATCATGTCATCAACATATACTTCCACCTCTCTATGCATCATGTCATGCAATATGGTCTGCATTGCTCGCTGATAAGTTGCTCCGGCATTCTTGAGACCAAATGGCATGACCTTATAGCAAAAAGTTCCCCAGGCTGTGACAAATGTGGTTTTGACTTTGTCCTCTTCGGCCATCAATATTTGATTGTATCCCGAAAATCCATCCATAAATGAGAATAGATGGTTTCCAGCTGTATTGTCTACCAAGACATCAATATGTGGCAACGGGAAATTATCTTTTGGGGTCGCTTGATTCAAGTCTCTAAAGTCCACACAGATTCTAAGTTTCCCATTTTTCTTAAGTACTGGTACTATTTGATACCCAATCTGAGTAATCCGAAACTTCAATGAATCCAACTTCGAGTAACTTCTTGACCTCATCTTTAATTTTAAGTAGCAAATCGGGTCTAAATCGCCTTAGTTTTTGCTTCTTAGGCTTAATGCCTTCTTTGGTTGGCAATTTATGGACCACAATTGACGGATCTAAACCGGGCATATCACTATATGACCATGCAAAAACATCCAAATACTCTGCTAGTAACTTAATCAAACCCTGTGTTGTGTCTTCTGGCAATTTACCCCCAATTCTCAAATTCCTAGGATCTTCACTTGTTCCCAAATTAACCAATTTAGTGGGTTCAGGGGTTTCAATCCTTTCATGATCAAAGTTTTGCCAATTTTCTTGTGTTTTCAATTGATAATCGATATCATCTTCAACGACTAACCCAGTAGGGTTGGAGGTGATATCGATATTTTCAGTATTTACAGACGCGAGATATCCCGGAACCTCATTACAAAAGTCGGATCTGGTAGAATATGAATGGGGAAAGAATAAGAATATGGAAAAAACACAAAAGAATTTTATTAAATTTGAAATGGTGTTTAAGTACACTTATTTGAGCAACACATAAAGCAAAAAATACAAAACGCAATCTAATATCGGTCCTTACTTAAGAAAATTAAAACTAGCACAAGGTATGGAAAACCAATTCTTCAAAGCTATCTTCTTGGGTGGATCATCTTCCTTGGAGTCATCTGTCTTCTGGACATGATGAGGCTTTGGAAAGGAGCTCCTGATGTGGGATTCGATGTCTGGATCATACTCTTTATTAAGTTTCCTTGTTCTCATCTTATTCTTCATGTCTGCTACCTCTGTTTGAGTAGGAGAATATCCTAGGCCAAAAGTTCCTATCTGAGCTTCTTTTTCTTCATTTATTACACAGACTTCTTCAAATATTTGGAGCCCAAAGTCTTCTTCTTCTCCTTTTCCAATATATGGAATAGCCGTTTCTTGATAGATGGCATAATCTTGTTCTCCCATAACGGTAACAAGTTGGCCATTTGCTACAAATTTAACCCTCTGGTGCAAGCTTGAGGGTATTGCTCTGCTGCATGAATCCATGGCCTTCCAAGCAACAAATTAAATGTTCTTGGGATATCTATCACTTGAAAAGGAATTAGGAAAGTTTGAGGCCCAATAGTGACCTCTAATTCCACTTCTCCAATTATTTCCTTCTTTGATCCATCAAATGCTCGTACTACAGTAGGACTTGGCTTGATATTTGACGGGTCTACTTCCAACAAATTCAGAGTAGCCAGGGGGCATACATTCAGAGAAGATCCATTGTCAATAAGCACTCGGGAGACGATTCTACCATTGCTTTTGACAACAATAAAAAGAGCTTTATTATGTTGGCCACCTTCTTCTCTAATTCTTCAGATGAGAAGCTAATTTGCTCATTTGCAAAGACAGAATTAATGATATGTTCCAAGGTTTTTTCTGTCACATTCTCTGGAACTTTTACTTCTTTGAGAACTTTGAACAAGGCCTCACGGTGAATATCAGAGCTAATTAACAAACCCATGAGTGATATTTGGGCTGGCGTCTTGCTAGTTGTTCAACTACTTTGAATTCACTTGCCTTCATGAGTTTAGCCAATATTGCTTTCTCATCTTCCTTCTTTTCTTCATCATTCGGCGGCGATGAATCCATGGTCACCTTCTTTGCAGTTGGTTCATAAAGTCTTCCCGAACGGTAAGCCCGCCAATCATAGAAGCGTGATTAACTGTCTGGTAATCAAATGGGGCAGCTTTGTAATCTTTACAGCAATTGGGATTTGAAAAGTATAACTTCTAGGCTTCGAGACAGTTGCCTCTTCTTTACTGTTGTTCATCTCAAATTTGATTAACTTCGGTTCACATGTGATCATGCCAACAAATTTTTCTTCTTTCTCTTGGTACAGGCTTTTCTTCATCTTCAGACTCTGATCCCCATCCAGTGGCAGGAGCATCAGCATATACGCGTGGTTCAAACCAATAGTCAACCAGATATTGGTACTTTCCATCATCTCCTAGAGTTCCGACAGTTGGGTCTCCAGCTTGGTATCTTGCCCACAATTCTGCCTGTGTGCTTGACTTTCTTGGCTTTGGGACCAGCATTTCCATGATATCTTCTTTCTTTATGATTCCATTTTGCAACAAGTTGTAAATGGCTGGTCTGGTTTTGGTGCGATCTCTCAGATTGATATAGGGTAAATGCCCCATTTGGCGGAGATTCCATGCCACTTGTTCTATGGTGATAGGCAATTCATCCAAGTTGACTTCTGGGTCCGGCGCTTCGGCAGTGATCATATTAATAACCGACCCATGATTTGGCAATGGATTAGTAGAAACATTTGGAGGCTGCACAAAGTCTAATTGGATGGTCTTTGCATCAATAAGATCTTGAATCTTATGTTTGAGTCTCCAACAATAATCAGTGGAGTGCCCGATTTGCCCCATGTGATATTCACATTTTAAATCAGGGTTGTAGTTCTTGGGCTTATAATCATCTCTGGGTACTTCAAAGCCAATCAGATTATCGGCTCTCAATTTAGCCCATACTTGGCTGAGTGGAACCGGTATTGGAGTAAAATTGCGTCGGTTGGGCCTTGATTGTTGATTCGAAACAACCCTTTGTTGACTTTGACCTTGATTGGTCGGCAGAACTATGGATTTAGTAGGGTTTGCTGGACTTGAGATATTGACCATACCGACAGTCGAATCCTTTCCTTTGTACGAGACATTTTTAGGTGCTGTATATTCTTTTCTACTTGCAGCTTTCCGGCTGAGATAGCATTCTCAATTCTGCATCCGGCTACTACCACTTCTGAAAAACTTGCTGACGCATGCCCTATGAGATGAGAAAAGAATGGCTCTTCTAGTGTGTTGATGAAAGTAAAAGTGAGATCCTTTTCAGGCATCGGATTGGTGATTCTTGCAGCTAAAGCTCTCCATCGCTGAGCATATTCCTTGAAAGCTTCGTCTTTCTTCTTCTTCATAGTACTCAAATCCCAGACCGAGGGTGCCATTTCGATTGAACTTGTATTGGTTGAAAAATGCCCTGGCTAATTTATCCCAAGTATCAATTTCTTGTGAGTCCAATTGGGCATACCAGGCTAATGCTGGACCAGTAAGGCTATCTTGAAAGGTCTGTACCATCAGTTTATCAAATTTGGCATACTGCCCCATACGTCGTACATATAATCTTGTGTGCATGTTAGGACAGCCAGTTCCATCATATTTTTCGAACTCGGGTGCCTTAAATTTTTCAGGAAAAGCACCTTCCTCAAATTGTGGCAGGCTTAAAATCGCAGTCTGATCAAAGCCGTCAAATGCCTTCATCTTTTCAAACAGTTTCTTCTCCATGTCCTAGCTTGGGCTTCAAGTTCTTTCTTTAGTTCGGACATATTGAACTCAGTTGGGAATCATCAACGTTGACTGGTTGCTGCATGATTTCTTTTCCTTTCTGTTCCCCGGAAGATTCTTCAGATGCTATAGGGGTCTTGGACTGGTAACATTCTGAGTAAGGGTCTGCATTTGTTCGGTAATTCTAAGCAGGGTTTGTTCCATGGCATTGAGTCTCTGTTCAGTGGTCTGATCGGGGTAGTGTTCCCGGTACTAGCCATCTTTGCTCGTGATCTAGTATAAATGGGACTTCTAACTGGTTGGGAGCTATCTTTCAGGATTTTGGATTCGCTAGACTTGATTCGTAACTGGACCGTAAGAAGTAAGAAGATAAGAATACTAACATACAAACACAAGGATGCAAATATGAATGCAAATGGGGATAATGACCATCAAATTTTGATAAACACATTTATTGGAGTTGTAATAATTCAAAAAACAATCTTTCATACAAAGTTAAATTACTATACTAAAAGTTCAAGAACCTTAATTGCTAAAACTAAACTCAGGACTTCTAAACTAGTCTTCTAGTCTTGGCAGGGCAGATGATTTGATCCTCAAGTAGTTGAGTCCTTTTTCGAGCTTTCTTCAATTCATCCTCTAACAGTGCAATCCTGTTGTGAGCTTTTTCCAAGCGGTCAATCTCTCTATCTCTTTGCAGGTAATCCCGATGACAGACTTCAAGCCGAGCTGAAACCATTTCCATGTAAGCAATCATTTCAGGATCAGGTTCAGGTGGTGCTGGTTCAAGAATGTTAGGAGCTTCATATTGGATGTCCTTATTCTTCTTCATTTGATTGGCTATGTACCACCTGGTTGCTCTATAATCCCGAGTCACTTTATTTTCTGGCTCGACTTCGAAAACTGGCTTGATTTCTCTATCATCCCAGATGGCTTTTATTTGGTTTACCTTGGACTGCTTTGCTATCTGAGTCATGGTTGGATCCATATAGTCGAGAATAACTCGTCCCAACTCTGGCTTGACAGTAATGTCTTGTAGCATGCCATATTGCCGGATAACACTTGAGGGGTAATAGCCGTTACAGCCAGTGATTCCAATCAGAGGCACAGTTAGGTATTTCTTGCAACTTAAGATAGCAACGGGACACTTAAACCAACGGGCTTGCCACATAAAGTCTTCAGGTCTCATGTCTTCAAATATTGCAAGTATAGACCAGAAAGGCTCGTTATCTTCCATATGGACCCGTTCAGCAAAAGACTGGATGAGATCATAATCGGGCGGATAAGGGACCCATTAGCTAGATCTTTTCCGTAGTACTTGGTGTGACTAGCGAACCAAACCATCAACAGATGCATGCTTGCCTTGAAACTGCCCCTGCCCTTAGACTTGATGTGATTCAAACTTCTGATTTGTTCTGCTAGAAGGGCGGGAACATATGACTTGCCAGTTAGATATTGTGCTACAAGCTCGATGACTCGGAAGTGAATGAACAGGTTCCCATGTGGAAAGAGTATGGTAGCAAAAGCAGCCACTATGAAAGCATTAACGTTTTCACTCCAGGTCACAACTGATACCGTAAAGGAATCTCGGTTGCTTATGTAATTATCAAAGTTTCCAAACCAATCCATCAAGTAGTTAATCGGATGGAGAATTCATTGCAACCCTTCATGGCTTCAATTACTGCTTCTCTTTTTAATCCCAAAAATTCTGAAATGATGCGGATCGGACTTTGAGTAAGGCTTGGTACATAGATCCCTTCGGAAGTGGGTGGGGCTTGAAGCAACCTAGCATATTCTTCAATGGTAGGACTTAGCACGTGTTGACCTAGACGGAATGCCACTTCATTGGGTTCCCAGAGATGAACAAGGGCTCGAAACATGGTAAATGGAACTTGGACTTAGGTAAATTGAGGATCGGGCCCAACCTATCCTTAATGAATGATTGTTGATCGGGGTCAAAACTGACCAACCATCGGTCCAGTAACAGCATTGGATCCTTGAAAGTCTCTACTCGGGGTTCCTTGATGAGACGAGCCCATAGGCTATGCTACTGTCCGAACTCGAGGAAATCATTTCCTGAGGATTTATAAAGACCCTATTAGGAGACAAATCCTAAATTTAAATTTTTTTTTAAATTTACAACTCCATTTTTTGAAAAAAATTGGTCAAATCCCATGAATGCATGATTTGGTAAGGTTCTATAGGTTCCCCGGTCTAGCAAATCATAAGGCTAAACCGGAGTGGGAGTCTTTTCTTGATCTAGAGGGTGGAAACCACAGCCCCCGGACCTTACTTCGAACTCCTCGCTTAGGCTCTTAAGACGGCCTGGGTTCGACCGTATCTAGCACACATTGTGTGCATGAATGCAAATGCATATGCGAATGAAATGAACTAATTTAAAATCTAAGTTACAGACATATATACAAAAACACATACAAATATACAATATACAAAAATAAAGGATAAATTTTAAATTTTAAACTTAAGTGGCTAGCCCTCTTTTTTTAAAAAATAAGCGAGTCCCCAGTGGAGTCGCCAAGCTGTCGAGCCTGATTTTGAAAATCATCCGGTTCATTTCTTTTAACCCGATTCACATTAAACCCTAACCCATTTAACATGAATCCTCGACTAGGGATTAAAAGAAATTTAATTTTGAAAATATTTTGGAGTCGCCAACCGATAAAAATCGGAAAAAAATGAAAGTTAGGATTAATGGGTCGGTTAATCCTAACTTAGCCACTAGTCTGCGAAAATTTGATTTTAAAACCAAACTTTTAAAAAAATACCAGATATCTGAGTCGGGGGCTAACCTATTAAAACCTAAGCGGTTACCACTTTAAGTTTAAAATTTAGAATTTATCCTTTTCTAAAAACTTGCAAAAAGAATACATAAAAAAATAATAACAATATTAATAAGTCAGAAATCATTTTTAATAATTTTCTATTTAATTTTTAGAAAACATATACAATTACAAAGAAAAGCAAAACATTCAAAGATTATAATATAAAAAAAACTTATAATTACATCCAGAAATAATGCAAAAGTTAAATATTTATAAAGAAAAATTAATTAATAAGAAATAATATATCAAATACATTTTTATATATTTAAATTTTTAGAAAAAAATAACAAACTAATAGTATTTAAACTTATAATATCTAATTAACTAAATAATAAAATAAATAAATAAATAATTTTTATTTTTTAATGTCGCCCCGAAGGTGCCTACGTACTCGCTAATCGAGATCAGACAAAACGTAGTTCTTTTTAAAAGAACTTATTTGTTGATCAATTTTATATTTTTGAACTACTCACTTTAAGTTCATTAAATTTTGTTTTTTTGTATTTGATGACTATGATCTAATCAATTGATTTTTCATTTCATAAAAATATATTTTTCTAAGTTCAAAAATCATTTTTCTAAAAAAATTAATTTATGATAATTCATGGCTAATTTAATGCTACATGAAAATCAATTTTGATTAAACAATATTGAATATTTTCATAGCAAATTTATGAAAATATTTTTGATTAAAACTTTAATATTTCATAGCAATTTATGAAATAATTTTGATAGAAACATGATTATATCTTCATAGAAAATTTATGAAGATAATTTTTGATAAAAAAACTTGATCAATATCATGATTCTCAAAAACAATTTTTTTTTTGTTTATTCATCTCTTTCATCATCCACAAAAAAATTGTTTTAAAAAAATCATTTTATTCTATTCAAAAACAATTTTCATTTTTTATTCAACAACAATTTTGGTTTAAAAAAATCCATTTAATTTATTATTTTTCAAAATTCAATAATCATCACATATGTTCAGAACATATTCAAAATATATCATAACAAAATTAAAATACAAAAAAACAAAACATCTCATGCATCAAATATATATTTAAAGATCAATTTATATGCAAATACATATTCAAAATATTCAAAAAATATAAAAAATTGTTAAAACATGTAACTTTACATTAAAAATAATTATTCTAATTTTTCTGGATTTTTCTGAATTTTTTACGAATTTTTATTAATTTTTCCTATTTTTCCTATTTTCCGAAATTAATTTATAATAAAAACATAATAAATAATACGGACTGACCTGGGCCGTTGAATGGAGCGGCTGCGATCTGGATCGTCTGATCTGAAGACCAATCCTAGCCGTCTGATCTCGTTGACTCAATCTGGGGCGTTGGTCACCTTGATCAAATATGGACTGTTGGATTTGGATGATCGAATCTGGGCCATCTGATCTGGGCTGACCGTTGACCGTTGACCAAGGGGTCGGTTGGATTTCGGATTTTCGGGTCGGATCTGACCCCGATCGAGCGAAGAAGATGAAGTTGGTGGTTTCGAACGCTTCCTCGGCCGTTTCTGGTGGTCTTCGAAGCTAGAGGGGTTGTCGGTCCGACGCCTGGGGGAGCTGCAGCTGGTGGCGGTGGTGGATCGCGCCCAGATCCACCGTGGACGGCGGTCCGAAGTGGCTGATCGGCAGCAAGAAATGCGAAAAAATCCAAAATTCCAGAACTTAATTTGATCAATTTGAACAAATCTAAACCACTCGATCATAAAAAACACTCCCTATCCTTCCTATACACTTTAATTTGCTCAGAAATTCATCAATTTCTTCGAATTTGGACTTTCTCACTCTAACCCTCAATTCGAAAAATTTTTGAAAACTCTCTGAATTTGTTTGTGTTTCTTGCAATTGAATTGTGCGTTTGGCTTGTGTGGTGATCCTATTTATAGAATTCGAATCGATTTGTCATTTTGAAGCTTTATGATGGTTCAATTTTTGAATCACGAATCGTTTGTGTTTTTTCAAATAAGAACGATTCAAAATTGAGACTCGATTCGTGATTGTTGGTTCAAATTGATCACGAAACATGTGTTTATACATCATGACTCTTCGATTAAGTATGATTAATATGATTAAAGGACACAATTCAAAAATTTTCGAATTTGAGGAAACATGTTCATTTGAATTTTTTCCCAATTTTCATGCCTTAATTATGATGCCTTTTGGAATGAAAAAATACATGAATTATGTACAGATGTGATGTATCCCATGCCTAGTTTGTGTCTGTACAGTTAATTTCGAAAAAACACAAAGATTCATTGATCAAATGATGTCTCAAAGTGGATGAACCGATGCGTCTTTTGGGAAAGAAGAAAAAAAAAATTGAACAAAAAGAGGCAAAATCTGCCTTGGGCTAGGATCGAACTCGGGTCCCCTTGTTATTGTGTCAATGGTTTGAACGTTAGGCCGTTGGCCTGTGCCTTGGTCATATTGCTAAACACTATGTACTTAAGGCTAATAAAATATATGTTATATTGAGCTCAAATAATTATTTATTTTAATTTTTTCTTACATATATTATTTACATTACTATTATTCATTTTTATTTTATATACTTATTTTATTCCTCTTTTTTTTATTTTTCTATTTTCTATATTCTCTTATATATTTATTATTATTATTTATTTTTTATGAACTCAACATGACATTAATTTATTGTAAACTTAAGCCTATTTTTTAAATTGGGCAAAAATTGGGTGTCTACATGTGTTAATGCCTCTACCTTGTTCTGTGTTGAGATGACATTTACTCTAATTTTATGGGATTTAATTTGGATTAATTGTTATATTTTTAATTACGTAGAAATTATATGGAATCGGTACTTAATCATGATTTATATGAATATCAGGTCTATGAATCCAAAAGAAGCAAAAAGTACAAAATTGGAGTAAAATATATACAAGGAACAAAAATCAGAAAGATAGGCCGGCCATTCATGGACTTACGCCGCCGGCCTTTATTGGATTTCATCAGCGTATCTTGAATTTGGCAGTAAAAAACTCAACTTTAAACGCGGCAGCATATATATCTAAGCCGCGGCCATTTCATCTTTGGATGTTGGACATACATGAAGGCCGCCAGCTTATCTATCAACGCCGCCGGCCTTTGCTACACTGGATTCATGAATGAGAACATACGCCGGCTTTGGAAAGAGAACGCCTCCGGCCTTTATGGGAAAATGCCGGCCTATCATGTAACTGCAAGGGATAATGAGGAGGCAATGAAGATAAGCCGGCCATGATGGATTTAGGCCGCCAGCGTTTAATGTGTAACTGCCAGTTTACACTAAATGATGACCTTTCAATTACTTACTTTTGTATATAAATATCCTATAGGGTTTCTTTGAGAATTCCATTCCATATTTTTTTAGATACAACTTTGTTAAGAAAAACCCTAGAGAGAGAATTTGAAGTTATGAGTGGCTAGACGTCTAATCTAATCAAGGGGGATTGCTACAGATTCAATTCTACAAAGATTTGTGAGATCTAATTTGATTTAATCAATTGTTCTTTTCTTCTGATTATCTATATATCATCTAATTGTCTTTGTTATTATTGTTAGTTGGATGTTACAATTTAGGCCTATTGTTCAATTGACAAAACAATACATTGTTAATTAGAATAATGAATCTGTAATTGTTCATCTATTCTAATAGGAGTAACACAACAACGTGGTTTATTATCATCAAATAGTTAATTCATGTTGTGATGATATATAATCTAATTTAAATGATTCATGCTCTATGGATTATTAATTAGGATTGGTAGTCTCCTAATTTCTATTGCTATTGATAGGTTAAATCCTAAGGCTTGTTTAGGGTTATCTAATCAATAAGAGAAAAACTAAAGATCTTATCTTAGTTATCAATTCAGTAAGGAGAGATAGGGTTTCAGAGCATATTGAAATCTATAACCGATCTAGTCAGAAAAAGAATAATGATCTTTGCATCAATGATCGAATCTAGGAATTGAATTGTAGTACCACCTTGATTAGAGATTTCTTATTATTGAATCAACTCTTAATTGTAATTGCTAGCTTTAGAGATAAACTAAACTTTAATTGCTTGATTAAACAAACTCTCCAATCTTCTTTCATCTGCATTCTTTCTTAAATAGAAATAAATTTACCCCAATCCTGTGGAGACGAACCTACTCACTATTATATACAAATTTTAAAGCAGGTTATAATTTTGTTGGATTCGACGACCACCAAATTTGACGTCGTTGCCGGGGATTGGTGTCAAATATTTGTTTCTATTTTTTTTTTTATGACTCGTTCTTCTCAAACAGGTGAATTACAGTTTGATCAAGAAATTGAGAAGACCGCTAAGAGATTGAGAAAACAGCCAAGTTGCGTGCTCAAGCCGCCACTACATCATCTCCATCTCCTGGTTTGAACCAAGCACTGGAACTGTCTGAATCATCCAGTGAATCTGAAAGAGAAGATATATTACAAGAACAAGGACAAATGGAAAATCAAGATAGGACTCTACGACAGTTGGCTGAACCGGATGTGAATCAACAACCGCTTTGTATTCAATATCCGGAGTTGAATGTGGCACTAGAATTGAAGTCGGGGCTTATTCATCTGTTGCCAAGTTTTCATGGTCTGGAAAATGAGGATCCTCATAAACATTTGAAGGAATTCCACATTGTCTGTTCCAGCATGAGACCTCAAGGGATTCCTGAAGATCAAATCAAGTTAAGAGCTTTCCCATTCTCATTGAAAGACAAGGCAAAGGATTGGTTATTTTATCTACCTCCCGGATCCATAGCTACTTGGACTGATATGGTTAAAGTTTTTCTGGACAAATTTTTCCCTGCTACAAGAGCTGCAAATATTAGACGGGAAATTAGTGGGATAAGACAAAGGGACACGGAAAATCTTCACGAATATTGGGAGCGATTCAAGCAATTAGTTGCCAGTTGTCCACAACATGGTATCTCAGAACAGCTTTTGATCCAATATTTCTATGAAGGTCTGCTGCCAATAGAAAGAAAAATGATGAATGCAGCAAGCGGAGGAGCAATAGTAGACAAAACCCCTGCTCAGGCTCGGGATTTGATATCTTTAATGGCTGCAAATTCACAACAGTTTGAATACCGTCATGACCCAATCACAAGAAGAGTTAATGAGGTAAATGTTCCTCATCTGAGAATCAAATTTCTAATCTCACTTCTCTTGTGCAACAGATAGCCTTAGGGAATCAACAGCAGGTTAAGGCTTGTGGGATTTGTGCTGCTATCAATCATCCCACTGACATGTGTCCTACTCTTCAAGAAGATTCACATGAGCAAGCAAATGCGATTGGAGGATTTCCAGGTTTACCACAAAGAAAGTATGATCCCTATGCTAATACTTATAATCCTGGATGGAGGGATCATCCAAATTTCAGTTATGGATCCAGACCACAAAATTTTCAACAACAGTACCGTCCAAGGCAACAAAACCAAGCACCACAACCTTCTTCATCTTCGAGTTCAGGGATGTCTCTAGAAGACATTGTTAAATCTCTTGCTGTTAATACAAAACAATTCCAGGATGACACGAAGCAATTTCAGCATGAGACAAAGCAAAGTATCCAAAACTTGGAGAATCAGATGAGTCAACTTGCCACATCAATGAGTAAGTTAGAATCTCAAGGTAAGTTACCCTCTCAGACCGTTACTAATCCTAAGCAAAGTGCTAATGCTATCACTTTGAGATCTGGTAAGGAATTGCAGCAATCCGATGGAGAGGACAGCAGGAATAATTTGGATCAAGAAACCGAAAAAGAGGTGACAAAATCACACATTCAAGATAATCAAATGGGAGGAACATCAGCTGAACCATCTAGGATTATGGTGCCAACACCTCCATTTCCTTCTAGGTTGGCAAAATCTAAGAAATTGGAAGAAGAAAAGGAGATTTTTGATACATTTCGCAAGGTCGAGGTAAATATTCCTTTGCTGATGCAATCAAACAAGTACCTCGATATGCGAAATTTCTTAAAGAATTGTGCACTAACAAGAAAAAGCTGAAAGGAAATGAAAAGATTAGTGTAGGAGAAAATATCTCTGCTATACTTCAAAGGAAACTTCCTCCTAAATGCAAGGATCCAGGTATGTTTACCATTCCTTGTAAAATAGGAAATGTTGGAATTACCAAGGCAATGTGTGATTTAGGAGCGTCAATTAATGTCATGCCATTGTCAGTTTATCAGTTGTTGAATATAGGACCATTAAAAGAAACTGGGGTGATTGTTCAACTTGCTGATAGATCCAATGTGTATCCTGATGGTGTTTTGGAGGATGTTTTAGTGCAAGTGAATGGGTTGGTTTTTCCTGCAGACTTCTATGTTCTTGATATGGAAAATGATGATTCTCATAATTCATCATTAATTTTGTTAGGGAGACCTTTTCTCAAAACATCTAGAACAAAAATTGATGTTCATGATGGTACACTCACTATGGAGTTTGATGGTGAAATAATTAAATTTAATATTTATGAAGCCATGAAGTATCCTAGTGATGTCTCTTCTGTTTTTGTAATTGATGTTGTTGACCCATTAGCACAGAAATCATTTGAGTTCAGTGATGAAAATAGGCTGAAAATTGCACTTGAAAAGAGCCTTACAGCTGAGAAATTGAAGAAAATTGGTAAGAAGTTTGTCACTCATTCTGACTTGGAAGACACTGTTCAAGAACTGGAATCGTTGCTGCCCTTAAGGTATGGTATCTCTTACATTAATTTGTCTTCTACTAATCCAAAACTTCTCCCTTCTATTGTGCAGGCACCAAAATTGGAGTTGAAACCTTTACCAGAGCATTTAAAGTACATATATTTGGGAGAACAAGATACTCTTGCGGTAATCATCTCTAGCAAATTGAGTACTCTGGAAGAGGAAAAGCTAATTCGGGTGTTAAGAGAGTATAAGGAAGCCATTGGATGGACTATTGCTGATATCAAAGGACTGAGCCCTTCCACTTGTATGCACAAGATCATGCTTGAAGACAATTGCAAACCTTCTAGGGAAGTTCAACGTCGACTGAATCCTCCTATGATGGAAGTGGTAAAGAAAGAGATTTTGAAACTTCTAGATGCAGGTATGATCTATCCTATTTCTGATAGCAAATGGGTAAGTCCAATTCAAGTTGTTCCTAAGAAAACGGGCTTAACTGTGATTGAAAATTCGAAAGGTGAGTTGGTATCCACTCGTGTACAAAATGGATGGAGGGTTGTATTGATTATAGGAAGCTAAATAAGTCTACAAGAAAAGATCATTTTCCGCTTCCTTTTATTGATCAAATGCTTGAAAGATTGGCTGGACATTCTCATTACTGTTGTCTTGATGGTTACTCAGGTTTTCATCAAATTCCAGTTGCACCTGAAGACCAAGAAAAAACCACCTTCACATGTCCATTTGGAACTTTTGCATACCGAAGGATGCCATTTGGATTATGCAATGCCCCTGCGACATTCCAAAGATGTATGGTTAGTATATTTTCAGATTATGTGGAGAATATCATAGAAGTTTTCATGGATGATTTTACTGTCTATGGTGACACATTTGATTCATGCTTAACTAACCTTACAAAAGTGCTCAAAAGATGTATAGATACAAATCTTGTGCTTAATTATGAAAAATGCCATTTTATGGTTGATCAAGGTCTTATTTTAGGACACATTGTATCTTCTAGGGGACTTGAAGTTGATAAGGCTAAAATTGAAGTGATTAAATCTTTGCCTTACCCCGTGAGTGTACGGGAAGTTCGTTCTTTTCTTGGCAGTGCAGGTTTTTATAGGCGTTTCATCAAGGATTTTTCCAAGATTACTCAACCTTTATGCAAATTATTGCAAAAAGATGTGGAGTTTAATTTTGATGAAGCCTGTAAGCATGCTTTCAACAAGCTAAAGGAGAAGTTAACTTCTGCTCCAATTATCAAACCACCCGATTGGAGTCTTCCATTTGAGATTATGTGTGATGCGAGCAACTATGCCGTTGGTGCTATACTTGGACAAAGAATTGGAAGAGCTCCTCATGTCATTTGTTATGCTTCAAGAACACTTGACAGTGCACAATCCAATTATTCAACAACGGAAAAAGAACTTTTAGCTGTTGTTTTTGCTTTAGAAAAATTCGTTCATACTTACTTGGTACTAAAGTGATTGTGTTTACAGATCATGCAGCTTTGAAGTACTTGCTCTCAAAGAAAGAGCAAAACCGAGGCTCATCAGATGGATACTCTTATTACAAGAGTTTGACTTGGAATACGAGATAGAAAAGGCACAGAAAATTTGGTTGCGGATCATCTCAGTAGAATCCCCAATAGTGAAGAGTCCGTCCCGTTGCAAGATGATTTTCCAGATGAACATCTCTTTTCTATACAAAAGACAACTCCCTGGTACGCTGATATTGTTAACTATCTAGTTACTAGGACTTTGCCAAGTGAATTGTCTAGATCTCAAAAGGAAAAGATTAAAAGTGATGCTAAATATTATGTTTGGGACGACCCTTATCTATGGAGACACTGTTCGGATCAAATTATTAGAAGGTGTATTTCTCAAGTTGAAACTTCCTCTGTTTTGCAATTTTGTCATTCATATGCATGTGGAGGACACTTTGGACCTAAAAGAACAGCTCGTAAAGTGCTAGAATGTGGTTTATATTGGCCTACTTTGTTTCGTGATGCTTATATGTTCTGCAAATCTTGTGATAGATGTCAAAAAGTTGGAAATCTAGGACATAGAGATCAAATGCCACTTACCCAATTCTTGCCTGTGAAATTTTTGATATATGGGGTATAGATTTTATGGGTCCTTTTCCTTCTTCTTTTGGAAATAATTATATCCTTCTTGCAGTTGATTATGTGTCAAAATGGGTAGAAGCAAAGGCTACCCGAACTAACGATGCTAAAGTTGTTGTAGATTTTGTCAAGTCTCACATTTTTGCTAGGTTCGGGACACCAAGAGCATTCATCAGTGACCGTGGAACACATTTTTGTAATAGAGTTGTTGAAACTCTATTTAAGAAGTACAATGTCACTCATCGCACTTCTACGGCATATCATCCACAGACGAATGGATTAGCTGAAGTATCCAATAGAGAGATTAAATCCATCCTTGAAAAGACTGTCAATGTGAACAGAAAAGATTGGAGCACTAGACTTGATGATGCGTTGTGGGCCTATAGAACGGCTTATAAAACCCCCATTGGAATGTCTCCATATCGTCTAGTGTTTGGCAAACCTTGCCACCTTCCTGTTGAGTTGGAACATAGGGCTTATTGGGCTGTGAAGCAATGCAATTTGAGATTGGATGAAGCAGGTGAACACAGAAAGCTTCAGTTGCAAGAACTTGAAGAGATTCGCCTTGATGCCTATGAAAACTCAAAAATTTACAAGGAAAAAACAAAAGCTTTTCATGATCAAATGATTTAAGAAAAAACTTTTCAATCGGTCAAAAAGTTTTGCTTTATCATTCTCGATTAAAATTATTTCCTGGTAAATTGAGATCTAGGTGGATAGGGCCTTTTATTGTCACCAATGTGTTCACTCACGGTGCAATTGAGATCAAGAGCGAGCAAACTGGTAAGATTTTCAAAGTAAACGGTCATCGCTTGAAACCTTTTTATGAAGGTTTTCAGGTGACCAATATTGAAGAAATCAGTTTGGGAAGTCCCGAATACAAATGAGCTCCGTTACGTCTAGCCAAAGACGTTAAAGAAAAGCGCTACATGGGAGGCAACCCATGTCTAATTTTTTTTTTTTGTACAATATTTTGATTTTTACTAACCCGAGTGTTTGATTTTCTTTTGCTTTTTTAAAAAAAAAAAAAAAGAAAAGAAAGAAAGCTGTCGGCCATTTTGTAAATCTAGGCGGCCAACTATTTTGTGTAAAGGCCGGCAGCTTAAATTCAACGCCGCCGGCCATTACCATACTGGGTAAATTGCTCCATCACTAAAGGCCGGCAGTGTAAATATGATGGCCGTCGGCCATCTTCATTCTGGAAAAATTGACCATCACTAAAGGCCGGCGGCTTAAATTTATAAGCCGCCAGCCATCTTGTCTCGGGAGGATTTTGAGGAATAAAGGCCGGCAGTGTAAGTTTAAAGGCCGCCGGCGATTATGCTACTGGACATTGCAGATGATACGCCGGTACATACGCCGTCGGCGTACATACAGGATTGCCGGCGTAAGTGACAGATGCGAGACAAAACAGGTTTTCTTTCTCCAATTCCCTCATTCTTATTATACATTTCCCATTCTTTCTCTCCATTCTCTCATTGCATTGGATCTACACATTCAATATCCACCACCAAGATCCAATTTTTTGTGCTCAAACGTTACAAGTAAGTGATTCTAACACTCTCATTGTATTTTTATTACTTGTATTTATTTATTTTGAATATGAATGTTGAGTGCGGTGGAGTTTTTGTGAAAGAATGATGGTGGGGATGATGGGTCGGTGGAGATATGAGCTGAGTTGGTTTGTATTGATGCTTTTGTTGAAGTTTAAGAGAAATTAGGCTATGGTTGTATTGTGATTCGTTTTGAGTGGCTGATTCATGAAGTTTTGAACTTGAATTTCTAGGGTTTCATCATTGTTCATGAAGATGAAAAATTGGGGTTTTCTGAATTTTTTAGAAGATTAAAGTTCGAACTTCAATTTTGTGGGTCTAAATGTATAGTTGATACACTAAAAGTGATTTGGTTTGTTAGTATGGATTATCAATATAGAAATTTGGATGAATTTTTGAAATCAAAAATTTCAAACTAAGTCATTATGTTTTTCAACGGCTGCTTTGAATGAAATTTTAAACCGTGAAGTTTGAACAAAGTTTTGAAACAGTCCCCTTTCAACGTTTAAAAACTAAGCTGACTAATGTAGGCTGACAGCTTTGAACTCAAATGTTTCAAAAACACTTATAGTCCACTTCATCCATGCTTGTACAACTATTAATTTGCTCAATATTTCTGATACAAGAATGTTATGATTCATGACTGAGCTGTTTTAGAATTCCATATCTGTTGGATTTCTTGCCTAATGTGGATTTAAATTAGGATGCCGCCCAAGAAATTACAAACAAAGAAAAGAAAAGCTTCGGGAGCTTCTACATCTGACACTCAATCATCCGATTTGCTAAGCTATAAGATTATGCTAAGGAGAGAAAGAAGCGATTCCAGAAGATGAAGTTCATTAACCATCAATATCTTGATTGGGAGTTGCTGAATGAATATGGGATGGTGGATGTCGTATCTCAAGCTGTCAAAGATCACACTTGGTTTAAAGTTTTTGATGTACGGGAGCCCACATTCAAAGATGTAACTATAGAGTTCCTGTCGACCATGTATCTTGAGACAGAAAATGGGGTAACAACGATGAAGTTTCAGGCATATAAGGAATTAAGAGAAATAGAATTGAAGCAAGTTGGATATACCCTGGGTCTGTATGATACTATGGAAGCTACAGCAGATCTGTCCAATAGCTGGCCACAAGACATGGATGCTTCAAAGTTCTGGTTAGAACTGATTCAGCCAAAGACGGATCCATTCATTTCATCAAAAAGCTTGTCTACTGCCTTTACAGCTATGGAGCACAAGCTGCTTCATCACATACTATCACATACAATTAGCTGTAAGAAGACAAGCCATAGTAAGGTAACGAGCTTTGATGTATTTACATGCATAGTATGATCAAGGGTTGTCCGATAGACCTTGGTGTCGAGGTGGTAAATTTTATAGATAGACAAATATCCGACACCAGGACGAAAGTGATCTCATGTGGAGGATATATAACTGCCTTACTGAAAGGAATGGGAATCTTTCAACAACCTGGGGGGATGAAGGCATAGAATGCAAGAAAATCACAAATGCACCATTCAGGTTATGGGGTTTGAATAAGCCATCCCAAGCTGCTGATGATACTGAAGCTGTTAGCCATGATGATGAGACGAGGATGAGTCAGCAGTGCCTGAAATCACTCCCTATACGGGACCTTCCACATCATCAGCACCACCTCCTCCTGCTCCTACTAGTAGCCGCTATGATCAGTTGAAACAAGAGATTGTGGAACTGAAAAGAGAAAACAAGAAAGAGCGGAAGAAACACAAGAAGTTTAGGAAGTCTTTGGTCAACATGTTAAAAGCTGCCTTTTCATGTATCAATCAAGCTGCAGCCGATCATATTCAGTATGAGACTTCCGAGGAGGAGGATAGCACAGAGGAAGAAGGAAGCTAGAGTTCCTGCTAGCTTCAATTTATATTTTGTACTTAATTAAGCACCCATTTTATGGGTAGACTTATGATTTTCCTGATAATCCGATCTGTCGGATTAACCTTGCTTTCCAACCCTTTCTTTTTGCTTTTGTTTGTGACAGGTGATTTAGAAATAAATGCACTCTATCCTTACAATCGTTTTGCAAGCTACTCAATTTGCTTCATCTTGCTCCACAAGATAAATCAGGGAAGTATCGTTATTCATATTTCTTTTTATTTTTCTCTCACTTTATGCTGATTAGAAACAGTGAGGACACTGTTTATTATAAGTGTGGGGGAGGGATAAGATATGAATTGGAGTATTTCATCTGAATGATGTCTGATTTTTGAATTTATATATATATATAGACATTTGGATATGAAAGTGTACCCATACTTTAAGCTGTTGATCATTTGTTCTTAAGTAATTAAGGCAAATTAGGCCAATTTTTTCAAAAATTTTGAAAGAAATCTGGAGAATTGTGCTGAAAAATTAAAGATAGCATCTAAAAGTGGAAAATTGACTTGTGAAAGTGCTTTACTCACCTATACTGTTGTGATTTTAATACTAGATTAAAATTGAGTAGTAAAATCTTTAAGGAACAGAACTACTATGTATTTGGCTTTAGATTTGAAAGTTTGAAAGTAAGTCGAGTCCTTGAGTGAAAAATAAACAGATTTACTTCTAGGAAGAAAGCTAACTTATATATACTTTTATAAGTTCTTATTAAAGAATTTTTCAACACTTAGTAAAAGAGATAAATGAAGTCTTTTTCTTAGTGATCTTTGATAAAAAAGTCTTAAATTTGTTGTTGCATTCAAAAAGTAGAAACAAGCATAAGCCTATACTCCTCTAACTCAAACAATCGAGTTATGAGTATCCAAACTTGAATGTTAGAGTGAGGAAGAGTTCGTAGGGGTCCCTTTAAAACCTGGTCACTTGGGTGATGAGCCCGGGATGTACCGACTCAATGAACTCACTATAACGATAAGGGAGGAAAGGCTAAAGTTCATTTATGTGCTTTGAAAAAGAAAAATTAGAAAAGAAAGAGCTGAAAAGAAACGGACTAAAACCCGTCCAGAGATTCATCTCTGAAGGCTCTAAATATGCTTGAATGAAAAATGAAAAATGAATGTGAAGCAATTGAACGGAATAAGACTTATAATAAACAAAGAAATAATCTAGGGAAAAGAACTGATATCACATGCTTTTATTCTGTGTTGGTAAGAGTATATGCCGGTTAGATGTCCAATGAAGTCTAAATGGGTATTTTTCCTTATTGGACTGAGTATTTACTCTTGAGTAGAAGGATCTTTGGTTAAATATGTGATTCAAATTTGTTTTGTTTAGATTAACTACTGAATTTTCATCTTAGTACTCTAATTACAAGTCCTCAGTTTGGTTTGAGCGGTAAGCACTGAAAATCACAAGTCTTGAATCAAATAAAGAAAAGAGATGCTTGAATATGAATTTTGAAAGTAAGCACACTCTAACAAAAGATTTCATTTTGGTTACATAGTTTTGCTTGAGGACAAGCAATGGTTTAAGTGTGGGGGAATTTGTTGAGATGACATTTACTCTAATTTTATGGGATTTAATTTGGATTAATTGTTATTAATTTTGTAGAAATTATATGGAATCGGTACTTAATCATGATTTATATGAATATCAGGTCTTGAATCCAAAAGAAGCAAAAAGTACAAAATTGGAGTAAAATAATACAAGGACAAAATCAGAAAGATAGGCCGGCCATTCATGGACTTAAGCCGCCGGCCTTTATTGGATTTCATCAGCGTATCTTGAATTTGGCAGTAAACAAACTCAACATTAAACGCCGGCAGCATATATATCTAAGCCGCCGGCCATTTCATCTCTGGATGTGGGACAATACATGAAGGCCGCCAGCTTATCTATAAATGCCGCCGGCCTTTGCTACACTGGATTCATGAATGAGAACATACGCCGGCTTTGGAAAGAGAAACGCCGCCGGCCTTTATGGGAAAATGCCGGCCTATCATGTAACTGCAAGGGATAATGAGGAGGCAAATGAAGATAAGCCGGCCATGATGGATTTAGGCCGCCAGCGTTTAATGTGTAACTGCCAGTTTACACTAAATGATGACCTTTCAATTACTCACTTTTGTATATAAATATCCTATAGGGTTTCTTTGAGAATTCATTCCATATTTTTAGATACAACTTTGTTAAGAAAAACCCTAGAGAGAAAATTTGAAGTTATGAGTGGCTAGACATCTAATCTAATCAAGGGGGATTGCTACAGATTCAATTCTACAAAGATTTGTGAGATCTAATTGATTTAATCAATTGTTCTTTTCTTCTGATTATCTATATATCATCTAATTGTCTTGTTATTATTGTTATGTTTGATTGTTACAATTTAGGCCTATTGTTCAATTGACAAAACAATACATTGTTAATTAGAATATATGAATCCGTAATTGTTCATCTATTCTAATAGGAGTAACACAACAACGTGGTTGATTATCATCAAATAGTTAATTCATGTTGTGATGATATATAATCTAATTTAAATGATTCATGCTCTATGGATTATTAATTAGGATTGGTAGTCTCTCTAATTTCTATTGCTATTGATAGGTTAAATCCTAAGAGCTTGTTTAGGGTTATCTAATCAATAAGAGAAATAACTAAAGATCTTATCTTAGTTATCAATTCAGTAAGGAGAGATAGGGTTTCAGAGCATATTGAAATCTATAACCGATCTAGTCAGAAAAAGAATAATGATCTTTGCATCAATGATCGAATCTAGGAATTGAATTGTAGTACCACCTTGATTAGAGATTTCTTATTATTGAATTCAACTCTTAATTGTAATTGCTAGCTTTAGAGATAAACTAAACTTTAATTGCTTTGATTAAACAAACCCCCCAGTCTTCTTTCATCTGCATTCTTTCTTAAATAGAAATAAATTTACCCCAATCCCTGTGGAGACGAACCTACTCACTATTATATACAAATTTTAAAGTAGGTTATAATTTTGTTGGATTCGACGACCACCATTCTGTTTCTGGATGGTTGAGTTTTGGTGTTTCAAATTGTAATTGCCCACTTTTTGTTTTTTGAAATTTAGTTTGAAATTAAGATTAGAAATCATTAATGTATTAGATTTCTAATATATCTATGGTTTGAAGGAAATCATAATCTCCTACGCCTTGTTTCTGTTTAAACATGAACGAAACTTGAATTAGAAAGTGTTGATTTTGAATTTTCTACCGTATATAGAGATTAGAAATCATTAGGTGATAATTTCTATCTTTTCTAGGCTTTGTATCACTGTTTTGTGTGTGTAATGAATCAATCGTATCTAAAAACGGGATGAAATAACTTGACAAAAGGTGAAGATGATATAATGATATATCTATACGTGTATGTGTGTTTTAACATGCTAGGGTTTTGATTTGTTTGATTTAAAATTGAATGTACTTTTATGAGTTTAACATATAGAGGTATGAATGTAGAGCTTTCATGTTAGTAGACGACATAAACACACACACACACACACACATATGTGTGATGCGAATGTTGAAAGTTGAAAATAGAAGACAATGGAGATTACATGATGAACCATTATTTTCAATACCAATACAATACTTCATATACATTGGAATGTTTTTTTTGAAAATTAAAATTTTATAATTTTAATGAGTCTACATTATTTATTGCTAATTATGAATATAACATTTAGTTAAATAATTTTACATAGTAAAATTAGTTTAGTTATTAAAGTAAATTAATTCTTATTGGCTCTCCATGAATTTAATTATTAATGATATGTGCTTATATTATTTATTTGTTTATATGCATAATTTATGCTTTATCATTACACATGAAATATTGATTAGATGATATAATTATGTTGGAATTGAGTTCATAGGATATTGCTTATGGTTTTATACAATAATTGAGCATAAAGATTTAGTTAATGTTTAAGTGATCTATACAATTTCAATTAACTAAAGAGTGGCCATAGCATCTTTAATTAATTAAAATTATATATTAAAGATGATTTGGGATCACATATGAAAATAAACATTAGTTTTCATATGTGATTAATTACATGCAATATAATAGATCTTATCCCGTAAGAATTTTTATTATATTATGTATAATTAATTAGGATAAAATATCAAATTATATTTTCTAGTTTACACATAGGGATTGGGAAAAGGAACATCATTTGATAGTTTTATCTTAAGAATTGAGATGAATCTAATTGAATTAGAACTTTATCTCACAAGTAAGTTTTATGTCATTAGATTCATATTTCAGCATGAGTTTACATTGGTAAAACATGTCCTAAGTTAATTAGCCTAAAAAAAATTTTGCAACATGAGCATGTATGTTTAACTATTGCAGCAATTCAACCCGTCAAATTTTCTGATATGCAATGTGATGCTCTTGGGCTAAATGGGGATAACAATAAGGTTTGGAAGGAGAGAGTTCTCTTTCATTTGGGATGCCTGGACATTGATAACAATAAGGTTTCGAAGGAGAGAGTTCTCTTCCATTTGGGATGACTGGACATAGATTATGCCATAAGGAAATTGGAGCCTCATGCAATAACTGAAACCAGCACTTTGGATACAATAGGTCTTCATGAAAAATGGGAGCGATTAAATTGCTTGTCAGTTATATTCATAAAGACAAAAATTTCTGCTAGTATAAGAGGCTCCATCGAGCAATATCAAAAGGTCCAAGATTTTCTAAAGGCCATTGATGAGCAATTTGCCACTTCGGACAAGGTAATGGCTAACACCCTAATTATAGACCTTTTGACTCTGAAGCTCATCGGCATTAAGGGTGTGTGTGTGATGGCAAAAAAAAAAAACAAAAAAGGTGTGTGAGATCATATCATGCTCGTGAGAGACATTACGACCCAACTGAAGGCATTGGAAGTTGAATTGTTAGAACTCTTCTTGGTTCACCATATCCTTTGCACTTTACCTTAGTAGTATGACCCATTTAAGATATCTTACAAACACATAAGGATAAATGGTCAATCAATGAGTTGTTAACCATGCATGTTCAAGAAGAGGGCAGGCTACTTATGGAGGGAAAAAAAAGGGAATTGGTGAACTTAACTACTCATGCGAAGAGCAAGAAAAAGGATTAAGCCATAGATAAAGGGAAAGGGAAAGGGAAAATCCCTCCCATAAAGGACATAAAGAAGGAGGCTAAGTGCTTCTTATGTAAAAAGAAGGGACATGTGAAGAAACAATGCTTTAAGTTCATATAGTGGCTACTCAACTTTCACTTGTTTGTTATGAATTCAATATGATGATGTTAATCATAACACATGGTGGATTGATTATGGTTCTATAATCCATGTGACCAATTCATTGTAGGATTTAATAGACTTGCGGAAGCTAGTAGGAAGTGAGTGTAGCATCTTTTTAGGCAATAAGATGTCTTCACATGTGGAGGCTATTAGGGCGTGTAGCTTAGTTTTAAGTGGTGGTTACATTTTGAATTTAAAAAAGAATTTTATGTCCTTGGTTATTTTGGGAATTTAATTTTAGTTTCCAGACTTGTATCAGATGGTTATTCCTTTAACTTTTCGAACTCTAGATTTAATTTATTTTATAAATATGATGTTATTGGATATGGTAATTTGTCTGATGGCTTTTTTCTTCTTATTCTACAAAATGATGATAACTATACTATTATGCACGTTCATGAAAAGGTTGGCACTAAACGATGTGTTGTGAATGAAGAATCCTCTATGTTGTGGTATTGGAGATTAGGACCTATTTCCATTGATAGAATTAAAAGGTTAGTGAATTAAAGGGTACTTAATACTCTAGATTTCATTGATTTTGAGACTTGTATAAATTGTATTAAGGGAAAATAGACTAAAAAGTCCAAGAAGAGTGCCAAGAGGAGTTATAAATTATTGGAAATCATACATATGGACATTCGTAGTCCAGACATGGATGTATATTGTGATAAGTAATTTGTCTCTTTCATGGAAGATTATTTAAAGTATATGTATGTCGGCTTACTTAACGACAAGAATGAAGTGCTAGATGCTTTCAAGGTGTTTAATGCTGAAGTAGAGAAACAATATGGAAAACAAATTAAAATTGTGAGATCCGACGGATGTGGAGAGTACTATGGTAGATACACATAGAGTGGATAAGCGATTGGTCCATTTACGAGGTTTCTTCAAGAGAATGGGATTGTTGCCTAATACAGTTTACCTAGTTCTTCATATCAGAATGGAGTAGCTAAAAGGAGAAACCGAACATTATTGGACATGGCACGGAGCATGTTTGTAAGCTTCAAGCTTCCTAACTCATTGTGGACTGAAGCTCTTAAAACGACTGCATGTATATTGTACTAAGTTCTAACCAAGGCTATCAAAAAGATGCCATTTGAGTTATTCAAAGGGTGGAAATCGAGTTTACGACATGTACACGTTTAGAGATGTTTGTTTGAAGTCCGTTTGAAGTAAGAGTTTATAATCTACATGAGAAGAAGTTGGACCTATGGACTATTAGTGGATATTTCATTGGATATGCTAAAAAGTTTAAGGAACATAGATTTTATTGTCCATCTCATAGCATTAGGTTTGTGGAATCAAGAAATGCAAAATTTCTTAAGAATGACTTGATTAATGGAAGCGATCAATCTTAGAGCATTGGTTCTAAGAAAGATCATACAGATGCTCGATGTACCACTTTAAGTAGCAGAATGATCGTTGTTGTTAACAACATGCCTCCAACGCAAATGCTTGTTGAAGAACTAATCTTGAATGTACCATAAACTGTTGATCCTGATCTAGTAGATGTCGAAGTTCAATAGATGTCTGAAGCTATTGAACAACCGGCTAAACAACATGACCTAATTCCTCAAGAGAATGTCGACGCAGCATTAAGAAGATCTACTAAAGTAAGGAAATCAACAGTTCCCAGTGACTATGTTGTGTATTTGCAAGAGTTTGACTACAATGTTGGAACTAAAAAATGATCCTGATATGTTTTCACAAGCCATGAGTTATGAGGATTGAACTTGTGGCATAGTGCCAAGAAAGAAGAGACAGATTTAATGGCATCTAACAGAGTCTGGAATCTCATCAAGTTGCCTAATGATATAAAAGTCATCGGATGCAAATGGGTCTTCAAAACAAAGGACTCACAAGGCAATGTTTAGAGACATAAAACAAGACTTGTGTTAAAGGATTCACTCAAAGGGAAGAAATCGACTACACGGAGACATTTTCTCCTATATCTAAGAAAGATTCTCTTTGTGTAATTGTGGCATTGGTTACACATTTTAATTTGGAATTGCACCAAATGGGTGTGAAAATGGCCTTTCTAAATGGTGATGTAGAGAAAGAGGTTTACATGAAACAATTTGAAGGATTCTCCACTAGTAATGATGAGCATTTGGTTTTTAAGCTTAATAAATCCATATATAAATTAAAACAAGCCTCCTGTCAATGGTATTTGAAATTCCATAATGTCATCACTTCATTTGGTTTTGAAGAGAACATTATGGATTAATGCATATACTAGAAGGTCAGTGGGTGTAAAATTTGTTTTCTTGTGCTGTATGTAGATGATATTTTGCTTGCAACCAATAATAGGGGTTTGCTACATGAGGTAAAACAATTCCTCTCGAAGAACTTTGGTATGAAGGATATAGGTGAGACATTTTATGTCATTGGCATTAAGATCCATAGGGAAAGATCTTGAGACATTTTAGGTTTATCCCAAGAGACTTATATCAATAAAGTTTTAGAAAGATTTTGGATGAAGGATTGTTCATAAAGTGTAGAACCCATTATGAAGAGTGATAGATTAAGCTTAAGCTAAAGCCCCAAAAACAAGCTCGAGTAGGAACAAATGAAAAACATCCCATATGCGTCAGCTGTTGAAGCCTAATTTATGCTCAGGTCTATACTAGACCTGACATTGCATTTTCCATTGGGATGCTAAGGAGATATCAAAGTAAGCCAAGTGTACTGCAAATAAGGTAATGAGATACCTTCAAGGGACAAAGAATAACATGCTTATGTACAGATGGATTGACAACTTGGAGGTTATTAGATATTCTGATGCAGACTTTGCTGGTTATGTTGATTTACGAAAATCAACATCTGGTTACATTTTCATGCTTGCCGATGGAGCTGTGTCTTGGAGGAGTGCAAAGTAAACCTTGATTGCTACTTTTACTATGGAGGTTGAGTTCGTATCTTGTTTTGAGGCTGCCTCACATTGTAAACCCCCAAATTTTTGTGATCGATTTAGCATAAACCCAACTGGAAGGTCAACCGAAAGTCCTAAAGTCAACAAAACCCTAGTTAGACGTAATAGTTTAAGTTCGACAACCCTGTATTAGCAACTCTAAGAAAGTAAGTAAGAGATCAGTATGTAGAATAGTTCGTAATCACATAAAGAAGCTTAAAAAGATCAGTTTAGTAAAATCGCAAATCGTTTTGAACCCAAACGGATACAGTTATTAAAAAATGTGTACCGAGGCTCGAAATAGTAAAAATTTTCTGGATATACCATTAGACTTGTAAAAATATAAGGTTTTCAAAAATATCAGTTAGATAATTTTTCGATAAGTAAAAATAACAGATATCGCAATTATACATGTATTTTGTTACTATCGGTACTTTATTAGTTATATCTACTTTACATTACACTATTCACTACTATTCTACATTATTCTTTTATCTCTACTTTTTCTAACACCTACTCTTACAACACCATAACCTATTAGCTATTACCTTTACTTTTTACCTTTTCTATAACTTTATTTCACATCTACCTTACTTATTATTACATTTAATCAACAAAAATATAAAATAAAATCTCTCTCCCCTCTCTCTTAATGTGGCTGACACCACCTCTCAATTTTCTTTTAATTTTTTTTATTTAAATCACACAAAAAGTTACTCCTCATTTCCTATAAATACCCCCCTCCTCTTTCACTTATTTCACACAATTACTACCCATAAATTCATTACCAAATCTCACTCAAATTTTCTTCTCATCACTCTCTCCAAATGCTCTCTCAAAATATTCTCAAACCTCTTTTTACATGCACAAAACTCATTCCCATATATTACCTCAAAACACTTTTTAGGTAAAAATTTTCTTTACCGAATTCTTCTTCTCATGTCATGTAACTTTACATGACCATGGTGTGAGTTTCCAAAACTAAATATTATGGAAGCTATACTATGTTCATATATTGTTCTTGTTCATGAATATCTATTTATTTATTTATGTTGTTCATATTATTATTGTTATTATTATGTATCTCTCTCTCTCTCTCTCTATATATATATATATATATATTCTTTAGGGCATATAAGCTTACTTGCAATTTATTTATTTTCATGCAAAGTAATTTATTCATTTCTTTTTTTGCAATTTATTTATTTCATATTGGTTTAAGACTAGTCTCTAGTATTAGACTTCCTCATAAAGTCAAAACAATTTTCTTTCTTTTCTTTTTGGGTAGTCTAGTCTACGTCTTAGTCCCGGGAGCCTTGAAAAAGCTAAGACTCCCAATACTTGACTTTATTTATTATTTATGTTATTTTTTCTTGTTATTATTATTTCATATCATGCCCATTAAGATTATTATCCAAATCTTTAAAGCTCTAATTATACTTTGACAAAAAGGAAATTTTTATCACCTAAAGATGGTTTTATATAAAATGTAGAATCTATGGTTTAAAAATAAATTTATTCTTTTCTAAGCTTTAGGAAGAACTCACTAAAATTTTAAAAGCTACTTTTTTTTGAAAAACTTTTTAAATCATTTCTATATTACTTTGTTTTTCGTAAAAGAAGATGACTTTTGGTACTAAAATGTTTTTCCATAAAAACATAATATAAGGAAATCCCATAAAAAGGGAATGAGAGTTTTTCATCCCAAAAGATTTTCAAATAAATGGACAAAGAAAACAAATAGGGAAAGTAGCAATAATATTGCAAATATAGAAAGAAGAAATTTAGTTTATCAAAAAGTCATTTAGGAAATAGTAAGATAAACATAAAGTAATTATTTGAAAATAAAGGAATCAAAATATTCATTTAAAGGATTTACAAAATGGATTTCTTGTAAACTATGGTTTTCTACACTCTTAACTAACATTATTTTACTCAAGAAATTTGGTTGGACAACAAACACTTGAGCATGGATAAAATGAGCTATGTATCTATGAAAAAGGAAAATTTTAACTATATAGATAACTAAGTATTTATCAAAGCAATTTTTGGATGGTTTAATGTTTGAAACAAATTGCTTTCGGGATGGGAAAATTCGTGATGAATTTGATTGCCACTGTTTCGGAACCTAAACAATCTAGTTTGGTGAAAATAGTTTTAGAAATGGATAGATCTTTCCGAGTAGGTAGAAATCGGTATATTATATGTGCAATTCCGAGTTAAAATGATCAAGTTATGACCATTTTAAATTGGAATCATCCTTTATGCGAACTTTGACGTTCTTATGATATAGTTTTGTCAAATCTCAAGAAAGTTATTAAGAAATACTCATTTTGGGTATTTTCCTTGACTAGGTGATTCTGAGGAAGAATACTCATACCCTGAGGATTATTTCGACTAAGTGGATTGTTTGAGCAACTCATCCATTTAGAAGAAGTGTTGACATGGCATCGTGAGTTTATTTTCTTAAAGTGCTTTACTTGATTATGCTTGTAGTTTAGATGCATTAGAATTAAGAAAAGATAAATTGATATGTATGTGAAAATTGCTGAAAGGATTCTAAGAATACCGAGGCCGGAATTGATTGTGAGTAATTGTTTGATTTAGTATATCACTTGATATGTATGAAATTCTATGATCACCTTAAATTTGATAATAATGATGCTATGATATCTTAAAGAAATTGATTCATGCATATCACAAAGTGAGTCACATTGCATGGGGTTATTATCCTTGGGTAAAAAGGATATTAGCACGGTCGAAAGCAACACTTGGCGGTTATGATCAAAAGCGATTGCTTGGCTACATGGAATCAAACCAATGCTTGGCGGAAAGTTCAAAGCATGGCTCAACCCGAGTAGACATAATATGCTTGGCGGTATTGATCGAAAGCATAATTTATTAAAACTACTCGTTTTGAGGTTACTCATCACCAAACCCCAAATAGAGGGCGTAAATCTATTCAACATATAGTTCCTGGAAAACTGTATGCCTTGTTTGCCCACGTGTATGTTGCATTTCACTTGATTGTTTAAATAATTTGTTTGAATTTATCTACACAAGAAGTTTACTTATGGAAATAATTCTCACTAAGACTATTAGCTTATACCTTTATAGATATCTTTTGCAGTTTACGTATTTGTAGTTAAGACCACGTGGACCCTGCAACCAGGTATTTTCTTTTGGCTAAGGAATTCCTTTAAATGAAGTTTAGCGTTAGATAAGATGAAAATTTCTTAGAAA
This sequence comes from Combretum micranthum, assembly GCA_024138025.1. NCBI lineage: Eukaryota > Viridiplantae > Streptophyta > Magnoliopsida > Myrtales > Combretaceae > Combretum > Combretum micranthum. The sequence goes on from JAMXBD010001579.1 coordinate 159,063, forward strand.
ATCTCTTGTAATAGATTTATAGTTATTTGTGGCCAAGGAATGCCCTTAAGACTTGTAAGACTATCATTATGAATGAAATAAATATTAAAATCCTCTTTTCTTAATTTGTTATTGTATCTTTTTAAGCTTCATAATTCCATATATGGTCCTCTAAAATTGTGAGAGCACCCTTACACTTAATATCAAAGCTTTTGGTAATGACCAAGGTTATCATACTTAAGCTTTAATATTAAGTGTGGCGGACTGTTACGTTTAGGATACCCCCCGGGGCGTGACACACATGGTGTATGGTTGAAGAGTTTCATGTCTAGGCTTTGAATTATTGATTCTATTTCTAGGCTATTGAGATTATACTATGATAATTTAGCTGTTGTGTTTATGGCTAAGAACAATATGAGCGATAGTCGAAGTGAGTATATCGATATCAAATACTTAGCCATAAGATAGCGTTAAGGAAAAAAAGTGGTCATTGAGCACATTGGAGCTGATTTAATGATAGTTGATCCTTCAACTAAAGCCATGCCACCAAAGAATTTTAAGGATCATGTAATGAGAATGGGACTTGGTTCCATGATGTAATATTTCATGGTACATGCATTTGATGTTTTAATGAAACTCTTATTTAGTTGATGTTTTCTCGCTTGGTTTTGTGTACACGTTTTTGTCTATCTATTTATTTTAAGAAATGTCATTAAGTTTGGACCTAGAATAAACATATGGTTTATTCATTAAGTTTAAGGGCTAGTATTGAGAGACTTGACATATCGTAATACATGGAAGATAATACTCATCATGAGAGGACCTATCACCATGATTCATATATTTGTTTCTTGTTGTGTTTGATGTTGGGTTAAATGGACCAAGTGGGAGAATGTTGGAATTTCCTGGGATATTTTTCTTGTGATATTTTTCCTGGGATATTATGCTTTTTTTTAGATTGGATTTTAGTTGAGATCCTTTGCTGTTTTATCAAGAAATTTGTTTCCAAATGTGGTCCATTTTTTAGCCCAAGTTCAACCCATGCCCCATGCGAGAAAATCTGGCGTTCACGCCCCACTCATGTTCGTTAAGCTTTGTGATAGGTAGAGCTCTATAACTATGATGTGATCTTTTTGCTTTAGGTCCCTAAGCTTACTCACTCATTCAAAAAATACAACATCGATATTGAGAGAGCTAAGGTTTAAAAGCACCAAGTCGAAACCAAAAGGAAAATCCATAATTTAAACTCGGTTCAAGTGTTCCTTATGTTTGTTTAGCAATGGCTGGAGGTATGTGACATGATCCATTCTTCCTTCCGCTTCTATTTCTTCTAATAGAACAACAACTCAACTTGAACATTGGATCCCCTTGTTGACTGATCTGAACTTGCAACAATGATAAAGGAAATCTTTAGCAAAGTTAAATCTGCGAGAGGGAGTAGCTTCATGTTTGTCACTCAAACCAGTTTGAGAAAAATCCAAAAGACTCTTTGTAGTAATTTTGTTGACCGAGTAGCCTGACATATTAGAAAAAGTTTTGCATGTAAGAAAATTTAGAGGTTTGTAAGTGATATAATAGGGCCTTGACAATTTATTGATTATTTAAGAGGAAATAGGCCTATTAAGAATGCTCATAATATAACAATTAGTTAACTATAATTAGATGGGAGCACAAGGACCATAGATAGAAGCACTATGCAATTGACTTCTAATGAGAATATTCAAAGGGCTTGCATGTACAATCTAAAAGCATTATAAGTTATCAAATGGCTGGGCTATGTCATTTTTTGGAAGGGAGACTCACGTATTAAGCAGCGGCATAACATATATTGGTTGTCACGGGGGGGGGGGGGGGGGGTGGAGGTGGGGTATGGGGGTGTGGAAGGGAGGGAGGTGGGGGTGGGGTTTAATAATAGTAACAATATTTCATAGTAGAGTTTTTCGTAGTTTTCATTGAGCATCAGAATGTATTTGTTACATAGAGGGCACTAAAATCCTATTGTTGTAACAACACTTAGAGGTGATTTTTAGGTTTTAAATGCAATCAAGCAATGCCCAATATCGGGTTTGTGGTTTTGAAGACTTTAATGAAGGAAATTCATTTGAGGTGTTTCTAAACCTTATTCTATTATGTTTATTGCTTGATTATGTTATTGAGATATTGTGCTTAATAAGTTTGTGAATGTTGCATTGATGAATTAGATGAATTGAATTACTTAACCCGCTTTGATTTTGATTTGTGATTAACGGGAAATTTAATTATTGTTGTTCGTGGTCTATTTGATTTGTATTGGGCCTATATTGATGAGAAAGATCAGGATTAGAGATACTCGGAAGAGGTTCGATACTTCGAATGAACATAATTTGGGTTTTTGAAAGAAATTTAACATAGAGATATGCAAATTAACAAAACTCATGAAAACACATGCTTAATGTAGTTAAAATTATAAATTTGAGTCATTTGGCGGTGCTTAATTTGTAATTTTAACTAGAGTAACAATTATGTGTAAGCAAATTACTATTTTAATTGATAATTATAGAAAAATCGCCTAACTGGATGATTTATACTATAATTGGAATTTCGCTATTCCAAGAGATAGGCGAGTTCCAGTAAGTTTAGTTAAAACCCAAGTAATCAATTTCAATATCTATACAAGGTATCGATTTAATTCAAGTGAAAATATAAGTACAATATTCCTAATCAATTTTTAGCATCTCCTAAACTTAGGATCCTCGATTTCATTGCTAAAACATGTGGTTTCAAGTGTTCAATTAGACATGAAATTAAAATTCAATAGCTTAGCTTAGGGATTAATTGGATATCTAGTACTTAACAGGAGCTCTTTGAGGATACGACCTTGAGTTACCATGCTATATTGTTGGCATGACTTGGTGCACTTGCCGATTTTCACTTGCTTGAAATGATGCTAAATTAGAGTGAGTTAGAAACTAATTAGTGTTAATCTTAAGTTAATCCCCCTTAATTAACACTAAAAAGGTCACTAGGTTTAAGGGTTTTAGATGTTCTTACTTAAAACTTCAAAGAATGTTCTAAGAGAAGAAGAAAATAGCGAAAAATGGAATAGTGAAAAGGGAGGAAAAGGCAAGTGGCTAAAGTTTTAGAAGGGTGATACGATGCCTTTGTTTACCTTATGCCACATGGGACAATCTTTGACATATAATTCTTTATATGTGTAAGAATTTTGATTAGTTTTAACTAGCTCAAGGTTATGATTAATCTTATGGGTTAAATATGATTTAAATAGTTCAACTAAGTCTAAATTATTATCTTTTAACTAAATCTTAAATATTTTAATTTTTGTAAGAATCATGTTAGGGGCAAAACCACAATTTCGCAAACATAGGGTGGCAAATTGCATTTTTTTTATATTTTTTGGGCAAAATTTTCATTTATTTTGGGATGATTGCAAATTCACTCCTAAACTTTAAGGGCAATGAGAATTGACATCCCCCTACCCCTTTACCCCTTAAAGTTTAGCGGGGTCTTTTTACAATTTCCCCAAATATTTTTAAACTTTAACTTACTTTATTTGATATTTTAATATTTTCTTTTAAATTTCCAAAAATTTGGGTTCTCAGTTTATGGAAAAATTAAATTTTTTTAATAAAATCTGATCATTTGATCTCCTAAATGACTTCAATTAGCTTTAATTTACTTCGAATGTTTTATAATTCTTATGATTGGTGCATGGATCATTTCAGCTCTAGTATTTGATGAATAGGGATTACGTGTAGAATTTTGAATGCACTTTTATTGGCAACCTTATTATTTCATCACATAGGTGATTGTATACAAGTATTAGAAGCCCTTGCAATGAAGAAAAGTTTGATTTTAGAAACCTTATTATAAATGCCATGTCATTATGTATAAAGGACTTATTCGGGATATTGAGGTATTGAAAAATAGTTTTTTCTTTATTTATCTTTAAAGAGAAGCCAATGCATGAACAAATTAGGTAGCCACTAAAGAAAACTTGGGATTTGTTGAAGATTTAGGATGACTTCACCTCTATCCTGATTAGCATATTTATTATTTGTGTATTAGGAATAATAATAAATTAAAAATACAAGGAGCAAAAATATCATGGGTTTCTTGGCAATTAATAAAATAAAACTTTCATTTAACTACAAGACAAATTAGATGGGTTGCACCTACTTTCTTTATGTCTTAAATTAATATACTACCACATAACAATTTAAGGTTTTGGACGTAAAAAAATATACTACTGTAATGACCCCAAAGGGTGTCTAGTAGAAATTCCTAAAAGCTGCCATGGAACATGTGCATCCATTACATAAGAGCCATCTCATGAGTCAGAGATCATGAAACTCTATTTAAATATTTAATTCTTATAGGAAATCATAGTATACATATACACTTTATAATATGTAAATAACCATGGAAACTCAACTTCCCACAGATTAGCAGAATCGCAGAGAGTCAGTATCCCATCCAAGTAATAAAATAGGTAGCTTATATTAATTCAAGAAAAACAAAGCCTAATCACAACTAAGATACTATAATTACCACAAATACTATTTAGCCTTCTAGGCTTTTGCAAAAGTTGTCTTGGAGTTGAATAGCTCTCATTTACACCAACCTTATCCCATTATATTCTTATGAGGTCATTTGCAAAACGGTCTATTGAGGGATGAGCAAACCACGACTTAGTAAGATGGGAGTGTAATATTCTCATTACTATTGCAAGCACATACAAACAAGTTATCAAATCATATGCTATGCATGAACGAGCGTTGTAATGTAATCATCATAAGTAGTCTTCGGTAACCGACAGGAAGTTTAGGGTAAAACCAGCCCCCCACCCCTACCTTAGATTAGAGAATTAGTAGTTCTAGCAAGGTCGTCCAACCAACTTCTCCTATCTCGTAAGTTCCAAAGTACCTTAACTGCAGCTATGCTTAAATACCTTAAATGCAGTCCTAAGATGGAATGCCCTAAATAGTTCTCTTACTACCTAAGATATCTTAAATGCAGTTCGATGCAGGCCCATGATTCCTTAAATGCAGTCCTGAACTAACATAGGATACTTTAAATGTAGCCTAAGTTCATAACACTCATGGTAGGACTCACAATGATGGATAGTTCAAGGGTTTGATAATACACGACTTCCCCAAATTTTTTAGTTTGTACTACCAGAACAAGAATACTTGAAAACTGCTTATAAAGAGATTTTGATAAAATTCATATTCAAAAATAATTTTCTTAATACTCGTGGATACTTTAACTAGAGTTTGAAGTAACTTAAATTTCCTTCCTATCCATCACGTGATAATGGCAGCATCAAATGATGCAAGACATTGTGTAATGTATGTCAGGTTTTATACCACACGATTTTATTAGTAGGTTCAAGAGTAATCAACCAAAATGTAGTTTGAACAATTTACATAAAATGCACATTTTTAATAAAGTAATCAACATTCATACAATTCATCCATCAAGCAAGTATAATTTCAAATTAACATTCACAGTTCTTATTATAAGTTTCACATGGAATTGAATAATATGTATTTAAATAAATACTTTTATGATTAATGATCCATGAACAAACCAATGCGTACAATTTATATTAATACATTCGTGATGGTCCGTTACTATATTTTCCTATATCACTTCATATAATATATCAACGTGTTATACATGTGTGTATATTATGCAACAGTGTCAAGCCACTTGCCCAATACTTATACACAGCTTATATGCTCATTTTTCCTTATTCCAGCTACTGTCACATTTTATGTATTTTTTTTTTAATTTTAAAAAATTAGGTTTTTTTTTTAATAATTAACGTAAGGAGGAGTCAGAATGAAATTGTTTTCTTACACCTGTGTTGCCGACGTTCGATTCCGCAAGCATGACAAAACCATATAATCATCCAAGTCACATTTCATTCAACATTCATATCCCAGCATTAAAAACACAGTATGTCATTATTTTACTGTCAAACAATTTAACCTTTAACCCAACTTACACAAACAATGTAGTAAATCATTAAATTATGTCACTCACCTTGGCCTCGTTTAGTCTAAATAATCTTGTAGTTGATTTGAAAAAAATCAGAATTTTTCTTAAAACATAAAATAAATATTTTTCTATTGTTAATGTAATTAAATGTAACTTTATAATAACTATAATCATAAAATTTAATATTTTATATTTTTGTTCATGAGATTTTTTAGGATGAATAAAATTTTACTAAGTCTATTCTTGTTTTGAAGAGTACCATTCCATGATTCTAATGTGATTTTTAGTATTAAAAATAGTTGAGGTATGTAAAAGTTATAGATTTTAGAAATTTAGTGGAAATTTTGATATATTGATAATGTGAAGTTCAAAAAAAAAATAATAATAAATATGAACAAAAGAGATGGGAGTGAATGAGAATGTGGACTTGGGCAAAAAAAAGGGATTAAGGATGTGGACGCCCCTAATGCGTGTATGCGTATATACATGTTAAGAAGTTGTTCTTTTCGGCACGAAATCTAGTCCAAATGTGGGGCTGAAGTCTTGACTTAAGGTGACTTAATTAATTCCTTCCAAAGGAATTAACTTGGGAATGAAGCACACTATAATGGAGAATTTGGTCATTCTTCATGCATGTAAGATAAATACTTGTTTAATGATATTTTTTTTTTTGGATAAAAACTGATGGACTTATTATATTAAATATTTTGAATATTATGATATATTTTAAATCTTTAGTTGAAAACTTTCATTTTTCAGCTTTAAGATCTATTATCATAAATTATAATTTATTCGTTAAAGATTTATGCTATTAGTGTTTTGATATTTTAAGACCTAGTTAATAATTAAACCATGCTTAATTTGACTTTATTCATATTTTGTTATTTAAATTCATGAGGTTGCACATTATTCTCTTCTTTAATAAGTTTTGTCCTCAAGACTTTATTGTATACTTAGGTTTATGAATAGATTTAGAAATTTTTCTCTTGTTTCGATTCTAGCACCCAGGTTGCTTCTTTATCTAAATGCCTATTCCATTGTACCTTTTTGGCTCTATATGGCCCAAGCATTTCGAGTCGCGTTACCCTCCTTATTAATCGATTTATCAATATTCAATAATGCCAAGATTCTTCTTTTAGCTCTTGCGATTTCCTTTCACTCTCATTGTTCAATATTGATCTGACTGGATTATTAGCAGCAATCTCCTTATAAGTTTTCTATAATATCCAATTAATTGAGAACTTCCAAATTTCTATCATAGTTGTCAACAAATACCATACTACCTTTACTTTTTATGGTCTACTGATGCTCTGTCTTTAAGAATGATATGTTCTAAGGACATCACCTTGTGTCTTATCAAAATCATACTTGTCAACTTGATACATATTTATTTTCATTTTACAAGACACCCCAAATGTTTTGCTCACTCCTTTTCAAGCTCCAAATATATCATCACCATTCATAAATACTACCACATTTTATCCAAGCAAAGCCTAAGGATTCATCCCAAAAGCTACACGAATATTCACTAAACCAAACAATATTACCAAGAACTCATGATATCCAATTCTGTGCCAAATGTCATTTTAGGAATATCTTCTAACTTGACTTATGATGATGATAACATGATTTTTTGTCTACCAGTGAAAAGACATTTGCTTCCAATGATTGATCAAATGGATTGGCAATCCTTGATAATGAATATTTATTATTGTAACTTTTCGGCTCCTTGGTAATAATAGATAATCTCATCAATCAATCCCTCTTCTTATGAGTTTCTCATAGTGATGTACTTGGTAAGATGGATTTTGTATTCATGGTTATACCACTCGAGTCTCTAATTACTTAAGTTTTCCAGGTTCCATGCACCTTAACCTAGAATTAATACTTGGCATCAATCAAATTGTAAAATTCATTTTTCTGCTAGAATATATTAGGTAATTCCTTTAGAAACACCTCTAGGAATTCCTTTACTATAGATATGTCATTTGATTCCAAGGATTTCTTATTAGATTCGATTGCAAACAACCACAACATTTGAAAAATTTATGATTATAAAGGACTTAAATCCCACCTCTAAAACTATACCTCTTTCAACTTGAATGCTACTCTAATTCTATTTCCCTTTTGATATAATAGGGGCTACAAATTGTTCGTCTTTACCTTTTGCCATTTATCTTTCATATATATAACATTAAATCTCTTAAACTTGTTTGTGACTTCTCATTTATAAGTATTTTGAGAACCTTCATAATGTTAGTGGGTATCTTTGATTTACGAAAGGAGTACCAATTTAAACTACAAAGTATCTAAGGTTATTGATGTTTTAGTGGATATAGATGGAATAAAAAATGTTTCCATGCTAAGATGCTTAGTCATGGAGACTATTGTGTAGCTTTTGGAATCAGGGCCTAAAACCATCTCACACAAAATCTTTCAAGAATTTACATAAATTGTACGCCAACTAAATCATGCAAAAATATTGTACACAATTCAACAATAAGAAGTTTTCAGTATTCTCATAGAACATCATTTATCATGGCTAAATTAAAAATTTCAAATTTGTATACATAATTCATAACTAACTTTCTTTGACCATTTCGTGTGGCTGACAAATTACCATATCTTTTCCACTTGGTTTCTTAAATTTCCTCTCTTTGGTCCGATTGCAAATTCTCACAATGTCTGGACAACATGTCTAGTCCCACCATTACCATATATTCCCTCATAATCAATGCTATCAAATCTGTAGTTTTCATAACATCCTCAACCAACCTAGGATAATTATTGCTTCCGACTTTAGTAATTGCTCCTCCACTATTTAGGGTACTTATCTTTAAGGAAACATGGGATACATGCATGTCCATTCCATTATGTTGCACTACTCCTCTTGTGGAGGGTATATTGTCTTAGCATCAAAGAAAGTATAAAAAGGTCAAGCCACCACGTTTCTTAAGGAAGTTTCTATTATAGGATTTTCATCTTCTATGAACTTATTTATAGTGATTGGAAACTCTAAAGTTTCAATATTTGAGACTATTAATTATAAATACTCTTTTTTTTATTCTATTATTCTGTAATTTATCTTTATAATATTTTATTCACTTACTTTGGAAAAAGCTCATTAGTTCATGCTTTGATATATCTTTCAAATAAGGAGTTTATATTAAAAATAATTCTATAAGTGCCTTTTAAGATAAAAACATGTCACAATATAATTTTAAAAATAAAATCAAGTAGCGAACCAAAATACATTAAACTATTATTTGTTCAAAAAATATTGGCTCTAAAACACGCATATGTAAATATTAGGAAACTGTTGTAGATTAAATTACTGTAATATACATATATATGTCATTTTTATAAAAGCATTTACCCTTTTCGTATATAATATATGTTGAACATTCTTTGGATAAAACAATATATATATATATATATATATATAAGTAGATACTAATGTCCAGCTTGCCAAAAATATAGACAATACTTAATCATGCATATTTTCAAATTATTGCATCAGAGTACTACATGCAGAAATATTTATAATAAATAGCAGTACACACACCTATATATATATATATATATAGGGATAAATTTATTAAGCTAAATTGCCTTTATAACATAAATTCACCTTTTCCAAAATATTTAGTATGTTTTTCCTAGGGTCATTGTTTTATTATCATTTTCTTTAAGGCTGTTTAGATTCTAGGTCATGGAAGGTTAGTTTTCGAATCTTAGATTAAGGAGACTTATTATTTCATTTATCTACTTTATCCTTTAGTGTTTCGAGATGTTCTATGAAGTTTCACCCTTTAAGCTTCACTAGTGCTTTCTTTACAGAGTTGTGCTTTCTTGTTTTATTTTTCTTTGATCTTTTAGGATTCAAATCTCTATCTTGTATATGAACTCCTAATTTTGACTAAGGATACTAGACATTTTCTATCAATATGTTTGGTAAGATTTTTAATTTGATGGTAGGCCTATAATGATATATACACATGAAAAAAACATAACTTTTTTTTTTGTTTAAATATCACTAATCTACCCAGGTTTTACCTGCCTCACTGTTTGGTTGGTTGCTTCTGATTCTGACAACCTAAAGCTTTGATACCAACCGTAAAGACTCTAAAGGGACCTGGTAGAAATTCCTAAAGCAGTCATGGAATGTGTGCATCGTTACATGAGAGCCATCACATAAGTCAGAGATCATAGACTCTATTAAATATTTAATTCTTTTAGGAAATCATAGTACATATACACTTAATAATATATAAATTTGGAGCTGAATGGCTCTCAGTCAACCAATCATATCCCATCATGTTCTTATGAGGTTACCTGCAAAACAATCTATTGAGGGGAGCAAAACCACGGCTTAGTAAGATGGGAGTGCGATATTCTTATTACTATCTCAAGCACAAACAAGTTATCAAATTATATGCTATGTAGGAACAAGCGTATGCAATGCAGTCATCGTATGTAGTCTTCCATTAACCAACATGAAGTCTAAGGTATAACCCGGCCCCCACCCTTCGTAGTTCCATCATATCCAGGTCGTCCAACCAACTTCATATCTATAAGTTCTAGGGTAACATAAATGCAACCCTACTTAAGGTACCTAATGCAGTTCTAAGATGGAATACCCAAAATAATTCTCTTAATACCTTAAATACCTTAAATGTAGTCCGATGTACGCTCAAGATACCTTATATGCAGTCCTGAACAAACTTAAGATGCTTTAAATGCTGCCCTAAGTCCATAAAACTTACGGTAACAATAGTTCAAGGCTTTGATAATATGTGACTTCCCCAAATCTTTTAGTTCGTATTACCAAAATAGGAATACTTAAAAGATACTTATAAAGAGATTTTGTTAGAACTCATGTCCAAAAATAATTTTTATTAATGCTTGTGGATACTTTAACTGCAGTCCGGAGTAGCTTAAATTTCCTCCCATCCATGTGTGATAGTGATGGTATTAAATGATGCAAGATACCATGCAATGTATGTTTGGTTTTATTATACCATGATATTTATTAATAGGTTCAATGTTGATTAATTAGAATGTAATTCAAACAATTTACATAAAACACACATTTTTAATAAAGTAATCAATATTTGTACAATTCATCCATCAAGCAAGTATAATTTCAAGTCAATATTCACAAGTTTTTATTATAAGTTTCACATAGAATTGAATAATATGTATTTAAATAAATACTTTTATGATTAATGATCTATAAACAAACCAATGCATACAATTTGTATTAATATATTTGTGATGGTCCGTATACTATATTTTCCCAAATCACTGCATATAATATATCTACGTATTATAGATGTATATTATTATACAACGGTGTCAAACCACTTGCCCAATACTTTATACAACACATATATACTCATTTTTCCTCATTTCAGCTACTCTCACGTTTTATTTTTTTTCTTTTTTATTTTCAAATTAGTTTTTTTTTTTAAATAATTAACGTAAGGAGGAGTCGGAATGAAATTTTTTTCTTACCCCTACGTTGTCGTTCTTGTTGTCGCGGAAGTCTTTATCATAAAGATAACCAAAACATATATATACATATATATATATATATTTTCAAATGCCAATATCCGAACGTCCGATTCCACTAGCATGACAAAACCATATAATCATCCAAGTCACATCTCATTCACCATTCAAACATATCCTAGTAATAAAAACTTAGTATATCATTATTTTACTGTCAAACAATTTAATTTTTAACCTAATGTACACAAATAATATAGTAAATCATTGAATTATCCCACTCGCCTTGGCCTCATTTAGTCAAAATAATCCCATAGTTGATTTGAAAAAACAAAATTTTACCTAAAACATAAAATGAAATATTTTCTATAGTTAATATAATTAAATATAACTTTATAATAACTATAAATGTAAAATTTAATTTTCGACATTCCTATTAACAAGACTTTTTAAGGGAGATAAAATCTTATCAAACCTATTGTGTTCTGAAGAGCATTATTCCACGATTCTAACGTGATTTTCGGTATTAAAAATAGTTGAATTATGTGAAAACTATAAATTGTAGAAATTTAGTGGATGTTTTGATATATTGATAATGGGAAGTTTTGAAAAATAATAAAATATGAACAAAAGAAATGGAAGTGAATAAGAATGTGGACTTTTGGCCAAAAAAAAGAATAAAAGTGTGGACTAGAGGCCAAAAAAAAAAAAGAAAAAAGAAAAGAAAAGAATAAGAATGTGGACTTGTAATGTGCGTGTGTGTGTGTTAAGAAGTTGTTCTTTTTTAGCATGAAATCCTGTCCAAACGTGGGGGTGAAGTCTTGACTTAAGAAGACTTAATGAATTCATTCCAAAGGAATTAGCTTGGGAACGAAGCACCCCATAACGAAGAATTTCGTTATTTTTCGGGCTCGATGATATATACAAAATACTTATTTAATAATATATTTTGAATAAAAATTTATATACTTATTATATTAAATATTTTGAACATTATGACATACATTAAATTTTTAGTTTAAAACCTTTATTTTTCCACTTTAAGATCCATTATCATAAATTGTAATTTATTTGTTAAATGTTTATGTTATCAGTGTTTTGATATCTTAAGACCTAGTTAACAATTAAATCGTGCTTAATTTGACTTTATTTATATTTTTTTATTTTAAATATATAGAGTTTCACAACTATAAGTGGATACCATTGTCATATATATTATATATATATATATAAGAAAATAAATGAAAATACATTTGCTTGTACTTTTATGTGCAACTCATTATATGCACACACACATAGACATAGGCAAGGTTTGGTTTCGAATCAGGAACTGAACTGGAACCGGAACCATCATCGGTGGTTCTAGAACAGGACCGGTTGGACGGTTCTAGAACTGGCTAAGGAACTACCGGTTCAAAAAGTTATTTTCTTTTAGGTTATATACGCTGATATATTTGAACATTTTGAGTGAAAATTAAACTAATATATATAGTGCTATATTTTTTCTTTTTTTTTTAAATAATTTTCTATATATAATTTATTTGCCATAAATGCAATGATTTTTTGTGCAAATATATAGTGAACATGAAAATGTTCATTACTGCATAAAACTAGCTACTCACATATGATAATTTAAATGATTTGCAATACATTTTAACAATTATAGATTATGAATCATCATTAAATAAAATAATTATTTTAATTATAAAATTGCACTAAATATATTAATGACAGTATGTGAATTATGATTGATAAAACTTAAATTTTGGTTGTATGTAACTAATTTAATACTAAATTCTTTTTTCATAATTTATTTAAAGTTTTATTAGTTTAGTAAGTACATTGATGGTTTTTGCAAGCAAATTTACATTTACGATTCTACATTTCGATTTTATGTTCCGACCCTTAGCGATTCTAGATAAAAACTCAAGTTTGACAACCATGAATACAAATAAATATAACTTAAAATTATAAATTATTTAGTTTATATAAACTTCTCTTAGAAGCAAAATTTATTATTTAATAACGTGGGACTATTTTTAGAAATTTTGGCTAAAAAATTTAATACTTTTAGACCCGATAATTAATTATTTTGAGTTTAAAATTTGTTTTTTTTACTTAAGAAAAAAATGGTTCAATGGTTTCAAAACCGAAATCAGGAACTGTTGGTTCCATAGAACCGGATTTAAACCGTGGGAGACAGTTCCAATTCAGGTTCCTCATTTTGAAGACCCGGAATAGGCGGTTTCGATTTTGGTTCGGTTCGGTTCCAGGAACCGTAACAATGTCTATACACACACACACACACGTGTATATATATATATATATAATATATATATATATATGGATACTCGAAAAACAATAAATAATCGAACCAATTAGGTATAAAGACTATTTAAAAATTATAATTGTAACCGGGAAAAATTAGTTACATGTTTTTTATATAACCATTTGTAAAGGTGCTTTAAGTTATATATAAATAATATTATTTATTTGGACTTCACTCATGATTTAAGTAACAGGGTCTAACAAGCTTAGTTCTTTTATTGAGATAACTTGGAGAAATTTAGCTTAGTAGACTCGAAATAGGGATCATTGAACTTGTTAAGTGTATCCAACCTTTTTTACACAAACTCATGCACATTACAGGATGGCTATTGACCTTGGCTCGTAGTAAGTCATTCATGATAAGCATGAAATGAATCTTACTCTATCTCAACTGTCAATTATTGAGATAATGTGATGCTTGTCCTTCATGCCAAGTGCCTATAGGTATACAACAACTTCTTGTTTTTGATTTTTGGAGAGAACAGACAAAAAACATTCTTTATAGAAAATTTTGCTTTCAAGGATCAAATAGACAATTTAAGTAATTATCACTCCAATTGGTAAAAAACTTCAAGTTTGATACCAGAGACTTATTTAATCTCTTTTTCTCGTCACTTGTACATTTGAAATATCAAAATTCCTTGTTATTTTTCCCAACATTTTCTTCGAACCATACCTTCAAATGTCATGTCCTCACTAATCCTATGAAGTCATGCCCCAGACACAATTTCTACATGATAGATGCATAACTACTTCATGAAGAGCCCACATTTACAACATTTAAATTACTTTTCTATTCTTCTTTTTTTTTTTTCCCTTAATATAATCACTTTAAATAATTATACGTGCTCGGATTATGTAAATTCAAGACCCAAAAGATACTGTACCTAACTCTTTTAATATCGTGTTAAACAACCCACAGACACTGGAGTGGGGCCAGTGGACAGACAGAAAATAAAAGTATTGAATAGAGTCAGTGCTGTCCACTGTCAAATGGAGCTTACCTCCACCACTTTCATATTATGTGGTGGGGAAGATTCCAATTTTCTTTTCTTTGATGGTCTTAAAAGAATTCATTTAGGCCAAATTGAAAACGGCAAAGAGGGATGAAAATCCAGAAGATAAAGATAAAGATAAAGATAAAGATAGAGATAATTTATATTATAATTGTATGAGAAAACACTTAATATGGTTTAAGGTTCAGGAAGTTTTGAGTTCATGTACTTAAATTAGGATTTCGTTATTATTATTTTTTATTATTTTTAATACAGAACATTAAGCAGCTCTGTATAATTCAATAAAAAAGGGGGGAAAAAAATTCATGCTAAGCTTTTACTGCTTTATGCCTGAATTTCCCTGGACGGTGGACACTGTAAATCCCGAAACCCGTGTGAAACTTCAGACAACAGAAAACATCCACTTTCCCAAAAACCATAAACAATGGTGACACTAAACATTAACACCATGTTTTTCTTCAACTTCATTTCTTAAAGTCTCGGAACACTTGAGCAGAAACAAACCCTTTGACCTCTCTAACCCTTGATTCTCCTATTTTTCCATGGCAAAACACTTAATATCTTTCTGGGTCTTGCTTTGTTTTACATTTCCGTTCTTCTCTGAGTCTCAAAATCTTCTCTTTAGCAGCTTTAGGAGCGATACTAATAGTAATATGAGCTTGAGTGGTGGTGCTAAAATCAAAAGCAATGGCTTACTCCAATTAACGAATGATTCACTTCGTGTACTTGGGCATGCTTTTTATGCATACCCAGTTCAGTTCAAGAACTCTAGTGATGGAAAAGTGATGTCTTTCTCAACAGCTTTTGTTTTCGCGATTCAGCCAAAATACCAGGCACTTGGTGGTCATGGCTTCGCTTTCACAATCTGTTCTAACAAGGACCTTGTTGGTGCTCTTCCAAGTCAGTACCTTGGGCTTATGAATGCAAGTGATGTTGGTAATTTCTCAAACCATGTTTTTGCTGTTGAATTTGATACCGTCCAGGACTTTGAGTTTGGTGATATTGACGATAACCACGTTGGGATTGATATAAATAGTTTAGTTTCTAATAAATCTGTGTCTGCTGCGTCTTATGGTGATGATTCTGTAAAGAGACGTCTTGATCTGAAAAGTGGAGTAAAGATTCAAGCTTGGATCGATTACGATTCTGGGAATAAGCAATTGAGTGTAAAACTTTCTCCTTCTTCGATTAAACCAACTACCCCAGTCTTGTCGTTTGATGTGGAACTTAGTTTTATATTTGAAGATTTTATGTATATTGGTTTCTCTGCTTCCACGGGCTTGTTGTCTAGTGCACACTACATAATGGGTTGGAGTTTTCAGATGAATGGAGAAGCTAAATCTTTCAGTTTGTCTTCTCTTCCATCGCTTCCGGTGCCTGCAACAAGTAACAAGGCTTTAGTTATTGGTGTTTCTGTTTCTGTGGCGTTTGTTCTAATTTTGGGGATTCTGGTAGCATTTTATGTTATTAGGAAAATCCGGAATGCTGATGTTATCGAGGCCTGGGAGCTTGATGTTGGGCCGCATCGGTTCCCCTATAAAGAACTTAAGAAAGCCACAAGAGGTTTTCGGGACAAACAGCTACTTGGATTTGGTGGATTTGGTCGAGTTTACAAAGGAACCTTACCAAATACAAATACCCAAATTGCTGTCAAGCGGATCTCTCATGAATCAAAACAGGGTTTGCAAGAATTTGTATCCGAGATTTCTAGTATTGGACGGCTGCGCCATAGAAATTTGGTTCAGTTACTGGGATGGTGTCGAAGGAAAGGCGATCTCATGCTTGTTTATGATTATATGCCTAATGGTAGCTTGGACAAATATATATTTGATAAACCAGAAGCCATTCTCACTTGGGAACAAAGGTTCAAGATCATCAAAGGTGTTGCTTCTGGCCTCTTGTATCTGCATGAAGAGTGGGAGCAAACCGTAATCCATAGGGATATAAAAGCAGGCAATGTTCTCCTAGATGCTGAGCTCAATGGGAGGTTGGGTGATTTTGGTCTTGCAAAGCTATATGAGCATGGGTCTAACCCGAGCACCACCAGGGTGGTAGGAACATTGGGTTATCTTGCACCAGAGCTTACACGAACTGGAAAGCCAACAACGAGTTCGGATGTGTTTGCATTTGGTGCACTTATGCTCGAAGTTGTCTGTGGTAGAAGACCCATTGAGCCTAAAGCATTGCCAGAGGAGCTCATCTTGGTGGATTGGGTTTGGGAGAAGTGGAGTACAGGAGCTATTCTTGATGTTGTCGACACGAGACTGAAAGGTGAATATGATGACGTTGAGGTCATTGTGGTGCTGAAATTAGCACTAATGTGTTCCAATGATGCCCCGAATATGCGACCTACAATTAGGCAGGTGGTGAGGTACTTGGAGGGGGAAGTGCCGTTGCCAGAAGAGGTGGCAGCACCAGGTATTAATGATGAGAAGAAAGTTAGTAATGGAAACGATAGACAATTAGAATTTGAGGATTATGTTAATTCATTTCCAACAGCATCGTATCTTGAGAAAGTAAGCACATGGTCATCTGGTGTTGATGATGGGGATGATGATCTTGAAGCTGGGTCATCTTCACCATCTGTCGAGTAGAGGTGGCGGTTCGCAGGCATAGAAAGTTATTGTTATATTGTCTAGAGATTATCTAGTGTGTTGATTAAGTAGCTTGCTGTTCAGATTAGTTTTTGGACTTTGTAGTGTAAGTGTATTCTGTATAATCCCATTTTTGGATTGTAAATTGACCATCTTTTGGCTTAGTATTACTTCCATCTTTGTACAAAATCCTACCACCTTTCAAGTTGATGCTATGGTTCATCGTTTATGATGCTAGCATTCTATTTTGCACCAGATAATCACTATAAGGCTTTCAATGAATTGTTTGCTGGGTTGTTTGCACTTGACGTTGAGGTAATTATGAGTAATGTCTTAGAATATATACACCACGTGTGTGTATGTATACGTATATAAACGTTATTTTGGATTTTTTATACTGGTTGAGGATACCTAATTACCAAGTTTGTTTGTCCATCCTTCCCCTCCATATGAAAATTTCGGGCACATAAGTTTTTCAGATTTATTGGATGGAAAGAAGGTTGGAAAGGAATAGTGATATTTTTGGAATTAAATTGTAATTTTTAATCAAGAATAATCATTCCTCTAGTAAAGGTATTGTGTATCATATGGAATAGATATTCATTTGATAGAATTTTTTTACAAACCAAACAGAGGAATAGATATTCGAAGGAATAAAATTGGAATATTGTTTTTATTTCATTCGATCAAATAGAATGTTAACGTGTGTATATATAGGTGGGAATTTTAAATACGGACTTCATAGTTTATTCAATGGTAAGTTGTCACATAGTCACACTTGTTTTACAATAATCAATGTTGATGAAAGATTTTGGACAAAAGAATACTTTGAGAATGCATGTTTTTCTAGTCTTATGTGTCCTTAATAGATAAGGAGGATAAACAAAGGATTGATATGTCACAGTATCCATTTTTAACCTATATCTCATCCACACGTTCATTTTACATCTTTTATGAATATTTAATCGTTTAATTTTTTTTAATACAATTTATTATTGAAAAAAATAATAAATTGATGCAAAAATAACATGAGGCTATAGAGGCCTTTAGTTGTAAAAACTTTTGTACTGGAGGATAATAAATCATCTGACAATTCAATATGATAATGGATATGATACACATTTTAATGGTACGATCGAGTATAAATTTAAGTTATTAAATGACCTATCGGATTATAGAATTTTTCTATTCAATTAATTATTTAATTTTTATAATAAATATAGTGATTAATATGTTAATTATTTCAATACTATGATTATAATTGATTATGAATTCGAACCGTTAAATAGCTGATATGGTCGGTTCTTAAAATTAATTAATGATAAAGAGAGAATTTTCTTAACATTCTTCTAAATCGGAGCACTATTTTGCTGCGAAAAAAGGGTCAAGCAAGACGGATTGACTGGCTAAGTTTCCCAATTTTCTTTTGGCATGTTATTGTTTCATGGTTTCTCATTGCTGTGATTCTCATTTAATGAAAGGGACGGGGCCGGTGAGGATGAAAAATAAAGAAAAGGTGTTTGCTCTTTGAACACCTCTTTCAAGTTTTTGGTGGACCTGCCAACCACCGAGTTAGTGTGCTGCTGTTGTCCAATGTTTGAAAATCCTTTTGCCCTTTTTTTTTTTAATTCCCTGACTAGGACCGTTCGATGTAAGCATAACCAGAAGATTGTTATCTTGGCTACTCCAACTTCACGGCAAAAACATGTGGACAATACCTTCACTGCAGAAAGAAACATGTGAACAATAAGGTTCTTCTTGGTTGGACTTCGACATAAAGGTCCTATATCGAGATTCTCCTGAAGTTACCTGGAAAACCTAGCGCGACAATTCTAAGGGGTTTTCTGTTTCGTTTTTTCGTATCGTTTTAGCTTTTTATTTATATTATTTTGGAAATAAATATTTATTAAGAAATAAATATAGTTAAAAAAATTTTACTCATAAACAAATCAAACAGATCATATACAGATGAGATACGTATATAAATCAGATACAAATAAAATATAGATAAAAATCATACTATCAAAACAAAACTAAATGTACCTTTTTTTTCCCACTCTCCCTCTTATTTATTTATTTTTTTTTTTCATTTTACACTCGGTGAGCTAATTTTTTAGATTTATCAGAAAATGTAGTTTTAAGTTTTGACTATATTACCCCATTGGTTAAAATAATAAAAATGAAAAATTATTAAAATCTAAAATTGTACATAAAGTTAGAAATGAATAAACAGTTCCATGTCTCTCTCTCTCTCTCTATATGTATATTTTACATTAGTTATACTCAATTTTACTTTTTAATTAAATTTATAAAATCATTTTGGTTAATTTATCAATAGCAAAATGAATACAAAGAAGTTTAAAAGAATATCCTTTTCAGATATAGGATATAAATTATCAAAGCTTGGTTTTAAAATGAGGAGATGTGTTACGATTTATTCAAACATAAAAATAGTATGGTAAGGTTTTTCACTAATGAGTAAATTGTTAATTACTAAGCAGGATTGGATTGTTAGAATTTTATCTATATCGATAACTTATCAGTATTGGATCAATATCAATTTAGTTTGATCAATTTATGATTAAAACTGTTAATTTTTTATTGATATTATATCTATACCGGTTCAGTATCCTTTTGGTATTGGGTCGGTTTGAAAATAAAATTACAACAAATCCAAACCCACCACCCAAACAGTTTAGTTATTTGTTGTGACCATAAAAAAAATAAAACGAAAAGAAAATTCTAGTTATTTGTTAGGGGGGAAAAAAAAAAAGATAAGAAACCTGGGTATTTTGTGGACTAGTTGCCATAAATGCTAGTTTTCGGCCGAAAAAAAAGAGTGCTAGTTTAATTTTTTTTTAAATGATATTATGCCTCTTCCATCTCAAATAACCTCAAGTTTAATTATTCAATTTAACATTATGTCCTCAATTTAAAAAAGATGAAGAAGTTACAAAGGAATAGGATATCGATCCGATCCGTCACTGAACAATAGGGAAAGAAAAATTTTTAAATGTGGCTTCTTGTTCTTCCAACTAATAATTGCTCAAATTATGCGCACCACGAGTTGGACTCGACCTCTCATCTTCGCGTTCCTACAGGGTAGTCTCTGCCTATCACTTGTACACCTGTGACAAAATGTTAGAATAATATTGGATAATATCACAAATGATATATGAATTTTGATAAAATATATAATTAGATTTTTAAATCTTGAAATTGATTAATGTAGTATTAAAAATTTTAAAATTAATCAATTAAGTATCTGAAAGAACTTGAAGCAGATACTATTGGCGTCTATGAAAAATTCTTTTAGATACTAAATTAATCAATTTCAAATTTATGTATTACATTGACCTATTTCAAAGTTTATGTAGCTAATTATATATTTTATCAAGATTTAGATACCATTCATGATATTAACTCAAGAATATATCGTAGATCTTCACAGGATGGAAACTGCCTTTGTGTTGGATTTTAGAATTACGTGTAGGAAAAAAACTCATTAAACCAAACTGATTTGTAAATCCAACCAAATCGAATTGAAAATATGATTTTTTAAATAATTTGATTTAAAAACTTTTCAATCCAAATCAATTTGTCAATTTATAGTTGGTTTGGAAGGATAAAACAAACCAATTCCTACAACCAAACCAAACTATTTTATAAAATATAATATTATTTTACTTGTAACTATTGATAGTTGATTAAAAGTTGTATATTTTTAATGATTTAATTATTATATTTACTAATTGATGAATATTGATTAATATGAACTTGTTCATTTTAAAATTTATCTTTTAGGTTCATGATATATATTTTTCATAGGTGATGTAATATTGTTTTTTTTTTTTCTGAAAATTTTAACTTTGTATAGTATGAATTTTTTATTTAATTATAACTATTATTATGTATTCACTATTCATTATTCATTAGTTTGTTTTATCATATTTTGTTCATTTTGACATCATATTTTTATTTTTTTTAAATAGGTATTTGTCAAGAAATAGATATCGATGAAAAACTGACCAAACAAATAAAATACATATGTGATACTAATAAGTTATAGATAAAGAAGATGCGAAAAAGATAAAAGGCGACAATCCAAACAAACCCTATATTTTTTCAATAGATCACTTTTATTCATAGATGACTTTTATTAGTAGATGATTTTTTATTTTAATCAAATTTGTTGGTGGAAGATTGACCTGATGGTTTTATGAAAAATTATAGATTATGACTTGCTAGGTATTAGTTAGTAAATGCATTTTGTTGGTAGATAATTGATTGTGACTAAATGATTTTATGAAAGACTATGGATTATGAGTATGATGTACTTAATAATGTATTTCACTATGACTTGCAATATAAACTTCGTGAAATAATTTAAATATTCAAATATCCACGCAAACGTAAAAAAATTAGAACAAAAATATTTAGTTAAAATTTTGATTTAATTTGTAATCTATACTAAACCAAATCATTATTTAAGGGTTTGAAAATTTTTTAATTCAAACCAAATTGTTATTATTTGTTCGAGATGGAAAAAAGCGAAATCATAAATTATGGTTTAGTTTGATGTTTAGTAAAGACCAAACCAAACCAATTTGTGTCTACTCTTAATTAGATTTAACCATCAATAGATTCAGAATTGTGATCTACCCCATGGTGGTAGATTGGACCCTAGTGAGTACTTGTCACGTTTATGGGCCCATACGTGGTTTCTAGTCAAGATCCATAGACCTGGTGGGTTTAGTTAGATCTCTCTTTAGGAAAAAAAATAATCAAATTTGGTACATAGATTTTGTACAAAACTTCAATGTTGTATCTACGTTTTGATGTAGTTAATTTAGTATCAATCAATTGTATCTATTTTTACTAACTCACTAACACTATTTGTTCTATTTCTTAACTTAGAAAAAGTAGTAACCCATCAATGTTAGATGGTATTAGGATATAACTTAAATTCAATGATATGCTACATTTTGTAAGTCAACAAACAAAGAAAATGATATTAAGGAGGTGGTAAGAATTATTGTAGAAAGTTTGATTGAGCATTAAATCCACCACTTCAAAGTTTATATACAAAATTGAAGGTCTATGCACATTTCAAGTACTAAATTTGACATTTACGCATAAAAATATGAATGGAAAAATAAAGGTAAAGAAAGGAAAAAAAATAAGTAAATGATATTTAAGTTTAAACTATGAATACTAAATAAATACTATTTGTAACATATAATGCAAAAAGTTAAACGTATGTTAAAGTATATATCATTTAGTTTATATAGGCTTCTATTTGAAAAAAATATTATTTTTTTAACCTCTAGAGCTTTTTTTTAGTCCCACATTACTAGCGCTACAACTAAAAACATGGGTATAATTGTATATAAATAAATGCATATCAATTTCGTTTGTTATATATTTCATTTTAATCTTAATCTAATATAAAAATGGACTGTTATAGATTATAAGTAAGTAAGGGTCTAGAATTAACTCATAGACTTAACGGATCCAAGACCTAGTCTAGATCCATGTTGAACAAGTTCTGAATTAAAAAAACCTAGAGCTGGTAATAGGTGGGTCTAGACTAGGGTGAGCAAGATCTCAACCCATGTTAATGTCTATGTATTGGATTGAAATAGATTTATAAGAATTTGGAATAATTCTATTAGCAAACAATGATTTAGGCTTACAAATTTTGAATAGTATTGATGTTTAAAGAGTTAAGTTCATATCTTAAAATGATTTTTTTGACAAGGTACATATGAAAAAGGAATCATTGGATCAATCGGGTCACTCTTAACCTTTATCAGGTGGGTAATACATTTAAGGGTTAGTGTAAAAAATGATACCTAAATTTTTGTAAAAAGTTCAATCAGTTACTTAAAATTTGGTTTTGAATAATTTGGTATCTAAAGCAAGTTTTAGTATACATTTTTCCTATATGAAGTTTGGTTTTAAATAATTTGGTACCTGAAATAAGTTTTAGCATATATTTTTCCTACTTGAACCAAGTTCAATCAAGTGAAAAAAATATACGTGAAAACTTACTTCAGATACTAATTTGTTTAAAACCAAACTTTAGGTACCTAGTTGAAATTTTGCGAAAGTTTAAGTATTAAATTATTTAAAATCAAATTTTATATACTTGATCAAACTTTTTATGAAAGTTCATGTACCATTTTCGACATTATCCCTACATTTAAAGAAGCACATAAAATGATCCATCAAGAGGATTATTCATCCCAATCATTAAACATTATTAATGCAATCTAGATGAATGTTGTCAATGAACAAATTCTATAAATACTTAAGAGATCTCTTCATTTGAAGAATCTGCATATACATTATTCTATAAAGCAATACTCTAATGTTGTGTTTGATTCATTGGAGTAGAATTGTTATTTTGCCTTTATTACTGTGAATAGCTTATTAGCTCATTTGATTTGTAAAAAAATTCTAGTATAAGAAATGTTTATCTCATATAATATATATATAATGAATTCTTTTTCATTCATCTTCACTAGAGGAATTAGTAATCCTAACATAATATAACTTTTTTTCCCAATGTAGGCCCCATCATAATATAAAGGAATCGTTATTTCTTTCCAATCTTATTCTATTCTAACGAACCAAATGTAACATAAAGGTTCAAGGAAGACTCAAGCTACTTTTACCCAATAAAAAGATGGTGATGCTCTAAATCACATGATATGTTCACCGCCCAGTCTCACGATTTTTAATGAAAAACCAACAATAATGGCCAAGCCTAACAACAGAAGTCTAGTATGATTACAAGAAAATCCAAATTTAACAAGACAAGACACTTGTACTACACCACAAGTACTAATAATATAAGACTAACCCAAGAAAACAAAAAGCCTCCATGCATTTCTTGAAGACTCAAGCCGTACAACACAATACAGGTACTCCTCTTACTCATCTTCTTCCTTTTTATTATACTGATTAGAATAAGGGTTTGAGAATTAGTATAGCAACAATGCAAACCAATAGTATTTTTCAATAGATCTGCTTATTTCCTGTTGTAAGTTTTCGGTTGATGTGATTTATGTGAATGTTTGAGTTGATCTAACACTAGGGTTTGTGTGTATGTGTTTTATGATGTATACGAGGCATATTACTGGTTTTGGAAGTTTAGCAACTCCAAGAAGAAAGAAGAGAAAGAAAAGATCTAGCTTTAGTAAAATCATGGTTGACTCCCTTTTGTTTTGTTCATGTCTCTTATATATCCCTGCTCCTTTGAAGGTTGTAAACTGTTATTTCTGCTTCCTGATCTAATGGCTATCATTGACTGTTAACTATTTCCTTTTAGCTATATAAATGTGTTCTTTAGCCCATAATACGCTCTCCTATATCTTCAAGTATGCTTAAGTCACAGATTGCAAGCCACTGTTCATAACATTACATTATCTATCACTTGCATATTGGAGCCCCCCAAAGTTGAAGCCGATTGTTCTTCCCTTAACTCATCCCTTTGCCTCTTATCTCCATGTTGCTTCTTTAAAATCATGCGAAGTGTAACATTTTACATTGGGTCACGTGGTACTATCAATCAAATCATTGCATCTACAACCTATATTCTATAATACTTGTTAATAAACTAGATAAAATTTGATTTTCTATGCATCCACAACCCCTTATCTTTAGAAGTAAGTATTGATATCTAGAATTTTAAAAAATTGAATTTGAACTCTTATGTGACTATTTTGACCTTAAAATTTAACTTTTAGTTATAAAAGAACAAATTTTAAATATTTTTAGGTCTTAATTCTCATTTCTATTTTAACACTCATAGACTCTTAGTTTCAAAAATAAAAAATTAGATATATATAAGTAGATGTAAAGAATCTTTTCATTTTACATTATCAACAAGTACTTTAAGTATTTGGTAGGAGGACCATATTATTAAGGTCTATTTGGATTGTTAGATTTTCATTTGTATCTTATCTATATCTGATCTACATCTATAACTTATCTGTATCTAATATGTCTCTTATTTGTTTGATCTATTTATGTGAAAAGAAATTTTGTTTTTCATCTGTATCTATTTATTCACAAATAGTTTATTTGCAAACGATAAAAATAAACGTCAACATGATCAAAATAATATGAACTAAACATACTCTAAATTGTAAGTTCTTTAGTTCATAAAGTCTATACACATATTCTCAAAGGAACACAAAGCTTATGGCATATTTAATATAGGAATAAATCAAACTGGAATTGTAATTTCAGATGTTATTTCTTTTTCTTATCTAAAGTACTTTTAAAAGTGGGGAGTGGTTCTTCAAATTCCATAATTGAAATCTTAAGAGCGAGTGCGATTTTAGCTGAGAGGAGGTGGAATGACCATATCATTCAACATCAATTAATAAGAGATTATGAAAATCACCTTAATCTTGGGGGGAAAAATTAATGAAAACAACACCTCTTTAAAAATTGAATGGCTAATTAGAAAAAAAATTGACCCATGTTTTTGCTTTTACAAAATATGACCCATGTTATTTTTTTTTTACAATTCATTGACCATGATTATGTCCATTTTATTTCGTCTAATTTGGTGTTAAATTGGCCATGTGTGAAGTATGTGTGGTATGTGTGAAGTTAAAAAAAAAAATTCACCTCACTAATAAATACAATTGAGACAACTTTTAAGAGGATGTCATATCTTCTCTATCTTGAGGCTGAACCTCCATTGAAGGAGAAACTAAGCTTTCATCACCTCACTTTCTCTCACTATCACCAAAAGAAACAAAGCCCATAAACACAACAGAATCACCATCTTCTTCTTCTAACATAACTGCATCTTGCCAAAACCATTCCACCGAGTCACCACCTCACTAAGTTGCCAATGGAAAGAAACCTAGAAGCTCCATCAATCACTTTTGAACCAAACTTGCATCATCCAAGGAGAATCAACATCCATCGCCGTCGAAACCATTGTGTCGAGCAGTAGCGTGAAATGAGGTTTTGAACGTCTATTTGTTGGTCTCGAAGGTTTGTCAATGGAGTGGGTTAATTCCGGTTCAGTGTACCTTAGGGTGTTTAAGCGACTCAAATGTGATTATGGGTGTGTGGTTGGTTTAGCTATGGAGATTTGGTGCATGTGTGTTGGTTGTTTGTGTTACAATGCTGGTTCATGGTGAGGTAAGCTTCGGTCTTGCTGTGTTAGTTGTTAGTGTTGGAGGTGATTGTGTTTTTTGACTTCGAGGGAATGGCTCATTAGTGGTGTCCACTCGGCGAGTTAGGTTATGGATCGATGGTGAATGGGATTGTGATTGGGTTATGCTGTTGATTCAAAGGGGATGGATGGTTGAAGTGGAAATAGATTCATTAAGGGTCCTGGGTTAACTTGGTTGTATTTACTAGTCGGGTGATATGAGGCACAATGAGAAGGATGGTGAAATTGTTTTTTTTTTTCCTCCCTTCATACGTGCAACATGTGCTTGACACGTGGCTAATTTAACACCAGATTGGATGGAACAAAATGCATGTAATTATAGGTAAGATAATTTTCAAAAAGATAAATAAATAACACAAGTCATGTCTTTATAAAAGCTCAAAAACACATGTCATTTTTTTGTAGTTAACCTAAAAATAAATAAAATGAGAGGGAAGAAAGTATTCAAACCTTCACACCTGATGTTGAATAACTCTGTCTAGGAATTAAAAAAAAATAATAATAATGTTTCATTTAATTATATTAATTTTCTAAAGTCTATGATCCACTGTATTTGCAAATTATCTAATTAAATACAAGACATTTGTAATTTTATTAGTAGAACTCTAATTTGGTGCATGAAAGCAGAAAAAAATGAACAATTTGTGTGACGTATCATGTCATGTGATGGTTTAGTGTTTTAAAAAGTTGGTATAGTGAAACATATGTATTTTAATATATTTTTCTCAATAAGTGTAAAAATCATTTGCCAGTGTATCAAATATATATGTAATAATAAAATTAATTGGTGAGTATCGAGTTGGGTCCATTTGGAGCTTGTTATTAATTACTATATTTTTAAGTTCTTCCCTAAACTAAGTTGTTGAAATGGATCTAATTAAAACTTAACTAACAAACTAAGTGAATACTTTTGTCCTAGCAACACTATTGAGGGTTTTGGGATTATGAGATGCCAAAAATTGAATTGAGAATTACATATATGTTTTCACTTAAACTAAAGTGATGCTGAATTGATATTGAAATTGATCAATTGGGATTTAACCAAACTCATTAGGACTCGCTCACCTCGTGGAGTAGAAAAATTCCAATTATAGCATAAATATCTCATTGAAGTGATTTATCTATAATTATTAGAAAAATATTGATTTGCTTACACCAAAATTGTTACTCTAGTTGAAATAATGGATTGGGCACCAATAAGTGACTGAAATCCATATTTCCAATAATATTAACGATGTGTTTGGTTTATTGGAATGGAACAAGGCTAGAAAGAAATAGCAATTTTGTATTTTATAGTTAGGGTATTTTCAAAACAAAACTTGCTTTTTGGTAAGGAACTACCATTCCTTCTGTAAAAGAAAAAAAATGTGGATTTCTTATCTATTTCGCATCATATAAAATAAACATTCTTTTAATAGAATTTTTTGCAAATTGAACAAAGGAATAGATATTCCACAATAGTAAAACTATAATATTGATGCCATTCCATTGAACCAAACATATTGTAAGTGCGTGAGCTCATGAGTTTCTTTAAAACCTGCATATTTCTATGATGAATTTTTTTAAAAAACCTAATATGCACTTGTATGGATTACCGATTACCTCTCAAGTATATTTAATCCAATCCATCTAATCAATTGTTGGCCATAGACAAATTAAATAGATAACAACCAACAATAATTAAGCACACTAATTAATCATAAGTCAATATCAAAGCAAGTTAAGAACTTCAATCCATTATATCCACCAATGTAATACCCATAGTATTGAATCACAACATCTCAATCAATCAAGCTAACAACATTAAAGATCGAGTAAATAACATCAAAAGGTATTAATGTTTGAGGGCAAGTTCATTTATGGTATCAATGTTTTGAGTGGTTAAAAAGATAAATCAATGTTTGAAGATAAGTTCATATAAGGTATCAATATTTTGAGTGATTAAAAAAGAAATAAACATTTCACAAGTGAGTGAAAAAAGGTATTAATAATTGCTATTGAGGAAAATTAAGGAAAGTTAATTGAAATCTAACCTAGATGTTGATACCTTATTTTATTCACTTTTTGACACGTTGTTTTTATTTTTTTAAATCATTCGAAAAGTTGATAACTTAAATGAACATGCCTCTAAATATCAATATATATGTGAATTTTATCTTATTAAAGAATTAGGGTTAAAAAAAAAACCTAGTGTGAAATTGTATAATGAAATCTTCGAACCAATAAAACTTGACAAAAATCAACATAACTTGATTACTTTCAAAACCTTGAAACACCTTAAAATGTGTGGTAGAATAAAAGGTTTTGGCATTCTTATACTAAGAATTACATAATGAAAATTAGAAAAGGAATGTCTTGATATTTGTAATACAAAGAAAAAGAAATGTAATGCCATTTTTCTCTCTATTCTCTTCTTTTTTACATCACTTTCTTTTCTCTCTCATATAACTTCTCCTATAAACTAGCAAAAAATGACGGCCTCTAATAGTTGAAACTACCTAGTCATTTTAATGCCTTGCAATTGAAATAAGGGTAAATGTCAAACTTAATACTTTAACTTTGCATGAAAATTTAATTTAGTACCCAAACTTTGAAGTAGCTAATTTAATACGTAATCAAATTTTTTGTAGCTATTTTTACCTCTATAACACTATTTGCTTTGACATAAAAGAGACAACCAATCATTGAATTTATGTTACTTTCATTAATGTTGTTTAACATAGATAGATTGCATTTTCAACATTATAAAATAAAGCAAGTGATGTTAAGGAGGTAGCAAATATAGTCACTGAAAGTTTGATTGGGTATTATGTGAGGGTTACTATAGTTGGTCGATCATATGCAATAGGTATGCTAATTAACCCAAGAGGAGTCTTACAATGATGACACTTGCACTGATATCATAGAGAGAGACATAAAGGATGAGCAAACAAACTCGATTTCTCATATGCACAGGTGTGATAGAAGATTAAATCAAGCATACTCAATCATTCTTCACTTGTTCTTCACTGATTGTAGGTTTTATCTCTCTTGGAATTATTTCGATAGAGTGTCCAAGTTATTTATAATCTTAGTAATACGCTGAATGACCCTAAAAGAGAAAAGTCTCTTATTAATAGATGTTGGAGGCCAATAATAGCCGTTGGATTACTTTTGAATGAATGGCTAGGATGAAGTGTTGCTCACGACTGTTGGATCTCTTCCACGGATCTAACAACCAGAATACATCCCTTCTTTTCTATGCATGGGCATGGGCTTTGAAGGTGTGCTTGGAAGAGAATGAGAGATTTTATAATATAAAAGAAGCTCATTTTCCAATTAAAATAGCTCATCTTTAGTATAAAATAGTCTTGAGCTTATTTTATTCAATGTAATCTATATTTTAGCCGAACAAATCACAAATTAGCATAGAAAGATATATTTAGAGTCTACTTTTCATTCGTAAGAAAACCAAATAAACTCCCATTGGATTCTGATCTAGACACGAAAGTTTGCTCTGGCCAATATATGTTAGTTCAAGTTAACTCGATAAAGTGCAGTTCAACTTTGTTCAAACAAGACTCGGATCAGCGCTACATGTACTATACCTTGTGAAGAAAAACAATGGCAGCATTCCATGAACAGATTTTCAGAGAAAAGAGAAAAGGAAGAAAGAAGAACCGAATTGTGAAGAGAGAAAAATGAAACTTTTATTCATTGTTATTTCTGTTACAGTAAAGTATTATAGTAAAAATATATACAGTACCAGCCCATCCACGTGTCTACTTTACAACTACTTTATATAACTTAACATCCCCCCCTCAAGATGGAACTAGATGAAGACCCATCTTGCAACAAAAGAACTTCAATTGGACTCAGGAACAGGCTTGGTTAATAAATCTGCCAGCTGCAACTTTGATGGCACATACAAAGTTTTAAAGAACCCTTGAGCTATATAATCTCGAATAAAATGGACATCTATTTCAATGTGCTTGGTACGGCTGTGTAAACAAGGATGATCCGCAATGAGTTGAGCAGATTTATTGTCAACACATATGGTGATAGGCAAAGAAACATCTTGATGGAGATCTTGAAGAACATACGAGATCCATAAAAGTTCCTTAGCAAGAGAAGACATACTCCTATACTCTGCTTCAGCTGAAGAAGTTGCCACTGTTCGCTGTTTTTTAGATTTCCATGAGATGAGAGCTGATCCAAGAAAAACACAAAATCCACTAACTGATTTGCGATCAATGGGACATGATCCCCAATCAGAATCTGAATAACCCACCAAAGACAGATTAGAATGAGATGGATAAAAGACTCCCAAAGTGAGAGTTCCTTTCAAATACTTCAAGACATGGAAAAGAGCTTGCAAATGAGTAGTGCGAGGTTGGACAAAAACTGACTCAGCCGATGAACAGCAAAGGAAATATCTGCCCGAGTTAATGTCAAGTAAAGTAATCGTCCTACCAAGCGACGATAAAAACTTGGATTAGTAAGAAGTTCACCAGAAAGATGATCAAGCTTAATCCAGATGGAAAAGGAGTCTTCACTGTTTTAGCACCAGAGAGCCCTGCATCAAAAAGGATGTCAGAAATGAACTTGTGCTGACTTAGATGTATACCAGTAGAGGATCTGGTTATTTCAATGCCCAAATAAAACCTTGCTTCACCAAGATCCTTGATGGTATACACAGAATGTAGCTTGGTTTTTAAAACAACAATGGCATCAGAATTTGTCCCTGTCAACAAGAGATCATCCACATATAATAAAGCCACAGTAAATTCATTCAAGTCTGATTTGATGAAGAGAGAATAATCATTCCTTGATTGAACAAAACCTTGACTAAGTAAGAAATTAGACATTTCTAAGTTCCATTGCCGAGACGCTTGTTTGAGACCATATAAAGACTTCAAAAGACGACAAACTTGCCCTGGTTGTGCTTTGGAATACCCTTCCGGAGGGTCATATAAATTTCTTCATCTAAAGAACCATGAAGAAAAGCGTTATTAATGTCCACTTGATAAAGTGGCCAACCCCGTGCAGCTGCAACAGCAATCAGAATGCGTAAAGTACAAAGTTTAGCAACCGGAGAAAAAGTAGTATGATAATCCTCTCCTTCTATTTGAGTGTAACCTTTAGCAACCAACCTAGCTTTATATCTCTCAACACTCCCATCAGCTCTATATTTAATTTTGTATACCCATTTTGACCCTATAGCTTTCTTTCCCTTGGGTAACATAGTCAACTCCCAAGTATTATTTTTCTCTAAAGCATCAATCTCATTATCATAGCATCTACCCATTGTTTGTCTTGAGCAGCTTGAGAATAACAATAAGGTTCCTTGGTTGTCAAAACATTAGCAAATGCAATCACATAATCAGATGGAAAAGAGGAAAAAGTAGATGAAGTGAACAAGGGATAAGGACAGGGTGTAGAAGACAACAATGAAATAGAGAATGATTTTCTGAACTCTCATTAAGTTCTGTCAAAGAAAAGACCTGATGCACGGAGTGTATATAATCTTGCAGCCACAGAGGAGTCTTAGTTGCACGAGAAGATCGTCGAACAGGATTATAAGATCAGTGGATTCTGACTCAGAAATAGGTACAGTAGGCACTAAAGTTGCATCAGATGGAACCGAATCAGAAACTGATGCTGATGGGTGATCAGTATGTGAAAGAATATGATCAGAAGACATAGGAATTGTTTCAAACGTAACAGAAGGTATAGAAGGAATGTCAGAAGAGGATATAGTGAGTGTATCATCTTTTTGTTTATATGGAAATTCCCTTTCAAAGAAAGTGACATCTCTACTATGCATGATTTTCTTATCTCCCAGATTATACACCCGATAACCCTTTTGATTAGGAGAATATCCCAGAAAAATACACTTCACTCCTCTAGCATCAAACTTGTCCCTTGCTTTCCCAAGTAAAGGAATATAACAAAGACACCCCATGACTCGAAGATGATCATAAGAGGGTTTGCGAAAGAAGAGCTTTCATAAGGAGTTGCCCAATTTAACTTGGCCATAGGCATCCGATTAATAAGATATGTTGCTGTTAAAACACATTCTCCCCAAAAGGATTTTGGCAAATTTGCATGTATGCGTAAGGCTCTAGAAGTGTCAAGAAGATGCCTATGTTTTCGTTCAACTTTTCCATTTTGTTGTGGTGTATAGGGTATTGTTCTTTGATGAACTATACCATGATGAAAGAAAAGGGACTGGCATTCTTTGGAAAGGAATTCAGTTCCATTATCAGATCGTATGAACTTTGGAACCATGTTGAAATGATTTTGAACATACAAGAGAAAATTTCTCAAATGGCTAACTACTTGGGCCTTAGAATGCAACAAAACAGTCCAAGTACAACAGGAAAAGTCATCTACTATTGTCAAGAAGAAACGTTCACCAGTTATTGTAGCTCATGATAAGGCCCCCACACATCCACATGCAACAATTCAAAAACAAAAGATGATACATGCTCACTTAAGGGAAAAGGTAACGATGAATTTTAGCCAATTGGCAAGTATTACAAAGAAAGTTCTTATGTGGTAAGTGTTTACAATATTCAAGATGAATCAATTTAGACATAGAAGTATGTCCTAATCGAGAATGAAACAACTCAAGGCCTATTGCAGCATTATTACATTGGGAAATAGAAGCTGCAGAATTCTGAATAGGAAAATGAGAATGAAATTCAGGAGAATAAAGCTCAGATGCAACCGGACTCCTGTGGTTATCAGCTTGCAACACATATAATCCTCCTATTAGTGTCGCAATGGCCAGAACAGAATCAGATTTCTGGTCCTGAAAAACACTGCTTGTTACTGACATGAACAGCAAGACATTTGACTTCAAAAGACTACTTACTGAAAGTAAGTTATGCTTAAAGTCAGGAACTAATAGAACTGGTGAAAGAATGAGATAGGAATTAATTTGGATGGATCCAGCATGAGTAATGTGTGTAATTTGTCCATTTGGTAAATGAATAGAAATAGGTGTTTGTAAAAGGTGTTTATCAAAAAGAATAGATTCAAAAGGGTGATGTGATCGGTTGCACCTGTATCAACAATCCAAGACCTCTTATTATTATCTAAAACACTCAAACAAGTATGGGAAGGAAGCAAACCTGAAAAATGAGATGTAGACGCGAAATTCACAGCACCCTTCGCGTTTTGTGTGCTTGAAGAAGCTTTCATCATCTTCATAACTTCTTGGCATACATTCTGTATCATTTGAGAATTCATATATCCATATGATGAAGGAGAATTTCCATCTGAAACAGAATCAGATTCACAATGCTCAAAAGGAGTTGAATATCCAACGGAAGCATTTGTACTGATCTGAGCAGCCATCTTCCTATTTGGCATTTTATTCGTCTTCCTTTGTACCATTCAGGATAACCAATCAACTCAAAGCATGTCTCTATAGTGTGTCCATCTGCTTTGCAATGTTGACAATATAGTTTTGGTTTCCTGAATTCTTTCTTTCCTGAATTCATAGGTTTTGAAGAGCCACGACTAACATTAAAAGCTACCATTTCAGAATTAGTTCCAAACGAACTTGTAATAATCCTTTGTCTTTCTACTTGTGAAACTAGGTAAAAGCTCTGTTTACACTAGGCAATGGATCTGAAGCCAAAACCTGATTTCTAACAACTTCATATTCATCAGATAATCCCATCAAAAACTGCATGAGTTTATTTTGACTCTCAAAATCTTGTAAACGGTCTTTCAAGGTACAAGTACAGTAATTCAGCCTACCACATTCACACTTCGGATAAGGATTTAAAGCCTGAAGTTCATCCCAAAAAGACTTCAATTTATTGTAATAAGCAGTAACAGACAAACTTCCTTGTCTTAGATTGGTAATTTCATGTTGTATCTGAAAAATCATTGGTCCATTTGTCTGACCAAATTGTTCGCAAATATCCTTCCACAGTTCTTGAGCAGATTCAGCATAAAGAAAAGATTGAGCAAATTCATCTTTCATCGTATTAAGAATCCAGCAACGAATCATGAAATCACAATTAGTCCATCTAAGAAACTCATCAGTGCCTTCATCTGGTTTAGAAACCAATCCATCTATAAACCCTAATTTCATCTTAGCACCCAAAGCCATCCGCACAGATCGACTCCAAGACAGAAAATTAACACCATTGAAACTAATATTTCCTAATTTCATATTAGGAAGATCAGATCCGGACAAATAAAGTGGATCTAAATACCTAATTGTGTGTTCGAATCCCTAATTTGAGTACTCATCTTCAAATCTGAAGTAAAACTCAATCAATCAAAGTAATAGAAGAAAATTGTATAGATCATACCAGTATCGCCATGCTCTGATACCATGAAGAAAAACAATGGCAGCATTCCATGAACAGATTTTCAGAGAAAAGAGAAAAGGAAGAAAGAAGAACCGAATTGTGAAGAGAGAAAAATGAAACTTTATATTGTTATTTTCTGTTACAGTAAAGTATTTATAGTAAAATATATACAGTACCAGCCCATCCACGTGTCTACTTTACAACTACTTTATATAACTTAACACCTTGCTTTGTGCCTTTTATCTAATGGTAATCCTGTAGTAGCAGATCTTGGGTAATTCCAAATAGGTGAGTTACAAAGCTCAATACATGACAACTGCATCATGCACAGACGTATGTCAATCCGCAAACAGATATGGGAGAAGAAGATTTGTACTAGAAATATCAAAGGAAAAAAAAGAATTGTATTTTTGTAAATGACTAGACTACAGCATCATGCACAGATCAAAAGAATCGTATCTATATCGGATCAGCATCTGAAACTTATTTATATAATATCTATATTAGTTATGTTTGGTTAGTTTATAAGTAAAGTTATCGGTTTTTCATTGATATCAGTTTATTGACTAATATTAGTTTGAAAACGATAGAAAAATGACATCAATGATCAAGAAATGATGAAACAAACAGGCACTGACTCACGCCTAATACAATACATCATTAAATATCCTCTCTAAAAATAAAAAAAAAAATATTTACAGAAAGTCATAGCTTTATAATAGGTAAACATGGAAAATCAACTATAAAAAACAAAAATCATGAATTTGATGCATAACCCCCACCAAGATCAGAATCAACTACCATTAACAATATCTGATTATGTTAAGCCTTAATTGATTGGAGGCAACTCCAGTGTTATTAGACTGGCAATGGAAGCAAAAAAATTTGAATCAAAGTCTAAATGTGATATATATATTATGCAACGGTTGGTACAGGCGTATAGTTTGGGGTTGTAGGATGAGGACCCCAGTGGTTAAATTGTTAATTTTCTAGAGAGATTTGCGACACTTTCAAAATCAGAGATGCATGTATCGATGTAATACATCTTAAGTTGTTTTCACTTTCCTTGAAAGGTGGGGGAAAATAATAGTTGACTACTCTTCTCAAATGTTGAATCATTACTTGAACAGAATTTGCTGAATTTTTTTAAGAAAAATATTTTTCGCCCACTAAAGTCACAAAACTCAGGATCAACATCTATGTTTATTTGTTAATTTTCATAAATCTTCTAAATAAATAAATGACAAAAGAAACTGGCTTTTAGCCACGGTCCACCACCTCGTAAACTATAGAAATATTAATGATAGGTTGCTACAACAAAATGAAGCTTTGAAAGAGTAGTCCTAAGCTTGCATTAAAGGCTGGGATATGTATGTTTACACTATCATATGTTAGGTGGAAATTGGAAAAATTACAATATATCCTAGGTAATAAGTCGAAACAACAAGTACATGTTGGATTTTAACAATAATCAGTTTTGTAACTTGATTTAGTTATATCACCCATAATTTCCTTCTTGAGATGTCTCAAAAGTAGAGAGCGGCTCTCCCAAGTTAACTGATTGACTCTTGATTTTACCTTGCAAAATACAAACACTCAATTAGACATTAGAAATCCTAAGAAACATAGTGGATTTTAGGGTTTGAGATAAAAAAAGCACTTACCAAAGAGAGGGTCAGAGAAGAGAGAGACTAAAGAAATCCTTTATATCAAGGGTTTTAATAATAGAAGTGGGATGTGTTTAAAGCTTAAGCAGGCTAGTAGCACTATATCATTTGTCCTTTTAGTATATGTAATTTTAGGGTAATGCATAGGGATATAAAGAAGCCCGTCAAGCCGAACTTTTCAAGGCTTGAGCTTTATTGTTTAAATTAACGAGCTCGAGGTAAACTGGGCTTTTAACAAGCCTAAAAAGTATAAGCTTGAGCTTGAATTTGGCCCATGGCTCATTTAGCTTGAAGAGCTTGAACAAGTTTGAGCTCAAGCTTTGACTTGTTTAGTTTAATAAGCTTGAGCTCGGGCTTAATTAAATAATTATATATGTAATTATATTTATAATATTATTTAATATAGAATATTATACATAATAATAGGGAAAAAAATTGCTTAAAAGCCAATTTACAAGTCTAAAGAAAAGCTCAAACTTAGCTTGTTTAACTAAATAAGTTTCATTTTAAGCTTAAGCTCAACTAGTTAATTAAAAAAACTTAAACCAAATTTAAGTAGCTCGTGAGTAGCTTAAGGAACTCGGCTTATCTGTAGCCATAGTAATGCAAGCTTTATGAGATTTGGAACTTTCGATATCTTATTATAACACACCAGTATGTATGATATTGACTTTTATAGTCTCATATCCTAAGCAAACATGACGAGCTCTCTCTCTCTCTCTCTCTCTTTATTAGCCTTATCTTTAAATTTTAAAGATCAAATGTCAAATTTGGTACCTGAATTCTGCACAAAAATTTAATTTGGTACATGAATTTTAAAGTGGTTAATTTAATACCTAATCAAATTTTTTGTGACTATTTTTATAACCTTCATAATATTGTTTACTTTGTTTGTTGACATAGAAAATATAGTATATCATTGGATATTTACTTTTTCTTTTTTTTTCTTCTTCTAACACTATAACACTAATAAACTGTTTCTTCCAAGTGAGAAAATAAAGTAAACAGTATTAGTGAAATAATAAAAATGACCACAAAAAGTTTAATTGGGTATTAAATTAACTATTTCAAAGCTTATGTACTAACTTGAATTTTTTTATATAAAGTTCATGATCTAAATTTGAAAATTTCTCAATTTTAAAATGTTTGTTTTATTTTTTTTATTTTCATAAAAATAAAAAAACCCTTTTATTTAAATCCAATTTGAAAATTATAACTTAAGTTATGAGATATCAACAACTTGTTTAATGGTTGGCAATGTCCATTAATACCGAATTGGAAGTTCCAATTTTAAGAAGCAATTGGAAACCAAACTTTAATGATTCATACGTGTCTTAGACCATGAAATTTGATGACGGTTTTAGGACCCCGCTATGTTTTATTAGCAAGTTTGGTTAGGAGGAATCTTCTTTGTTGCATCTAATTTTTTATAAGGCAAATCATGTGGACATCTCCTAAAAAATTTCAAAATTACATGATCTCCTGCTTTTTTAAAAAGTCAATAGTTGTCCTCCCAGAGTAGTTATGGGGCCCACTTCTTTTATAAGCCTTTGCCTTTTTGCATGTAAAAAAATGCCACCTCATAATATTTGTTCATCAAACAATCACGTTTGTTTACATAATCTTTATAAATCTACTTCTGTACTATTCTCAATTTGTCATCCACTTCATTTGCATAACCTTTCTTGGTAAAAAGTAGCAACCCGGTAAGATTTTGCAACTTGATAAATATATGCAATGTGATAAAAAATTGCAACTAATTAAAATGCAGCCTATTTACATAACCAAGTATCAAGGTTCGTATGTATAACTTCATAATTTAGATTGTAAAATATGCATTCTTAGCTGTTTCACTCTCCATCTTGCTATTTCAATGCGCATAAAAAGGGGGAAAAAGAAAAAGAAAAAAGAACAAGGATCTTTTTCACCATCCAACTAGTAAGTATTGTTGCATAAAACAACAAGAAGTAAGATCCTTTATTATGTTCCCAAATACGCATGAATAAAAATAGGGACTTTGTGCAAGGCTCGCTGTAGTGATGTGCCTTCTCTTAGTGATTTCTAACATCATGTTCCATCTTACTTTCATGACACTTGCAG
This sequence comes from Combretum micranthum, assembly GCA_024138025.1. Lineage (NCBI taxonomy): Eukaryota > Viridiplantae > Streptophyta > Magnoliopsida > Myrtales > Combretaceae > Combretum > Combretum micranthum. Next base: position 197,781 of record JAMXBD010001579.1, read on the forward strand.
CAATATCTTGTAACTTCGAAGCACCAATCATTGGTCTCAAATTGTTTAGGTTCTTAAGAGTGACCCGATGTTGAAAGGAAACTCCAATGCCAATTTTGGTATTCCTTTAGGAAAGTATTGGCCATGTAGGACCAAATGAAACAAGAAATGCATTGCCTCCGATGCCTTTTGATCTCTCTTCACATGATACCAAATGCCTCATAGGAGCATAATAAACCCGAGCATGCAGCTTATAATAAAGGGATTACATTGACTTTCTTGAGTAGCATCTATATACAAATATGTAGCATGTTATTGTCATTTCTTTCTTTGTCTTTTAGTGAGAAAAAAAGATTAGCAACTATGGATTCATTTTTCAACTTTCCATGCTAAAAAGATATATTAGCCATACCTTTAATTAATTTTGTTTCAATCTCCTTTGAAGGGCATTCACTTGAGCAGAATTAGAAGGGCCTAGCACTTGCGGACCACCGTCCCATTGTTGTCTCTACATGTATAAAGTAAATATAGTGTTAAAAAACTTCATTACAATCTATTATCAATACACATTTCATGGAAGAGCATCATTATTGTTTTTCACTAAAATGTCTTAGAAAATCTATACTTATACCTTCTTCACATGCTTATCTCTCATCGGTGCTTGTTGACATATACGAAAATTGTCATTACTTGATCACAATTTGTACACCGAAGTGTTCTCTTCTTTTGAATTGAGCTCCCAAGGCTAACTTCATCCGATTCTTTCCTTCTATCTTTTCTCGATCTTCCTGGAAGATGGTATAGATAGGGAGGGAGTATTTTTATAATTGCCTCAATCGTACTAACGTTTGGCATTGGAAGAATTATGTGATCGTATGCATCCAAGAATCTCTCCTTAAGGAAGAATGCATGGAAATAATAATCAATTTTTGCCCTCATATACACAATACAAGCTATGACATGCTTGCATAGGATTCCATGGTGTTCCCATTTAAGGCAATTACAACTCCAAGTTCTTAAGTTCACTACAAAGTTTTTACCCCCAGCACAAACTTGAAATTCTCCTATACCAATAGGAGTAATTCGACACAATTGAGCTTTAATCAAAATCACATCTATTTGCTTCCTAACATGCTCACATAATCGAATCTGCCAAGTTACCTTTGTTGGAATCGATGTTGAAGTCTTGGGGTAAGCTTCAATCTTAATGCTTCAAGTAACTGGATAATTGCCTCATTACAAATCTTACCAACCCAATTATTGCAACTCTCTATCATATTATTTCTAATATGATCTACTTTGCACATTGGGTTGCATGCAAACCTTGCCCATTGTCCAACTTCCATCTTTGATAGCCATTGAGAAACTTCATTATCATGTATCTCCATTTCCCTCTTGAAACTTCATAATCTTGCTTAAAGTATGCTTTAGTAGCGTTCTAAAAATCCACTCCAAGAATGAAGCTAGGATGCTTTGCCTTGACGTTCTTATAGATGTGTCTACAACAATTCCTTTGTTGAGCCAATGGAAAAGACTTTGTGATTACATCAGATAAACCTTGCATCGTAGAAATTGTTAAGCAGTTGTTTAATGTGATTCAATTTTGCAATTCTTTTAATGTACTACAAATCGAAGAACACATTATTATATATATATATATATATTTTCTTTGTCACTCATGCATGTAAGTATAGATCCTTCATTTTTTGTCCTAGCACCTCTTGAAACCTTTACATGAACCACTCCCAACCATCCCCACGTTCATTTTCAGCCACAACAAATGTTGGCGGAACAAACTCCATTACCATCAAAGCACAATTGCTGATAGGAGTACACCACCATATTGACCTTTTAAAAGACACCTACCAACCCAAGAAAAAGGTTTGCATCCTTTTATAAAACTAGTCTTAGAGCTCAAAACATATAAATGCACGTTTGAATTTAAGAAGTGATGCTAGCCCCTCTGGCTTATCTTAATATTGTATATTGAAAACATTACCTGGGTTGAGTTCTCTAACAAGGTTAGCATATCCAGGAAAAAGCGAATACCCTGTAAACACTCATAGGGTAACTCATAGGATACCAAACCTGTTCAACGTAAAATCTTATACTTCATAAAACATAAACTCATGATTCAAGCATAAAATCCAAGTTGACTTCACAGTCAAGAAATTCAACAGAAACTAAATACTGTTTACATTAAAATCTTTTCATTTAAAACCAACTATGAATCAAACTACGATCTCAAATAATCAAAACATGTCTTCTCTTAGAAACTTGGTATATGAAGCCTAACTCTCGGCTGGGTAGTCGGGTCTACTATCGCCATCCCCGCTATCAAAGATTAATTCATATCGGATAGATCATACACTATATCTTCTTCACCTATACCTGAAATTTAAAAGAATGAGCGGCGACGCCCAGCATGATAACTCCAATCTAAAAACAAATGCATATGCACATACAAAAGGCATATAATTCATGCAACTTAAACTAATACAAACAGTCATATTATTATCTTTCTTAAGCCAACAAAACAACACAGTTCAGTATTAGGCATACACTAATCCTGAACTCGGAGTTATGCAGACCCCATTGAAAATCATACAACTCTTTGAAAATAATAATCATATATATATATGGATGAGTATGTACTCCCCAAACACCTCGAATCCAGAACACTTAATTCTACCGGAATCATATCAAGGCACGAGTCCACTAGGGACAACCTGACACCAAGATCATCAGGGTGCCTCACCACTATCACTGTTTGCCAGGTCTTTACTGGTCAAAGCCAAGCACAATCAATCATACAACTATTAACCCGAATACGATTAAGTTTATTAAGAAATTCTGTTCCTACAAGCATTCAATGAATACTAATCTTACAGGCAAAAGCAACAAACAAGGATTGGTCGTACCTTTCTAAATTTCAGGAATATAAATCAAATTCTCAGAATCTGATACCAACAACAACAAAGTTAACCCGAACTCCACAAACTCCTATATCCACACCAACAACAATTTTACAAACTCTAAATGTCCTATTACAACATGTATATATATATATATATACACATCAACATATATGATCGCATTATCAAAATACCCTAATAAACATGAATTCTCCAAAAACTCTAAAATGAAAAGAAATCTCTATTATCTGTACCGTCTATTCCGATCAAACTCCATAAACACAATTTATTTCACCTAAAACCCTAATATGCACAAAAATAAGAACGTATAAGGATTGTTTAATCCATATTTTGTTTGAATCCATCATAGAGGAGATAAACTTACTATTTTGAATCTCTAAAACCCGACTTGCATTCACCAATTCACAGATCTCACATGTGCTAGGGTTTTTCTTCAAAATCCTTCATGAAAATCCGTAAAACCCTAAGAAAGACTTATACAATTTCATATTTGATCCATGAGAGAAAGTTAAAATCACTTACTTTAGATTAAAACACCCTCCGAATGATTCTCCAAGCCTAGATCTCTAAGAACACTCCAAAACCCTTTTTGACGCAAGAAGAAAATGATAAAAGAAAATCTATCGAAATTGTTTTTCGAGTCTCGTATTTATAGAAATTTGGTCATACGTCGCCCTTACGCCGACGGCGTATATTTAGATCTTGCCGGCATACATCCTACGCTAGCAAAATTTACACGAGTGCCGGTAGTGTTCATCGAGGCTTTGAATTCCAGAATTTCAATTCCTACTACATACGCCAACAAATCCATGCCCTACGTCGGCAACGTTCATGTCGGTGCTGAGAGAAACCCTAGTGAATGCCGGCAACGTTCCTCCCAGCATTAAGAAAAACGCTACTGTTCCCATCCTGCGCCGTCTCTACGCCGGCGGTGTAGATTCTCCAGGAGGCAGCGTATAATCTGTCAAAAATTGCAAAAATCCGAACTTTAATATTTGTCCTACAACCAAACTTAAACTTTTACAATTTACTTGTTTTGAACTTAAACTCATCTTATATCATCTCATGATTCATAATTCATTATATTTCCATCTTTATTTCTGTATTTTACATCTCTCCTCTCCTATTTCGTCCTCGAAAGTTACCTGGATTAATGAAACAACTCTGGATATTTTGTCCTCATATCTTCTTCTAGCTCCCAGGTAACTTTACATTCAGTTTGATTAGTCTACTATACTCTCACACATTTGATCATCTTGCTTCTCAGAATCTTCTCCTTAGAATCCACAATTTTGATCGGCTTTTCAATTGTCGTAAGGTTCGGCTGCACTTCCAACGGTTCAAGAGCTACTATTTCTTTCGGATCTCTGACATACTTTCTGATCATAGATACATGGAACACATTATGCACTCCTTCCAAATCAGGCGGTAAAGCTAATCTATAAGCCATGTCACCTATCCTTTCAAGAATCTCATATGGTCTCGCATATCGAGGATTTAACTTCCCTCTTAAGCCAAACCTGACAACTCCTTTTGTTGGTGAAATCTTTAGCAAGACGTGTTTGCCTACTTGAAATTCCAATGGTCTTCTTCGTTTATCCGCATAACTCTTTTGTCTACTCTGAGCAGCTTGTAATCTTTGCCTGATCAAACTGACCTTGTCAACTACATCTTGGACTAACTCTGGTCCCAACAATTGTCTTTCACCCACTTCATCCCAATGAATAGGTGATCTACACTTCTTGCCATAAAAGCGCTTCGTATGGAGCATGCCAATTGACGTTTGATAACTGTTGTTGTAGGTAAATTCCATTAGTGGCAATGCTCATCCCAACTTCCTTTAAAATCCAAAATGCATGCTCTCAACATATCTTCTGAAATCTGTATAGTCCTTTCAAATTGCCCATCAGTCTGAGGATAATAAGCAGTACTGAACACAACCTTGGTTCCTAAAGCTTGATGTAGACTTTTCCAGAATCTCCCAATGAATCTAGTATCCCTATCTGATATGATTGTTACTAGTATTCCGTGCAATCTCTCAGTCTTTTTGATATAAAACTGTGCTAAACGTTCTAACTTATAACTAGTCTTAATAGGTATAAAGTGAGCTACTTTTGTGAGACGATCCACAATGACCCATATTGAATCAAACTTATCTCTTATCTTGGGTAAACAGAAACAAAATCCATGGTGATATGTTTTTACTTCCATTGTGGTATTGGTAAAGGCTTCAACTTACCTGCTGGTTTTCTGTGCTTAATATTAATCATTTGACACGTATGGCACTTAGATACATATTCAGCTATCTCTTTCTTCATATTGTTCCACCAGTATAGCTTTTTCAAATCTTCATACATCTTGTTCCCTCCACGATGAATGGAATAACTGGAGTAATGCGCTTCCTTCAACAATTCCTTCTTAAGTTCTCCTATCTCCCTTTGTACCTAAGGATACCTTCATCATCTATATAGAACTGGTGCCCTACCATTCTCCATTCTCTGCTTAATCTCCAAGATACACTGATCGTCGGTTTGAGCTATCTGATTCTGTCCACAAGAGTAGGTTGAATTTTCATATTAGCCAATCTTTCACCTACCTGTCTTATGACTATTTCCAGTTCAACGTCCTCATATCATCAATGAGATGAAGTTCCGTCATGATTAAAGCGCAAGATTCTCTATTCTCTTTCTGCTCAAGACGTCACTACTACATTCCTTTTCGGATGATATTGAATTCAATACAAAACCTTTATCAGTTCCAACCATCTTCTTTGTCTCATATTCAATTCTTTCTGGGTAAAAATGTACTTTAAACTTTTATGATCTGTATATACTTTACATCCTTCCCATAAGGTAATGTCCCACAACTTCAAAGCATGCACAACCGTTGCTAGTTCTAGATCATGAGTAAGATAATTCCTCTTATAGGGATTTAATTGTCTGGAAGCATATGCTATAACCCTGCCTCTTTGCATCAACACACATCCTAAACCTTGTATAGAGGCGTCACTATATATAGCATACTCTTCACCACTCACAGGTAAGGCTAGCACTGGAGCAGATACTAATTTATTCTGAAAGCTAGCTTCACAGTTCTCACTCTATTCATACTTCACTCCCTTCTGTGTCAATTAGGTCAAAGGACTGGCAATCCTGGAAAAATCTTCCACAAATCTTCTGTAATATCCTGCCATTCCTAGAAAACTTCTTATTTTTGTCACAATCTTGGGTCTTAGCCATTCAACCACTGCTTTGACTTTCTCAGGATCCACTGATATTCCACTACCATCAATAATATGTCCTAAGAAAGATACCTGCTCTAACCAGAACTCAGATTTTGAAAACTTCGCATATAACTTCTCTTCCTTCAATCTGGTCAGAACCAATCTCAAATGTTCTTTATGCTCTTCTTTAGTCCTTGAATACACCAATACATCATTAATAAAGACTACCACAAATATATCAAGATACTCCCTGAAGACTCTGTTAATCAAATCCATAAATACTGCTGGTGCATTGGTGAGTCCAAAAGGCATGACAACAAATTCATAATGTCCATACCTTGTCCTGAAAGCTATCTTTTGAATATCTTCGGCTTTCACTCTCAACTGATGATATCCGGATCTCAAGTCTATCTTTGAGAATACTGAAGCTCCTGCCAACTGATCAAACAGATCATCAATTTGGCAAAGGATACTCGTTCTCCACTGTCACCTGGTTCAATTCTCTGTAATCGATGCATAGTCTCATACTACCATCCTTCTTCTTAACAAATAGAACTGGAGCTCCCCAAGGTGAAACACTTGGTCTAATGAACTCCTTCTTTAACAATTCATCCAATTGCACTTTAAGTTCAGCAAGTTATGTAGGAGCCATTCAATAAGAAGCTTTGGATTTCGGTACAGTACTGGGTACCAAGTCAATATTAAACTCCACTTCCCTATCTGGTGGTAATCCAGGTAGATCTTCTGGAAAAACTTCTAGATACTCACATACAAATGGAACATCCGACAACACTATTTCCTTTTTATCTTCTTTCACCATAGCAGCCAAAACTGATCCTCCCCACAATTCATAAGTAAGTAAAACTGGAGGTCTTTGCACTACTAACTTATGAATAAATTGATCACCATTGGGCAAACTGAACTCTACTATCAGATTATAACAATCAATCACCACATGGTACTTTACCAACCAATTTACACCCAAAATCACATCAAAATCCAACATATCCAGCACCACCAAATCTGCAGGTAGATGCCTACCTTCTATCTCAATATCCACATTCTTATAGATTCTATTCAATACAGACTCACTTCCCAAAGGAGTACTAACAGACACACATCTAGGTATAAACTCGGCATATATACCACAAATAGACATAAAAGATTCAGAAAGGCAAGAGAAACTAGCACTAGTATCAAACAACACATATGCACTATGCAGGAGTATAGGAAACATACCCGTGATAGTGTCAACACTAGAAGTCGCACTATGCTGTAAAGCGTAAATCTTTGCTGGTGCTTGCTACCCCTGGCCAGAATAAATTCTGCCATATTGCCCTCCTTTACAATCCACAACTCTGTGTCCTCTCTGCCGACACTTGAAGCAGAAAACCTGTGGAATGATTTTGTCTGTGCATGTATTACTCTTATGTCCCAGCTTTCCACAAGAAAAGCAAGCATTCTCTATCCACTTGCAATCCTTCACATCATGTGGTCCAAGGCATCTCGTGCATCTTCTATCTATATTCTACACTGGTGACCTGAAATTTTGAGTAATAGGCCTCTTACCTCTATCTTGTGTAAGTACACCAGCTGCTGGCCTCTTGCCTAAAAATATTTGATTCCTCTGTGGCTCACGACTTCTAATCCTGCTCAAACCTTGCTCCACTGTCTTGGCTTTGTTCACCACAGCCGAGTAGTTGCTTAAATCCATCAAATTTAACTGATATTGGATCTTAGGTTCTAGTCCAGTGATGAATCTGCTAAACTTGGCCTCTTCACTCTCTTTCAGAGCGTCAGGTAGAAATCTCATCAACCTGTGTAATTCTGACTCATATTCTTCCACTGTCATTTTTCCTTGCTGCAGAGTGTAATACTCTTGAAGCATTCTCTGCTTAACACTATGTAGGAAAGAATTCTCTGTAGAAGGCCTGCTGAAACATTTGCCATGTAATTATACCATCATGTGTCTTCTAGTGCTCAACCACAGTTATTGGCTCTTCTAGTAGCAAATAGGAGGCATATTCACTTTCTTGTTCTCTGATATCCAGAGCAGCAAATGTCTTCTCAACCTCTTCCATCCACAACTGTGCTTCGAGAGGCTTACTGGTACTGGCTCAAACTTATGCACAGGTCCACAAATTTGTTCAGACTAAGCACATCTGCATGCCTAACTCCATTTCCTCCATTCCCATTTAACCTTTGTGTCTCCTGTCTCCAAGCTTGCGTTTTCTTGGACCATCTGCATGTCCCTCCTCATATCTTGCTGCTGTTGACCAACCACTCCTAACAAGGCATTCAAGCTTGCATAAGCTGTGCAGCATCGATGGAACTTGCTGTCCAATAGGTGGAGGTGGTGGTAAGTCTTGATTCTGAGCCTGCTGCTCATTGCTACTGCCCCAAATTCTCATTCTCCTAAGGAATTCTTCTTCTTGGAGGCATTCTAATACAACAAAACACACGAAATTAGAATAAGGGTATCCAACTCAAGATCAAAACTTAAATCTATAAGACAACATCAAACTTAACTAAACAACAAACCTATATTCTACCCCACTCTCAAATCTCACCGTCCTAAGGAATCAAAACTTAAATCTATATGATTCAAAACCTATAGCTCGATACCAAATAAGCTGTAACGCCTAAAATAAGGCATTACAACCCGCCACGTATCTCTTATTAGGATACGCAAAGGCTCTATTATCCACAAATTAATACAATATCACCTGTAAACACTCATAGGGTAACTCATAGGATACCAAACCTGTTCAATAAAAACTCATACTTCATAAAACATAAACTCATGGTTCAAGCATAAAATCCAAGTTGACTTCACAGTCAAGAAATTCACAGAACTAAATACTGTTTACATTAAAATCTTTTCATTTAAAACCAACTATGAATCCAACTACGATCTCAAATAATCAAAACATGTCTTCTCTCAGAAACTTGGTATATGAAGCCTAACTCTCGGCTGGGTAGTCGGGTACTATCGCCATCCCCGCTATCAAAGAATAATTCATAACCGGATAGATCATACACTACATCTTCTTCACCTGTACCTGAAATTTAAAAGAATGAGCGGCGACGCCCAGCACGATAACTCCAATTCCAAAAACAAATGCATATGCACATACAAAAAGCATATAATTATGCAACTTAAACTAATGCAAACAATATATTATCTTTCTTAAGCCAACAAAAACACAGTCAGTATTAGGCATACACTAATCCTGAACTCGGAGTTACTCAGACCCATTGAAAATATACAACTTTGAAAATAATAATCATATACATATATAGATGAGTGGGTACTCCCCAAACACCCGAATCCAGAACACTAATTCTACCGAATCATATCAAGGCACGAGTCCACTAGGGACAACCTCACACCAAGATCATCAGGGTATCTCACCAGTATTACTGTCTCAGGTCTTTATTGGTCAAAGCCAAGCACAATCAATCATACAACTATTAACCCAAATAACGATTAAGTTTATTAAGAAATTCTGTTCCTACAAGCATTCAATGAATACTAATCTTACAGGCAAAAGCAAAGGATTGGTCGTACCTTTCTAAATTTCAGGAATATAAATCAAATTCTCAGAATTTGATACCAACAACAACAAAGTCAACCTGAACTCCACAAACTCTTATATCCACACTAACAACAATTTCACAAACTCCAAATGTCCTGTTACAACGTATATATATACATCAACAGATATGATCACATTATCAAAATACCCAAATAAACATGAATTCTCCAAAAACTCTAACCTGAAAAGAAATCTCTATTATCTGTACCGTCTATTTCGATCAAACTCCATAAACACCAATTATTTCAGCCAAAACCCTAATATGCACAACAATAAGAACGTCTGAGGATTGTTTAATCCATATTTTGTTTGAATCCATCATAGAGGAGATAAACTTACTATTTTGAATCTCTAAAACCTGACTTGCATTCACCAATTCACAGATCTCACATGTGCTAGGGTTTTCTCCAAAAACCTTCATAAAAATCCATAAAACCCTAAGAAAGACTTATACAATTTCATATTTAATTCATGAGAGAAAGTTAAAATCACTTACTTTGGATTAAAAACCCTCCGGATGATTCACCAAGCCTGAATCTCTAAGAACACTCGAAAACCCTTTTTGATGTAAGAAGAAAATGATAAAAGAAAATCTGTCGAAATTGTTTTTCGCGTCTCGTATTTATAAAAATTTGGTCATACGTCACCCTTAAGCCGACGGCGTACATGTAAATCTTGCCGGCATACATCCTATGCTGGCAAAATTTACACAAGCACCAATAGTGTTCATCGGGGCTTTGAATTACAGAATTTCAATTCCTACTACATACTCCGGCAAATCCATGCCCTACGCCGGCGACGTTCATGCCGGTGCTGAGAGAAACCCTAGTGAACGCCGGCAACATTCCTCCCAGCGTTAAGAAAAACGCTACTGTTCCTGTCCTGCGCCGTCTCTACGCCGGCGGTGTAGATTCTCCAGGAGGTGGCGTACAATTTGTCAAAAATTGTAGAAATTCGAACTTTAATATTTGTCCTACAACCTAACTTAAACTTTTATAATTTACTTGTTTTGACCTTAAACTCATCCTATATCATCTCATGATTCATGATTCATAGTTCATTATATTCCATCTTTGTTTCTGTATTGTACAAAAGGATCTATGCCAAACTTTGTATTGACCTGTTGATACATGGGATCATAATTCATGTTGATATCAAAAGATAATTCATCTAGTAACTAATCGACAATCCAATTAGAAATTGCATCGGATATATTTCCACTTCTAATGAAAGTATGTTGTGGATTTAATGTCTTCATAATGAAATAATTTTGTTTAGGTATGATAGAGGCATGAATTCTCTAAGGACAATTCTCAAATGCACAAATAGTTGTAGCGTGACTCTTTTGATTTTTAAGTCTAAGTATTTCAAATCCTTCTTGAATTACATATTCCCTTAATACTTCCCTGAACTCATTAATATCTACAAACATGTAAGCCTTTTCTAAAACAATTTTTCCATCAGTTTCATGTTCCCATCTCCTATAACCACCTAACCTCAACCCTCTTATTTTAATCCCCACACTACATCTTTTACAATTGCTATCATCATTCATATCATCTTCTTCCAAAATAGTAGTCTCAACTCTATTATTCGTATCATGATCTGACCATCCATCATTACTATTTTCAGTTTCATTTTTTGAAGCAAGTAGATCACTAGATGAATAATAGTACACTTAGTATCACTTTTACTGTCATTACACGTAAACTCCTTATTACTACTATAAAAAAAAAAATGTTTCGTCTTCCATAGGATTAGGTCTTACCTCCATGGTTGATTGGGGAATCGGTTGAGACAATCCATAGTCATCCCTTTGAGTCAAACATACTTCTTTAATAAAGCTCGATTATTGTGAAATTCAAATTGCCTGCAACAATTGCACATTATTTTCTTTTATTCCCTCTTACATATTAAACATGTTGATCATAGCTTCGTCAGAGTCCACAAACATTTTATTTTTTGAATTTAGAATACTTGAATGGATATTTACACCCACACACTTATCGATTAACCCAGACACTACCTCTATCATTTCCTTCATCATATCATGAAAGCAATATTCTTGTGGATTAAACATTATAGACACAAGCTTCATAATGAACAATGAAAGCGTGTATGTCATTCATTTTCAACCAAGATTTTTTTATCTCCTTTATAGGGATTTAGGTAAGATAATATATGATGGATTGCGAATACACTAACATTTAACGTTGGTGTCTTCGGTTAGGGTGAGAGTTTTTTTTTTTTCATAATTTAATAGTTGTGAACAAATGTGATTGTTTGATTAATAAATATTATGATGTGGCTTTTTTTTTTCACATGTTAGAAAAAAAATAATACACATAGGCAAATGCTCATAAAAGAAGTGAGCCCCATAACTACTCCATTGGGTAACTGTTGACTTTTTAAAAAAGTGAGGATCCGTGTAATTTATCCTTTCTTATAATTTTTTTGTTATACTTTTATTTTGAGGATTGATATGAAGTTAAAAATTCATATTTCTTAAAATGCTCTATCTTAATTCTTTTAAAGTGAGTAAAAAGAAAAAGAAAAAATTAAAATTAATGAGGGTCAAACCAAAAGAACTTGAATTTTTCTTGATCCATTCGTTTGCATCCTATGAATTGGAAAAAATATTCAATAGAAGTACATACTGCGTTTATGTACATATGATGAATAGACACAAATTACATTTTAAAAATATAAATAAAATGATAGGTAATTTCTAAAATAATTATGAACATATACCTTATGTTAGAATAATATTGATAGTTATATTTTACATATATATTATACGTGACATAAAACCTTTATACGTGGATAGTGGTTTCGATGGATCAATTGGATAATAATTAGTCGGCGAAATACCTATTTTAATCACTTCATATAATTGCTCTTAGCCAGTCTTGTTTGGGGATTTGGCAGTGCTTGAAAGGGAACAAATAAAAAGTTAAAAGTAATAATAACGGAAAGCCCCTTTGGAAAAGTGACAACTGACAAGCATTGTTACTGTGCAAGAGTTGGCAAATTGGCATGTGCTGCCCCCACAAAAAAACCATCGACGACAGTCGAATAGAATAGTTTACATGGCATGGCCCATTGAATATTGTGAAATTAATCGTTTTCCTGTTTTACGGTTTCTAAAACGTGAGAAACGTCTGATTGTTATATTGTCTATTGTTAATAGTCCTGAACTCCTGCTTTAAAGAAGTGGACGATTCCCAAAACATAACGACAGCAAAATAAGGACATTATTTTCATCATTTTTAAAAAAATTATTTGTTAAAAATAAATATTAATAAAACAATCATTTTTTTTCATAAATATATCAAACAGATTAAATATAGATAACATACAAATGCATATAAGATACAGATAAAAGTTAAACAATCTGAACATAGCATAATATTGATAATATATGAAAAGTTTTATTTGGGTAGCATGAAATACAAGTTTTATTTTTATTTTTTAAATGGTTTTGATGTTTACCTTAATACCGGGGGAGAGGGGTATATATTTATTGGAATATGGACAAGGTGGTGGGGAAGATAAATCCCAACTGCTGCAAGTTGCATTCAGCCAATGATTTCTGTATCCCGTTGATAAAATCTTATAGTTTAGTATCATCCTAATTTTTTTTTTTCCTTTCCTTTGTGTATTGAAAGTATAATTCCATACATATTTTGTGGACGGACTTTGGGTATATTGATGATGTATACGATAAACACTTGAGCTAAATGATCGATGAGGATATCAATCTGTGCAGGGGAGTTTATCGCAACTCTACCAACCAATATGATGAACAGTTGAACTAATTACCCTTGTTTGTTTTGAAGGAAATAATATTTTAATGGGAATCGTTTTTGTAAAATGTAGCTTATTTTTTGACTAATTCTAATGAGAATAATTGATTTTATTTGTTTCTTCTAAATACTTGGATAATGAAAATACCTGAATAATTAATAATAATACTTATTCTATAATGAGAACTAAATTTACCTAAATAAAAATAATAATAATTAATAAGAAATGATGTTGGTAGTAGATAATTAATAGATAGGGCTTGTAAGTTAATTGAAAAATGAATTATGTTTTTATAATCTGTAAGTTGTTTTATAAAATATAAGCTATGAGTGAGTTTTTATTTTTCAAGATAAGAGAAAATATTTGTGATAACGGTCCATTTTTCATTAAAAAAAAAAAAAAAAAAAAACAAATTTTATCAGAACAAACATGATCTAAATATTCGATGAGGACATTAATAGATGCATAGAAGTTTACAACAATGCTATCCACCATTACAGAGCGATGATTTTGCCTTTTAGATCGGCCTTCATCTTTCATGCGACCAATTAGTTTTTTTTTTCTTTTTTCTTTTCTTTTGGTTATTTTGAGTTTTTATTAGTTTATTACTTTTGAGAGTTGATTTCAAGACCAATTTATTCAAGTTGGTTTACCGGAGAAAAGTAAAGCTTCAAAAGAAAGAGTAAAAGCTACTTGACTCAATCACTTGCTGATGTCTTTGACCGGTGGGTCTGCTTGTTTTATTATTTTTCTACCGTTTTGGCTTATTTTTTGAACTGTTAATAAAAAATATATATTGATAAAAACAGACACTTTTACTCATAAACCCGTCAAATAGATTAAATATTAATATAAAATAATTATAATATGGATATCGATATAGATACTGATGAAAACAAACCATTCAAATAGTTCCAATGACGCATGCGATTGGTTAGAATCACGACAAATAACCAATTATATCTAATTGTAATCATTTCAATTCTTTTTATTGTTTTACATATAGAATATAGGTTGCCTTTATAATTTTTATTGTCAAAATAGATTTTATTTTAAAATTAATTACTAAAATAGAATAATGATAAAACTTAATTATGAAAACAGATAATTAGAATTGCATTTAAGACATAGGCTTCTTAATTTTAATGTGTTGTGTATGTCTTAAATGTAAGTCATCATTGGGACTCGGTTCACCAAAATGCAAGTTATGACAAATTTTTTTTTTGTACCTAACTCACATATTTAGGATGAGAGTTAGATGAGTTATTTTAATAATTAATTTGTCATAAATCTTATTTTAGTAATTATCTTTGAGTCCTATACTAACCTTTCACGTTGTCTTTTATTGAGTATAGTACTTATTCATTATCCGAATTTCAAGTCTATAAAGAACAATTTTGTATTGAATTAAAAATGAACAATGAACTAAATTATTCGTAAAATATTTTAAGTTGGTATGAAGCCCTTTTTCAATTTTATTACGGGTAATGTACAAAAATACGGTTTTTTGAAAAATAATTTTCAAAATACAGTATTCTATAAAAATATTATAAATATAAGTATTATGAAAAAGTCCTATTGCTTTGTTGCGCCTTTAGTGCAATTTATTCATTGGGATGTGCCTTTAGTGCAATAACTAATTCCACTGAGGCTGCATTTATCATGTACACCTTCTTTTTACAAAGTATCTTTAGAGAGTGGAAAAAAAAAAAAAAAAAACTAATTTTACAATTTCCACTAAATATTAGAAAATCATACACAAACCTGCTGTCAATTTCTCCAAACCCTTCTAGCTCATAAATAAATTCAACGATCCCCACTGCTTATCTATCAAGAGAGGAGAATTTCAACCAAAGAAGTTATGAACACACAGCACAAACAAAGTAAATAGAGTGGCCACAATGCACGTATAAAACTAGGGCTACAAACGTGTCGAGTTACTTGCGAGCTACTTGAACTCAAGTCGCGTTAAGCTTGGATTGCTTTTAGCTCATTTAATAAATAAGCCGAGCTCGAGCCTAAGATAATGTTGGTTTATCTAAATGAGCCGAGCTCGAGTTTTGATTTAGGCTCATGAATCGACTCGTGAATAAAATCATTTTAGACTCGTGAATAGCTTTACGAGTAAGCTCATTCACAGACTTGTTAACAAATTTATAAGTTCTATATTTATGATATATTAATATATAATTAAAACAACAAAAGTAATTTTTACTTAATACATATGCACATATATTTTAGTAACTCTTATATATTATTTTAAGGTTTAAAAAAAATGGAAAAGCGCTATTCAAACAAGTTAATCTCGAACTCTAATTTTAGGCTCGATAAAAACTTATTAGACTTGATAAAAACTTAGCTTGACTTGAGCTTGAAATAAAACTCCTTTAACTAAACGAGTTGAGTTTAAGTTTAGATTTTAAGGACGATAAAAAGGTCAACTCGACTTAAGGTTAACTCGACTTGAACTCCATAATTTTTAAACGAATGGCTCGACTCGTTTGTATCCCTATATGAAACATCGATAGACTTGAAATATGAAAAATCTATCTATTTATAATGAGTTTTTCTAAGAATACACTTAAGCTATAAACATTGATGTCAGACGCGGACCAGGATTTGGCTCATACATGCTAGGGGCTCAGGAGTCGAACCGAGGTTAATAAAAAAAGCAATTTTTAGTTATATTTCATAAAAAAATGACTTATGCTTAGAATATTTTATAAAATAATTGATTTTTTATTTTACATTCTTGTGTTTTTTGTCACGACCCCAAAGGAGGCATAGTAGAATTGTCTTAAAGTTATCATATCATATGTGCACCCATAATATGAGAACTATCTTCCAAGTTAGAGTTTTGCAAGACTCTAATTAATTATATACTCACTGTGTTATACATATATATTTATGAAAATAGGTAAGGATACCAATACTTCCATAGAGCATAAGAATCGCAGAAAGTCAAATATCCTGCCAAACAATAAGATAAGGTGAATTTAGGTTTAAGAGAAATACCAGCTAAATTTAAGAAAGAAAAGTCCATTTTCAAATTACATCTCTCAGACTAAGCTCAGCATTACAAGTTTCTATTCCACTACTTAACTCATGGAACACGATCTTTTGGCACGCTTTGCACTTAAATCCTAGCCCATCCTTAACTTTCTACTAACCTGCTAAACAACCATTGGGTAGTGAGCAACCATAGCTCAATGAAGCATAATCCTCACCCCATATCATTCAAGCAAATCAAACAAGTTACTAAAATAAGCATATGCAATACGTACAAGTAAATGAGCAAATACATATGGTCTATCGATAATCATATGTAGAACGGATTTACACCTTCCATGATAGGGCCTGGGGAGAACTCCAATATTGTCAACTCCCAATAACCCTAGCTTTGAGACACAAACCATCAGAAAGCTTGTTTAACCATACATATAAAATAGAGTTTAAGTATATACATATATAGTCCTGAAGTGGGCATAATCTTAAGTAATGATATTGGTGCTGCCCTGGACAATAGACTGCACTACTAAAACATTTTAATTCCTACTTGTTAAGGATAAAGCCCATGGTCCACGCTGGCCACCATGATAGCAGCCCATCTAGTTCATTACTAGGCGGTGACAGCCTTCGATAATGTAGTATGTAATGCCACGTATGGTTCATTTATTATTTTCAGCCGAATATGGTTTAAGTTTAGTTATGCTTTGTGACCATACAATTTCACAGCCATTCACGACATCGCTATACTACTTATTCACACATTTAACTTGTTTAGATAATTTATGGTATCTTAACATTGCAATTCAGACACGAGGCAAGCATAAGCATAACCTAACCCCACAAGCATTTCAAGTTATTAATATAATTACAAATACACTATATTACAAGCACAAGCAAATATAGAGGCCATAGGATGTATACTTATTTGTTCATGGCATCTACTGGTTGACATAATCCATTAGTAGCTCCAAGGTAGAGCCTGTGTTCCCTTGCTAAACTGGAACTCAACATGGCCTTTATAACTTTGTCAATAACCCTACAGATGCGATAAACATAACTAAGGTTATCCATAAAGATGAAAAAGTGAACACAACTCTCTTCAACCTCAACATCCTTTAAACATTAAAATTAAATATTCATTTCATTCCTAATATGCCCTTCACCATAATCTTGGCAATTTCAATCAATCGAGTTAACTTGTCATCTTCATGCTCTATATTTGTTAGCAAAAGCTTTCTAGGTTTAGTTGATAAGACAATATCTTGAAATAGATTGGAGGGCTTCCCCTTTCTCTTCCAAGTCTTCCTTATCAGAATCCACAATTACTACTGGTTGATCTGCTTTACCTATTGGGAATCAATCCTATCTCTTTTGTCTTCATTTTCATCATCATCATCATCTAAATTAATCATATGATCCTATTACTGATTTATCCACAGGCTTTGAGAGTTCTTCTCTTAAATTGATTTGGTATTATTCAACAGCTTCCCAAGACTGGGAAACAAGGACATCAAATGCCCCTAGTACTGCATATCTCATGTTATAAGAGCTTCTCTCATTCTTTAGTTGCATTGCCATAGCTCCTTAACTATCGTAACAGTCTTCACGTAAGTCATTGTCAAACTCATATTCACTGAATGCAGTAGAGAATCCAAGGACTATACTAGGAAATAACTTTAGAAGCTACTTGAGCAACTAACTATAGAAACTTCAAGTTTTTTGAAATTCTAAGGCCTAAAATTTAATTGCATAGAACTTTCTCGTTTCTAATCCATTTAATGGAAATGAATGGTCAATTCCACTTATTTTTCCATGTACTTTTTAACGGCATACTCAGTTGTTTCTAAAAGAGACGGTCATAAAATCAAACCAGGTATGTTAGATCACGAAATTTAATGTTTCTTTAGAACCTTGCTAACATGGAATCAGTTTGGACATCACTTGCTTCTATGTGACTCTATTATACCACTAAGTTGTGGCTAGACTAGTAGTGTGACAAGTTTCTTACCTATGGAATGTGGCATGAGTTAGAAATTCCTTCCCTTGTTTCCTTAATTCTTATAGTAAAAGAAGTGAGAGCGTGGAGGTTAGGATCAATTAGTTGTGCAACCTAAAAGTGACTATGATGGTGATGAGCTGATGTTTTGCGATAGGGAGTAGTGTGTGTAAGTTATGTTGAGTTGGTTGTAGATTTACAAGTGATTCGTCGAGAAGGACTAAAGAGAACCTGAAAGTTTGCAAGGTATCGGTTGGTTAAGGATCAAATGGGGTAGTCTGTGAAACAATTGTAGTGGTTATAGGTAAGGAGATCGGTGAGCTTACTAAGGAGTGTATTAAAGTCAATGTGACTTCACGTGCATCATTTCCTATGACCACTTGTCACTAATTCATCCATATCGTGAATGGGGTGGCTATTCCCAGAGTTTTTGGCTATTCTGCTTAAGGAGTTAGTAAAATTGATGATAGAATCTTGGAAACAGAGCAGAGGAGGTTCTGCTATGTCATACGTCCCAGGCTCCCTCAACTTACTTGAAATTTCTTCTGCTAGTTGAGATAATTGCTGAAGCACCACCAGGAGTGTAGCGGCAAAGATAAAATGTGCTCGATCACTAAATTTCTTAAAGGCCACTTGTTTCCCCTTGTTCTCAATGGTCGTGGCATGAATATGAATATTTTCAAGGATCTCTCATCTAGAGTTACAAGAAGCGGTGATGATTAGATTGGAAAACACTTCTTGTTGTGCTTATTCCATCTTGCTTGGGCGGGTCATTTCTATCCAACTGCTAAGGAATTGTCGATAAAAGTAAGAGGAGACAAAAATAAAATTCCAACAGCAGAACAAGGAAATAGAAGCGGTAGCAGGGGATGGTGGGGTGAGTGCAGTCGGTGCATTATTGTTGATTGGTGAGAAATAAAAGCAAAACAGCAATGGTAACAACAATGGTGGATAGCAGCAGTAGCTGGCGTGTGTTGGTTGCTCATCTGCTTTGTGGGTCAATGCTGTAGGCGAAGGAAGGGAAGCAGCTACTGGATGGATTCTACAATGAATACAGCTGGAAAGAAGTGAAATATCAAGAGAAAGAAAGAGGGAAGAAGGAAAAATCGAAAGTCAAAATGAGAAGAATTATTTAAGATTCATCTGATTTATTTGGATGATTTTTATTCCTTAAATCTGCCATTAATAACACACGTCTTGAACCTCTCCTAACTATCCCCTAGAAGGCTACCTGTCCTTAATCTTTTCCTCTTTTTCTTTCTCAGTGTCGTGTCTCATTGAAAAGTACAACAGGACGTTGAGCTTAAAGATTAAGGAAAGAAATACAAAGAAGTTTAGATGTTGATCTGCATGAATGACAATCTTCCCCAACTTGACACCTGACAAGGCTTGTAATCTCATCCTCTCTTATTCAACCGTACGTGGCAGCAGCAACATTCATTCTAGGTAAATCTACTTCCTAAAGCTAAGCTCGTCGGTGAAAGTTGGAGACTCACAAAGTCAAACATCACCTTATTTCCTTTAGGTTACAACTATAGAGCCACATGTCTCTTCCACCTATTTTACCCCTTTTTTGATGTGGCTGTAACAAGTAGATTTCTAGGCATTTTGATGCAAAAATTATAAGAAGAATTAATGAATATTCGAGGTGGCTAGATGAGAAAAGAGAAAGAGGTTAAGGTGGCGGTAAGAATTTGTGTTTGGGAAAGATTTGGCCTTGTTTGACCACTTCATGTACATCGAGGTCATTTTGGGTTGTGAACTTAGAACAAATGAAAGGCTACTGGTTATTTGGATAGAGGACAAAGGTTCTTGAGTTGTTGTATCTTGGACAGCTATTGCAACTTCTCCCTACTCTAATGTTCACCGTGACAGCTCAAATAATTGGTTGGGAGGACTCAACAAGGAAGCTATTGAGTTTGTAGCCTGCTTCATCATTCCTTACTCGAGTACCTGTCATGAAACATGAATTTCTAGTGGCAACGAGTTGGACAAATAGAAAGGGAGGTGCTGCGCATAGAGGGTGGGTTGTTGGCTCTACTAGAACTCATTGTTGGCTCCCACATGGTTCCATATCAGCTCTGGCGTTGGCTCCACGAAGGGCCTGTGTTGGCTCTACAATTGTTGTTGTTAGCTTAGTCTGGGCACTCCTAGGTGGTCAATGTTGGCTCGAACATGTGCTAATGATGCCTCTATAAGAGGCGCATATGGCAGCCCCCTCCATAGCCATGGTAGCTCTTCAAGCAGCCATGGGGTACCTATGGTGGCTTATAGGTTTGGTGTTGGCTCTAGTGTACCTTTTCCACACCCACAACTTGCTAGTTCATGTGAAGGTCTATTAATTTGTTGAATAAATAGTAAAAGAGAAAATATATGGATTAAACTAAGTGAGTTTGATACAGGGTTAAAGACTTGGTATGCCATCTTCATATAGGAAAATTAGATAATAGAATTAGGAAGAGAAAGGAAGATGTATATTAATTAATCTAATTATGTATTAAGTAAAGATTTTAAGTTTTATTTGAGTTCTCAATTACTTAATCATAGTCATTGTCTAGATAAACTAAAGGTCCTAACTACTTAGTTCTCAGACTCTTTATGGTGTGACATCCGTTTCTGAACTTTTTGTTTAAGTCTTAACATGGTTCATGAAATCACTAGGCTAGCACACAATAGCACATGCTAATATATATGTCTTATTAGTTTACCTTTTTGTTTATAACTGTTATTATAATAGTGTTACTAATGAGATGTTTTTTATTATTATTATGTCAAAATTACGATAATAACATTATTATTATCCATTTTATTAAAGCAAAACCAACCCTGTTGGTGTCTTTAGGGTAAATGTTTTTACATTTTCATTATTTAATAGAAATCTATATTATAAAGCAAAACAATCCTTTTAGTGTCATTAGTGTAAATTTTTTATATTTCCATTATTCTAATAGAAGTCAACTTCTATATTGTAACTGCATAGCAATTACCCAAGTTCAACATGGAGAAGCTACCCACGTTTAATATGAAGAAGCAACCACCCATCAAACAGTATCCACCATCTTCATTATTGCATCTAACTCCTCTTCCATCATCTCATATTGCACTATCCATGCTTCTACATTCCTCTTAATGTTATTACTAAAAATTTTTTCTACAAATATCTCATCCCCTTCTTCTTCTTCTAGTTTCTACCACGTGACAATGGACTCCTCCTCCAATAGCAATTCTGGGAACTTTCTCCATTCACTACTTCTCTTCAACTACCACCATTTCAGCATCATGCACTTCTAACACTTGCCAAATGTGGCAGCCTGACAACTTCCCACCACCACCACCGTCCATTCCAGATCTCCTCACCCACATATTCTCATCTTCTTTCCTGCCATCAATATCTCTCTGAATCACTCCACTCCCAACAACAAGCCACCATTCTCGCCCAGTTATACAACCCCAAAAAGTGCCCAAATCTCTCTACCCTTTGAATTCCATATCCCAAAAAGAAAATCATTTCGTTGAAGACATCTGTCTCTTCCACAACTCCAATGCCTCCAAAAACTTCCTCGGTTTCATCATCTCCCTGTTCGAATCAATCAGTTCCTACAAAATCTCCGATCTCTACCACCAATCCTCCGCAATCACTGCCATCGTCTTAGTCCTTGAAACCCTAACCACTTAGGTTGATGAGATACCTCAGCTCAACAAATGGGCCATGGTAATATCTCCTACCGAACTTGGCATGAAAAATTAGGTGAGAATTTTGATTCCTTAATAGAGGAAATAACGATATGATTTGTATTTCCCAACAATTTTTCTTTTATGTATTGAAGATTATTTCTTTGAATTTGTTGCATGCATTTGCTTTTCTTTTCTTTTCTTTTTTTTTTTTTTTTTAATTTTGTGTTTTTGATACAACCACATCATTTCCACTATTCAATCTTCCGATCACTTCATCCGAAGTCGATCACACATTTAAATAGAGGAAGTACGTGAATTCCACTAGCTCATTGGTGTTAGACCAATCCAAACTCATTTTACATGCATAAATTCAAAAAACTAAGAAATTCACTCAATATAATACAGGTTTTGGCCTTGTTCAAATTTGTTAATATTTTTTATAGTGTATATTTGTTAGAGTCTCGATTTGCTGCAGATGGAGAAATATTTTGCATTTACGAAATGGAAATTTTTTTACTCTTTGGTTTAATTTTGAAGTTTCACACTGTGATTTTACGCTTCATTTTATGCTTTGTGTTACTTATTTTATGTTTTTTATAGATTAGTTATTGTCTATATTGTAATTTTGATGGTTGATATGATTTGATATCTTATTTGATGTTACACATTCAAAGTTTTGAGGTTTCAATTTTCAATTTCGTGCATAATAACAATCACCTTATTTCCAGTAGGTGCGTGTGAATATACGGATCATATTTCATCTTTGAATTTCATCTTATGTTCTTTGGAGCATTAGGTTAATTGGATGAAGAGATGACAAAATCATAGTACCGTGTTTGATCTAATTTTATAAATTTTAGTTTTATTCAATCTATAGTGCAGGAAATACTTTTATAAATTATTAAATGTTTAATATCATAAAATAATTTATTAATGCATATATTCTTAAGTTAATGATCTTCCACAATGGTTTAACTAGACTCATTTGATAATATTCCCATATATATGATGTGGATACATGATGTTATTAATGTTCATTGCATTTTTCATAAGAAATATTTTGCATCATTAACATAAGAAAGAAGATGATACCTCATATTTGGCATGGATATGAGGTGTTTTTAAGTAATTACATGCTATATTATTTCTTCTAACATAAAATTCTTGCATTATTTTATTATTTTGATTTCATGATATTATTTGTTTATAACATTAATATCATGGTAAAAAGCTAATATTAGTTGCAACCCGATATTTTTGCCATGGATTTGAGGTACTTTTCCTTAATTTTCTATATAATTTACTATACTTTATAGTTTTATTTTATTTTTGCGCACGCATCGGATGAGTCGACCGTTAGTAATACCATAATGTGATATGCAATTACATAATATTATATATATTTTTACACTATTATGTGCTATAATAGTCATTACACTATCATACCAAATATTATACCATAACTTATCATTATGATACAATATTACATTACTATCTTATTATATTACAGTGATAACATTATTATACATTCTTTAATAACATTTCTTATCATCATAATGTCAAATTAAAATGTAATATGATAATCTGTAATCATAATGACATAGTACTAGAAATTTGTTAAGTATTATCTTATGTAACTAATTATTAATACATCATAAGTATTTATTGTATGAACATAATAAATTATTCAATATTGACTATAATAGCATCATATAACAAAATAATCTTATTTGTTATGAACTTTTGTATATCAAGATACTATTACTACTAATGTTATTGATGTAAATTTTTATCATAAATTGTTATATATATTTTATTCATTTTCAATACATCTTCACTTGTATTAACATTTAAATTTAGGAAAAAGAAAAAAATTAGGGATGATTTCTTAGACATGTTTTAGTACTTCCTCGAGATCTTGTTATCAATTTTACTAATTATTGCAAATTACGCTAATGTAAAACTTGAGGATTACATTTTTGGAAATTTAAAAACCATTTTTTTAATTTTATTATTCTTATATAATATGATGAAAAAATCTAAAAGCAATCCATACCATAATATATGTATATGTATGTATATATATTGCCAGCTATATGCAATTTCATGATTCCTTCTTTGGCTAAAAAAAAAAAAAGAGGATATAATGATTCGTTTATTTCATGGTGTATTCTTCTCACAATTTTTGAAGAGCATGATAGGGCAATTTTTAAGGAAATCCGGATTTATCTAATAGCAGTGATAGTTAATTTATAAATAAAACGAAAATATATGTTTTACACCAACTCATTCACGTGGTCAGATCAAATGTTTAATATAATAATAACCATCACTTATATGTCGTATCCAATTAATCTTTTCTTAGGTTGTGTCATGTCTACACTCTGCACCATTTAAGTTTCAAGCCTGTCATCCACATACTAATTCTGCCAAGTTCCATGAGTTCCATTTTCTTGCGCACATATACCCGTATTTATGTTTGTTTGTTTCACAACTGTATGAAATTTTCCTATCCTATTTTCTTTTACGTACAGTTGGTCTCTCTTCCTTTTCACTTCTTTAAAATTTTTAAGCTTTCTCTCTATTATCTAGCCAAATCTGCATATAAAGAGAAAAGTAGCTTTTAATATTCTATTTCATCTATTGTAAGCTTTAAGTTTTCCCTCTTTAATATTTATGTCTTAAAATCTAGCAAATTGGTTTTATATTTTGATGAAAGGTCCTTCTTCTTCGTTAACAATTACAACTTTATAATCCAAATCCAAGGTAAGATAACTTTTTTTTTTTTTTAATATTTTACTTCATACAATATAATCTTTTTTGGTTGCACTTTCTGCCTTTTACTTTTCACATTTTTAGCATTTTTTTTTTTCAATGTGGTGCATTCTGATCCGGATGAGCCGGCCGACTCAATCATGCTATGGTTGAATAGACTGGGTCTTTCAGGTCTGGTCGGTTCAACCAAAAAATGATCCACAAGTAGGAATTGGGTCGAACCATCCAATTCATCCAGTTTTGACAAATTGGCTATAAGTACTATAATCATATAGAGAAAAATCAAACTATTATAAGATATTTTTTTTACTCCTTCTCTTCCTTGATAAAAGATTTTCCAAGTCTAGAAAGCATTAAATCCCTTTCCCTTTCCCCTTGCTCTTGGGTAGATCTTCCGCTAAAGTCACGAAGGGTGATAGGATTGTGTTGAGAGGTGTGTTGGAGTTATGTAAATTGTGTAACCCCATCTCCTATACTTGGATTTGTATCATCTAGTTATGGCTACTCTTACTATGATGTTGGAGAAGAGGGAATAGGCCTAGAATGGTATTCGAGGCATGAAGTGACAAAGGAATTAAATTCAAACCTTGAGCTACCTATAATATAACTTGTAAAGTTGCTTCTAGATGGTATGATGGCATAGATAGGCTCAAATGCAGCAATAGGTGTTGAGGTTGCTTGATGAGGTATATATGAGGTGCTTTGGTGCCTATCTTGAACCTTAACTAATCATGTCCCCTGATGGGATGGTGGATCCATCTGTAATGCATGGATCAACTCAGGATACTCATTTGTCTCCTCTTAATGAGGTCTGCATCTAGAAACAAGACCACCCCGTCCCTAGTGGTCCTCTATAAGTTAAGCAACTAAATCAGCGAGCAAGATAACACATGCTTGTTCCATAACCCAATGTACATCATGTGAAGCTTCTCTTAATTATACTCAAAACCTTGTCGATTGATAGCATGCAAATTAGGGTTAGTGTTGACCTCAATTAAAATGCACTAGTGTCCACTTAACTGACAAATAACACGATATAGGAAGCACTGCTTGGCAATTGTGAAGCATATAAGTGACCCTTAGGTTATCCATATCTATCTCTTTACGACATAGAAGGCTAGGAGGCTTGTAAGTAGGTTATCCAGATAAGGTTCCTACTTGACCTATTTTGAACAAAAAGTTAGTTAATCTCAAGCAACACTTCAACTTATATATAATGAATTAAAGTAAAGGATTTATACATATATGGGTTTGGTGTTTGCTAATCAAAAGTGTGTTAATATAAAGATACAACATGAGTAAAATTGTATGTCATATCTCAATCTTTCCTCCATCTAAATGCTAGCGGGTGATTATCCATAAGAATCATAGCATATTAGCTACGAGGAGCAACATGCAAGAGCCTGTCCCCAAGCCTATACCTATAACAATGTCGCCGCTTAACCCATCTCCTATGCTCTTGATCTAACCGTTGGCATGATTACCAATAGAGTTAAGCCAAGAATGCTGATCTTTAACTGTACTACCTGACCAACCCTAAGTCTTCTAATAAAGATTGGAACATTAAATGGATTAGGTTCTTCAATTCATCAACAAACAAAACCCTCCAATCAACATGAGTATATGGGCTCATGTGTGTATAGATGCAAGCTTCATCCGCATGGGGCGATAGTTCCTTAAACTAAGTAGCTAGCCATTCAAGATTGATGCGGCCTCCTCTCATGTCTAATTAATGTGTCCCTTGACCTTATTCAGAATTATCATCTTCCTTACTGCCACTTTGTTCATCCTTTATTGGATCCCCCTCTTGATTAAAATAATAGTGACCATCTCAGTTATCATCTATAAGTTAAGGGTAGATATTTGGGGCCACTTCTTGTCGGACTCTATTTTCAATATCTAACATTAACTCTTGCATAGGCATAGACTTATATTCTCCATATTGCATCGGCGAATAGCACATCATGCCTTACTCTTGATGACATGTATGAGTGAATGTCTTCACTTCAAGATTTGTTGTTTGATACACATATGTACTTATGTCGATTCTTGAAGTAAGATAACCTGATGGGTTCACTTGGACATCAAAATATAGAAACACAGAGAGGTTTAATTATTTTAAATGAACCTCTGGAGGAACATTTGACTGTTTAGATATTTAGTTGTGCAACTCTTGTAATAAGCCATCACCTAATTCCTTAGTTTTTGCAATTGAATCCTCAATACCCTTATCATCTACAATAGGTACAAGCATAAAAGTTAGCTCATTTGGCATATAATGGGGGTTTTGTATATTATTTGAACACATCTAATCGTTGGATCTACTCTAATATTCCCACATATCTTGCTTACGAATTGCAAAAAAGTTAACATTAGTCGTTAATCACACCTTCTTAATTAGGGCCATTGACGTGACCAATTGTAATTAATCAAATTAAAACTCTATATACACTCTACTATTAATCTTAAGCAAGAGTACCTATTGATTATAATATAAATTAGCACAAAGGTCGTTCCACCAAGACCTGTAAATACAAGTAAGTGTCCTAATCTGCTATTTAACTGGTATACTTTAAATGATAATGATATGATTAAGCCACTAATTAATTAAGTAACCCTGGAAATTTGAATATCATGCTTCTAAAAGTTTCAATCACAAAACATACCTTTAATCTTGATTCACCACTGACTCTATTTTTCAATTTTTATAAAATATTCATTAATGGTTCCTTTAGATTCTTGACTTGTAGGAATTCTTATTTTAATCAATAACTCTTTGGAGAAAATTGATTCCTAATTCTATATGACTAATGGAAATTCTTTTATCATTAGAGGTATACAAAATTGCTTTAAAGCTCATGATTCCCTAAAAAGATTCAGTTTTTATGCAGAAAGTTCATGTTATCTATGTCTAGAATCTCATTTTAATTTTTCTATTCATGTAAAATATATCTCATCAATTGACCTTTCAGTCTAATTAACAAGAATCATGTATTGACGTACTGTTGTGCACATATTAAATCAAAGAACATTAATAACACATGAATTGATTCAAGAACATAAACTTCCACTAATGAAACAACCAAGTCTTTACATTAGGCTAGGGTTCCTTAAGACTTAGGGTATAGAGATCTATTTTTCCTTAGATAAAACTTACAAAGATAGAATATAGAAAAATATAAGGAAATCATGATGAAAACCCCTTTTAATCAAAGTCTTGTAATCTAGAGTGAGCTCTTGTGTTTCTTCACTCAAAAGTGTCTATTTTTCTCTCTAGGATTTGTAAGAATAAAGATGTGTGTTAATTGACAAGTAAAGGCGGCTATTTATAGTTGAGGACAAAAATATCCTGCACGACCACTCTAATGGCTAATGTTCGAGACAGGTAGGATTGTAAGTTGTAAAATCCCTTAAAATAAGGTCTGAAAGACCCCAAGCACGGCTTATGCATGGAGCTTGTGCAAGTCTCTAATATGCTTCTGATCACTTTTTCACCTCTACATAAGCTATCACTTTTTTACCTTTGCACAAGCACTTTGCATAGCTTGTGTAACTCCTTATACACAATCCAAGTTGCATTTTGGTCAAAATTTGCTTTCTACACTAGTGTTTTGTATAGCTTGTATAGAAAGTCATGCATGTTGAAATTTTCAGTATCTCTATTTTTTCATAAAAGCGTCCCTTAACTCATCAAAATGTCTTCATTCATTTCATTATTTTATTTTATTTATGAAATTAACATTTTAATATGATAAGTATCCCTTTTTTAATAAATTACATAAAATTCATATAATATAATATCAATTCAATACAAATAATAAAGATCTTTTGACACTTATAAGCCATATCATACTTTAACTCATAATTACCTTCAACGGTGTTTCCATCGACATACATAATAAACTTAACAAACTCCAACATTTTAAAACATGTTCAAATTGCTCTTGTAGCATTGATCACATCATTCATAAGTTAAGTGAAGTGTGGTACGGGTTGAATAATGCATGTACGTTATTTAACCTACCTTCATCTTCTGCTTTCATATCTCAAAACTAAGCCTAAAGCTCTCTTAAGCATTTCACCAAGCACTTGGCATGCATGATTTGAAAAAAAAAATGTAATGATGTAGACATAACAATACAACCACACAATAGTTGCAATAACACTAGCATTACACATAAACTTAACAAATATTGCATGTAAATAGCCAAAAATGGTTGTCAAACTCGAGTTTCTACCTAGAATCGCTAAGGGATCCATAGAGTTGGTATATAAAATCGAAACGTAGAATCGTAAGATTCTACAACTAATGTAAATTTGCTTATAAAAACCATCGATGTACTTACTAAACTAATAAAACTTTAAATAAAATATTAAAATAAAGAATTTGGTGTTAAATTAGTTACATACAACCAAAATTTAACTTTTACTAATCATAATTCACATATTATCATTAATATATTTAGTGCAATTTTATAATTAAAATAATTATTTTTATTTAATGATGATTCATTATCTACAATTATTAAGATGTATTGCAAATTATTTAAATTATCACGTGTGAGTAGCTAGTTTTATGCAATAATGAACATTTTCATGTTGACTATATATTTGCACAAAAAATCATTGCATTTATAGCAAATAAATTATATAAAAAATTATTTTAAAAAGGAAAAAAATATAACACTCTATATATTAGTTTAATTTTTATTCAAATTGTTCAAAATATATTAGAGTACATAACCTAAAAGAAAATAACTCTCTGAAAAATACCAAAAAAAAAAAGAAATAAAAGGAAAAAAATATTAAAAAAGCTAAAATTAAGTTAGATTAAGATAAATATCAAGAACCAATCCCAAAACCCCTAAATTTAGATATATTAAATTGATTGCATTTTTAAAGTTCAAATAGAAAAAAAAAGTGTAAAATTACAACTTTACGATTTTACTATGATTCTACTACCGATTCTACCACCGATTCTACTTTCGATTTTACTCAAAAAGCTATTTTGTATGCGAGTTAAATCAAAATCTCATCATCAACTTATAAACCGTAAAAATGTACGAGTTGACTCGCGAGTTTGACAATCATGAGCCAAAATGATCCAAATACATAGTAATTTCATGCACGGGTTTCTAAAATAAAAGGACCAAAAACATTAAATTGCTATAAAGTAAAAACTACAAGAGAGCCAAGAAAATTACCTGAAATAGAGCTTGGATGTTATAGAAAGGATATGGGGTGAGAGAGTGTCTAAAGGAAGTTGAGAATGTGAGTGAGAGAGAGTTTTGAGAAAAAATCATGCAAGCAAATGACACGGGTTTTGTTTGCGTTTTGTTTTTATATCATAGTATGTGCCTTCTTTATTTTCCTACTTCCACATTGTAATTTTGCCAGAAGGCCCATGCATAACATGCACCTTGTTCCTTAACATAAAGTTACATTCTATATTTGTACAAGATATTTATATTTGTAATATTTTTACAAAATGCCAAATTTTGGGAATTATTTTTTTCAAAATACAGTTTTTTTATACAAAAACAATTTTATTACTCTATCATACTTGTTCGTATGATCCTAACAAGGATCCTTATCTTTATGATTCCATCAAGATATCTTTTCTTTATTTCTATCTTAAATTTTGTAAAATCATTAGTAATTGACTTTCCAAGATGCAACAAGAGTTCTATGAGTTGATTACACAATACTAGCATTATTGATGGGTGAAATTTTAAGGATCAATTCAATATTCCAAGATTTCACTAGGAGATATCAATGTTTTGAGATAAGTTTATTTAATGTATCAATGTTTTGAGTGCTTAAAAAACTAAATCAATGTTTCACAAAGTTCACCTAAGTTACCAACTTCTAGATTAGTTTTCAATTAATTTTTCCTAATTTTCCTTAACGATCAATTATTGATATTTTATTTAACTCACTCGATAAAACGTTGACTCTTCTTTTTAACTACTTGAAACATTGATACCTTAAATAAATTTACCTCTCAAAATATTGATTCTTCTTTTTAACTATTTAAAATGTTGATAACTTAAATGAACTTACTCCTAAATATAGGTACCTTTCAATATAATTTACCTATAATCTAAGATAACATAAGCGAGCAAAGAAAAGGCTTAGAGCTTCATGTTTGATAGCTTATAGCTGCCGATTTGTTCATTTCCATATTCTTGATTTGTTGTGGTAATTTTCTTAGCATCTTAATAAAATTCTTGCTTAATGTTAAGATAAGCGGGCAACTCTATTATAATTCATAACCAGCAATACCTTACTTGGTTAGGCATATCTAGATTACCTTTTTTTCTTATATTTTTTCTATATATAGTTTGTATTGATATATATTTATATAATTATCATGTATGGAAAGCCATCTTATTTGTCTCTATTTTTATTGTCATGATGAAGGTGTTGATTGAGGTATGGAAATCGAAAAGTGCAAATTCACGTACTTTTAAGACAGTTGGCTTTAAAGATGATTTTATGTTGAAATATACTGGATTAATAATTTGCACTATGCTTTTCCTATTTGTCTGCTTCCTTTCCTTTGCCTCAAGTTTCATCTTCTTTTCCATTTTTTCAAGCCTTCTCTTAACAATATACATCACATAATCTGGATAATCGACAATGTAAGTGGTTCTTTTTCAAGAAAAAAATATTTTTCGTTTCATTTTTTTGCAAGTTAAATTGTTACATTGAATACATTTTTGTCAAGTTAACTACTTAGAGCAACAAAGAAGAATTAAGATCTTGAGTGGGAATTCTTAGAGTTTCAAGGGTAAGTCTAGTTTTCATGTATTTTGTGTGTTTTCAATTAATGAATATTTTGACCAATTTGTTAGGATGATATCCTTATGGTAGTGAAGTTAAATTTTAAATGTTCTTAATATTATCCTACAAACAATTAAGTGAGTGCACCTATCAATAGTCTGTATAGTGACTGTAAAGGGTTATTTCGATAATTAGGCTTCAACCCCAATTTAATGCTAGTGACCTATCTTTTTGGCTAGTGATAGGGTCTAGAAGATAGGTCTAATAAGGGATGTCGTATGGAGATTTGGCTTGATAGGCTCGGAACAGATATTATCAAACCTATTCACTTTGCTCTCGACCTAATTTAGTTTTCTCGTGTGTGAGACTCCAAAAATATTTTCATGGGTTAATTTGGGCTTTATTTGATTAAATAAAGGCTTATGTGGACAAAAATAAGCCTTCATCCTTTTTTATATTGAAAATGGGCTTTTTTATATAATAAAAGCCATCAAGCCATTTCTAGCCCACCCCACTACTATAACAAAAGAGGGCTTCAATATCAGTCGTCAGATCATTATAAAATGATCAAATGGTCACCAATAACACTTGCTCTCGACCATTCATTCAAGTGTTATCTAATGGTTGGCATTAATCTCCACCATCTATAAATAAGAGGTTTCTCTCCTCATTTCAGATAGGTTTTTGCGTATTTCTAAGATCAACAGCAACATCGAAACTCTGCTGAAATAAGTAATCAAAGCAACTACTTCACAAAAAAAGAGTCAAGAACAATCGAATCTATCTAACTTGATCTTTTATCACATTTACCCACTCAAGAAACCGAGTTTGTGTATCCTCCTCCCACGCCTCTCTTTATAACATCTATAGACGTGTCATCAGTTCAAGATTTCTTTCAAAACCAAGCTGTCACACATGATCACGAACTACAACAACCCCATCATATAGTAATTAAGCACAGGTATTGTTTCCACAAGAATTACAATGACCAAAATTACTTTCCCACAATTATCTAACCAATAAAGTTGAATGAATTCAACCAAATAAACAATTAAGGTAAGCAAGGTTCACAAATCAAAATATCGAAATTGCAAGGCAGATTTAGATTTCAAATCCTCTTAAAATAAAACTATGTAATCTTAAAAACCAATCAATGTAATTACCAATTTTTTGAAATGTAGGAATTTTTATAATACATTAATATGTCCTTCTAGAAATCAATTCCTAATTCTTGATAAATTAGTCGAAATCTCTTCATAATCAAAACCCCTAGAATCATATTTAGATCTTTAAATTCCATTATTAGGTCTAACTCTAATAAGAAGATTTACATCTTCTTATCTTAGGATTGCATCAATTCTCTTCAATTATGTGTTGAACTGGTAAGTTCAATGTAAACTATGATGAGGAAATATATTATATAATTACTCACTTGTTTGGTTTAAGTTACACTAAACTAGTAAAACTAAGGTGTGTTATGATTATATTAGCACAGTGATTTAGATCAATATGAAGTGATCCAAACTTGTGTAAAGCCTTTTAACTGTGTTTTTATGTAGGCTGGCACAACAGGTCAGGACCTTTTTGAGCACAGAATGTCTACCTAGTATACAACACTCCAAGAAGTCTAGACTAGTTGCAAGAAGTTTAGACCTATTATATTTTCACTAGCTATTGAGTAAATCACAAGATATATATTAGGAGTTTTGAACTAATGACCATATTATTGAAGAGCTTATAAATAGAGCATCTAGGGTACATTTTAGGATGTCATTGAGCTCATTAAGTGCTTATAAATCCTCTTGTATCAACTCTATTAAATTTGACCTTACCACTTCTTTTGTTTTATATTTCTGGATTGAGAAAAAAAAAGTGTAGTGTAATTAAGTGTTTAAATTGCAAACTCTTATAAGACACTACACTATAGTTTATTGAATATTAGGGAGTAAAAAAAGTTGTGCCTTGAGTGTTAATGTGATTCTTGTAAAAGATATAACTTATGTGTTTTAGGTTTGTGTTTTTTATAGCTCCTAGAGAGCATTGGTTTGTTTGTGTGAATAAAATGTGGGAAATCCTCCATTGAGAGAGACATTTGTGTGTACTATGGAGATTAGAGGGAGGATCGAACTCCATGTTACAATCTGGTACTATCTTCTCTATCCCTTCTCTTTTGCTCATTGTAAGGATAAATTACAACAAAAAGTCTCAGTGTTTGAAGGTAAGTTTATTTTCGATCTCAACGTTTGAAAAAAAGTAATTCAATTCAAGTCACCATAAACATGTGTCAACAGGAGAAACATTTAATTAAAACTCACAAGACTCTTCTCCTATTGACACATGTTCGTGGATACATGAATTGAATCACTTTTCCAAACGTTGAAATCCAAATTGAACTTACCCCCAAACATTGAGACATTCAAGTGTAACGTTCCCCTTATTATAATTTAGTTGTTATTGCTTATTGTTGTTGATTTGCACTGTTTTGTATTAAATTTTGTGAAAAGAGAAAAAAGTAGTCATAATACTTAATTCAGTCTCACCCTTAAGTATTGTCTTAGGTATTAAATTAAATAAGTTTTACATTACGTGAATCCATTGACGAAAGCAATTTCTCAATCAACAAGCATGGAATCTAATATTGAATCAATTTATATACAACATTTATGCAACAATTAAAAATGCATAATTAGATTCAAGAAACTAATAATTCATTGAAATCAAACAAATTCAATCATATAAAAATCCTAGGGCTTATCTAAATCTAGGTATAATGAAATTACTCTTCCATAAATTTAGCATGAATAGCACAAATCATGTCCAAAACCAAATAACTAAACATGTAAAACCCTTTTAAAAAATTTTCTTGCTATTTCAATAAGCTCCATAAATTTTTGACTTTATTTGCACTCTTTCTCTAATCTAATAGCTATAAGAACAAGTCGAACGCAAGCTATGTTTGTGCTTGTATTCTTTCAAAACTCTCAAATTTACAAATCTGAAAAATAAAATTTTCCAAATCTTTCAACTTAAGCTATGCTCTTGTTTATGTACTACTTGACAAACAATTTCCCATATTTCCTTTGATATTCAAGAGAAACACACCTTTCAACATAGCTTATGTTCCTGACCTTGTAGCTCTTTATCCATCAAACTTCATTTCAAGACAACTAAAAGCACAGTGTGTTCTTGAAAATATTTATTCCTAGGTAGTTCCCATCCTGCAACATTGTACTTGTTTCCCATGTTGAACTCCTTAACACAACTTCACAACACAAAGTCATGTTCTTAAAAATTCTCAGTCCATAAAGAATTCAAGGTCTAGCACATTCATGCTTTCTCCTTGTGTTGATCTCTTACTACATAAAAACTTAATAAATCCTTAGTCAATATATGCAAAACTTGTCCCAAATCCTTTATTTTGTTTTTAAATATCCTTTATAGACCTGAAACCAAATTAAGATTGCATTAAGTACCTTATTCATGATAATATAATCAAAATAACAAAAAAATTCAAAAATACCACTCCTAAACAAGGGTGTATAGATGATTGTCTCTTATAATACAATTTTCTTTTTTGTAGAGATGTCTAGAGATGCATGCCTAAATTATTTACAAGTGTTCAATTAAGTATTCTTACAAATTTTATATGTTTTAGAAAAGGTAATTTTAAATTTAGGGGAATTGAATAAGGTATCTCATAAAAATAAGTGAAATAATTAGGGTTTTCATGGATTTTTTATGATCAAAGTCAAAAAGGAATCATGTTTGTTTGAATTGTGTGAAAAAGAAAAGTTGAGGGGTCTAAAATCTGTATCAAATTGCAAAATTTTCACAAAAGGTCTAGTCACTTTGAAAAGAGTTTGAAGCATAGGGCACATAATGTTTCTTGAAAGTGAACCATGTCAAAAGTTCATGACCTTTTAAAAAGAGTTCAACTTCTTGCCACAAAATACAAGATTTATTTGTCCTAAAATAAAAATTCTTAAACTTTTACAAAAGGTTCTTAAACTTTTTAAAAAAGTTCCAGACCTTTTATTCAAGTCTCATCAAACCCTTTTAAAATGCATTTTTAACCTTTTGCAATGAAATTTTCTATAATATGAAATTTTCACAAAAGGTCTAATCACCTTTAATTTTATCCAAACTTTAGCAAATTACAATTAGGTACCTGAATTTTGAAATTGATTAATTCAGTCTCTAAAAGAATTTTTTGTGTACATCAACACTACCTCTGTCATATTAGTTAAAAATGTTACGTAGGATGACATTATTAGCCAAGTTGTATTGTACCAATTTAGAACACTGGATTTTGTACTAAGGTTAACCATTTGTTAAGCATTGTGGTGGAATGAAAATAAAGTTAAGGAGAGATAAATAATCTTCTTGTTCTTTGAATATATTGTACAAGCAATACATCAACCTTACGAAGACTAATCTAAAACTTTTGCTATTCTATAATATCATAACTCAAATCTTATCATTACCATATCACTAATTGAATTGGTTGAGCTCATGCAAAACTTGTTTGATATTGAGCTTATGAACACATGTTAAGACCCCTATTTAGTGAATACTTGTTACCTAAAGTAAACCCCTCCACCACCCTATATGTAATAATATAGTTATGGGAAAAGAGAAATTCTTGACATAGAATTGAGATAAGACTGAAAAACATGTCAACCATTTTTAAGAGAAAAAAATTATAAAATTACAAATTAAAGAAAAAAATAACAAAATTACCATCGTCACATCATATGTTGAAGATGCAATATAAGAATTTGCACTAGTATCACTTTTCTAACATGCAATATAATAATATATTCTGACAGATTTTTTAAAAAGTTATATTGCATGGATAATATGTGATATAGGTTTGAATATGTATCGCATGTTGGTGATACACGTTGAATAATTACACGTGATACACAGAAAAACCTATATCGCATGTTAAACGTGGAATTATTTTTATCAACAATAAAAATAATTATTTTTATTTCCAAAACATTTGGCTACACCAACAAATCAAACAATAATCTACCAATGGGAAAGTTGCCACAGGTTAAATGGTCCTAGAAGCTTTTGGGCTAATACTTAATCAACAATTACAAAGTACTTGGTTGCAAAGAAATGCTGTCTCCGAATTTTAAAAATCAAGCTGCCGGAGCAAAGCCTTACATTTTCGTTTGTTGTAGACCATACAATTATCAAATATGCATGGAAACCAAATGGATTAGAATCAACTGATAGTTGATAAAAGTCAACTTAGCTTTAGGAAATTGAGGGCATTTGTTTAAAGAAAACGTTATACCAAAGCTTTATAATATAATAGTTAACTACTAAAATCACGTACAATAATTAAATACGTCGTCAAATTTCCATGCATCTGTCTCCTTAAAGACTTATTTTATTTTAAAAGTACTTTATTTAGGGTTTATAAGTCATATCAACTTGTTCATACAACTGATATAACTTCTCATTCAGTGACAATGATAAAGAACCCTTCTTTGTATAAAAAAAATTATATTAAACACCTTTATTATACATGCTTAGCTTTTGGCAGGTAATGGCGGAAGACAAAGGCAAGTCAATGATGACCGATAGCAATCGTCAGCCAGCAAAAAAAAGGTTAATATAACATAAGCATATGATTTGCATTTTTCAAAAAAGAAACACATTTTCACTTTCCGTCAGCTTCCTCCATCCCTACATTACTGGCAAGTGACAACTGAAAGCTACTACTAGCATCTTTGCACTTAAGATTTTATTATTATTATTTTTTTTTTCATTACAATGGTCCGAATTTGACTCGGCTATAATATTACTAGATTATAAAACCGTTAACGAATATTGTGCTTAAGATTACTAAAATGATTTTTTGATAACGCTACAGCTCCTTTGTACAGCATGTGCCCAAAAAAGATGTTCAGCAGAAACATCTTTTCCCGGAGCAAACATATTCTCATAGGGTCTAACCTTTTCCTGTTGCAGCGAGCAACTTCAATTAGCAAAAGCTCACTTCCTGGAAAACTTGCTGTGCCTATTTGAAACATAAGAGATGTGAAAAGACTTTACAGCTGAAATAACTTTCCCAATCAGTAAAATTGGTCAGCTTCAAATTATTTCATCCCATCTTCTAGAAAATAAACATTTTTGCAGCTACTAGAGAGAGAGCATAATAACACATCCTATAGTGAAAATCTACCATCAAAACCTACTTTTGCATCTAAGTTAACCCGGCTTTTATGATGAATTAACACATTGCGCATCAACACAGACCCCTTCATATACATGTAAAACACCCGGGGGTTATTTACTATCTCTCTGCATTGTCGTCCACATTATCTGCTTCATTTTTCACTCCGTTAAATATTTCGGGATCACTAAAACCTGTCAGAGTACAATAATCATCAGATAAATATTTGATCAGATGATGGATGAAGATTCTGCTGTCACAAGCATGGTGTTAAGATTATAAGAAAAGAACAAACCTGCACCTAAATCTTCATTTTCATCATCTGATGGTCCTAATGTTGAGCTTCTGGAAGGTGGAACAATTTCCATCCAGTCAGAACCATTGTAGTCCACTAAGTTTATGTCCTTCTGTGTAACCCAATCTTCAACGAGACTTATGCTTTCAAAAGAGAGAGGATCCATCGCACTGCGTTCCATGTTCTTATCAACACTGAGAGGAATTAGTCACAGCATGAGGAAAATTAACTACCATACAATTAAAATATAGTTTAACCACATCTATGATATATTTTTTTCACCCATGAACTTACACTTGTCTCAGTCGCAAGTTGTATTGGACGTAGACCATGTCACTAAGCCGTTCATGTTCTAAACCATTCCTTGCCTCGTGTATTTGGTCAAAAGAGATTTGATTGCGTTTACATCTTGCTGCACTGCAAGTTTGACTCAGAATTCGCATTGCCAACCGCATCAAATTCGGACAGCCCCCTCCATAGGTTGACCACCACTCAGCTGTATTGCTTCAAACAATTAATAAGTAGAGAAAGGAAACTCCAAGCTCAAGAGTGGGAGAAGAGGAGGGAAGGGGGGGACCAAATGTAGCACAACACTGTACAATAATAATCATGAAACATGAATTTGGCCTGATGGGTAAAAGGCTTAGAATTTGGCCTGATGGGTAAAAGGCTTATCATCCCCTCTCCACTCAGTAGACTATCTATCTTTCTTTATACAAACATATCTTTGAATCAGCTATAATGATTGAACCTTCCAGAGAAGTATGTTGCATAACAAGTACCACTGGACACTATATATCAACACTAATAAGTGCTTCCTATAATACTTTCCAAACATGTACTGTTATGGAAGATACTAAATTCATTAGAAAAGGACGTGGATAATTGATCAAACAGAAGAAATTGTTAACTTTTAAGGGCACCTGGTAACCATACTTGACAGGAAATTCACACCTTGATATTCATCACATCTTCCACCTCCTACATAATAGAACTCTCTCCATCTTTTTGATAGAAGGGATCACCTTAACTATACTAAGAATATTGGAATATCTCCTTTCAGTAGGTAGAATGTTGATATGTTAACAGCAATATCCACTAAGGATCAAGAATAAATATATTCTCCATCCACTAGACTATGGGGTTACTTTATAACCACAAGGACAGAAATTTTAAGTAATAAAAATGATGAATAAAAGTATAGAAATAATCAGCCAAGAAAGGTATGCAATTATCTAACCAGGAAGCAAAGTGTCTTTAGCCCTGACTGCCATTTTCCTTCCCAAGTCTCCAGCAGCAGATTTGTACAAGTTCATCTCCTTCATAATTTTATCCTGGACCTTTAGATCGGGTACCAAGCGCTCAACACAATCAATCATTGCTGAAAGAAACTTCCCTGGAATATCGCCCTGGATACTGTAGAAGAATTTTGGGTTAAGGTAGAAGCCTGCAAGTTGAAGAGGAAGTCCCTGGTGGTGTTGCCACCTATTGTCTATTATGTTCCAATACACCATGTATTCCTCCCTTTTCATGAGTTGTTTCTTTATTGCTTCCTTTGCCCTGTAAATTCCTGCATAGACATATCCAATTGCTGGCCTTTTCTCACTATGGACAATTTTTAGAAGTCGCAAGAGTGGACTTGTCAAATGTGTAATGAGAAGGCATGACGACCAAAATGACTCATTATTAACATAATCAAACACTTCAAGACCATCAGCTTTCTTTGAATATGGGGAGTCAACCCATTCCTGAGAAGCAACCATACTCTGCAAAACACGTTTAAAATCAACCATCCTTTTTAATGTCGTAAAATTTGTAGCAGAACATGTTTCCCCTAACGCAACAATATCACAACCCCCAGTGTACCTTCTG
This sequence comes from Combretum micranthum, assembly GCA_024138025.1. NCBI lineage: Eukaryota > Viridiplantae > Streptophyta > Magnoliopsida > Myrtales > Combretaceae > Combretum > Combretum micranthum. Next base: position 237,926 of record JAMXBD010001579.1, read on the forward strand.
AGAAGATTGAGAAGCTCAGCATGACTATAAACAAATCTTGTGATAGATCTAGCTTGTCCAATGACTTCATTTATCCACTCAAGCTTTGCGAAATCCCCAAGTATCAAATCTATGGACTGCGCTGCACAAGGAGCCCAGTAAAGAGAAGGGAAAATGTCCATCAACCTTTTGCCCGCAGCAATATATTGCTCTTCACCATTAGTGATCACTTGCAACACATTTGTTACACCTACTTCCTCCACTACTTGCTAAGCACTTCAACCAAAGCTTCAGATGAATCTACAAAAGCAGAAGCATCCAAGGACTTCAAGAAAACGGTGCCTTCAGGACAATACACCAAAAAACTTAGAAATGGTCCACCAATTTCAGTGTTCCATTGCTCAATCACAAGAGTACAACCTGTCCTTTCCCAGATTGAAGTGTACTTCAAACTTTCGTTTTTCATTTCCTCCACTGCATTTTTCAGTACTGGACCCCTCAGATCATGATAAGTGGGTGGTGCAGCCTCTGCTCCACCAGAAGCAATGGCATTAAACATCCGCTGGAAATAAGCTGAGTTCACAGCACTCAAAGGAGCTCCTATATCATATAAGAACCGACCTACGGCCATATTTATCTGATCGTTGTCTGTCTTTGAACTATAGTCAATAGCAGTCAGATGTAACACATCATGGGTTGTGGAAGGAATTTTAACCCTGTCTTTCTTCCTCCTCACAGCGTTTTTGTTAGCCACGCCCGGAAGGTTTGCAATTGCTATAGGACTGGCCTCAATCACTTGCTCCTGAAGAGGAAGCACCTCAAATGCACCATTTACATCACACTGATTTGCAAATGTTTCTGCATCGCTCCGTTGTGGGTTAATATTAGAAATTGCCTCATCAATCTTTTGTTTTTTCTTCCTCCTCAGGGCAAGCCCATTCAAACTCTCTCTCATTGACAACTGCACATCAGATGGGACGCGAGGGCAAGTAGCTGCATTGCCCTTGATACAAGCAAGATGTTCCTTAATCCTATGGATACCACCACCCTTAAGTAGTTTGTCACAGTATATACACTTGAGGTGCACCCTAGTCCCATTTTTATACATTTCACAATGCTTCCATGCAGGGTCAGTTTTTTGTGGCGTTAGTGGAATAAGTTCAAAACCTGCAGCCATTTTATGTCCCTCAACAATTCACCATGCCCAGAGTACCTACACTCTACACAAAGCTGCAAAAAACGTTTGATAGCCCTTAACTCGAACCGTTCTAATGTACAAAATACTTAAAAGAGATCACTGAAAATTACAGTCCCCGACTCAAATATCGTCAGTCTGCATCTAATCTACCCACTTGAAATAAACATCTAAAATGATGAGAGAATTTTGGTGCACATATAAAACCACTCAAAGTATGATCTAAGCCGGAGTCAACAAAACACAGCCTTCTGATCCTCCTACAAAAATGTTGACTGCAACCGCTTCTTTGTAAGAAATACTAAAAATGAAAATACTATAATCAGCAAAAGACATGGAAAGAAAAATCACTCAGAAACACAAATGTTGTTCTCAAGTGACAAAAATGGTCTAGAATTAACATGATCAATAACCGCCGTGGCCACTGCCACCCAAATATATCCTGAGTTGGAAAATATACAATTTTAAGAAAAACAATAGAGCCACTTCAAGACAAGAACTTAATAACGGAGGTCTTTTCTTCTTTTCAACTCAGATAACCAAAAAACACATCTTTAAGTCTCAAACAGCAAAATCATGCAATCTGAAGTAATTATATTAATGTCTCGCGAACACCCAAAATCTTCAATGTATCATGCACAAAAAAATGTTGCTTTCGAAGCTTATGGGCACAATAAACAAATAAAATTTCTGACACCCAATTACTCAAAATCTTTAAAGATTCAAACTTTTATCTCAAACATCAGAATTCTGCAATCTAAAAAATAATACAAAAAAAAAACATTAAAGAAGAAATTTTAGGGAAAAAAATAAATGTATAATAAACAAACGAATAGCTTTTTCAACAAATTTAGATGAATTTTGTGGTAAACATACAGAGAATCGGCATACGAAATATCAATTTTTTTGAAAAGGATGAAGTAAGTACCTGTTGTTTTGATGGGAGGGGGGGGGGGAGAGAGAGAGAGAGACCGAAACCGAGTTAGGGTTCGGTTGATGGGTTTGGGGGATTTTAATTAAATGAACGTATCGTATTTTTTATGACCGGATAGACCGGTTAAGGATATGGGAAGTGATTATAGTTTTGTCTTGTTTTTTAAATTTTTTATAACCTAGTTGGTTGGGAATTTGGTCAAGTGCTGGTATGGACCGGTAACCAGGTTACCTTAGGATTCGTACTAATTAAATAGGGAAACAAAGGTGGATTAGACCGAAAAGGACCTTGTAGCATGTACAGTATAATACGTAACGGTTCAAGTGTAATAGGCAAGTAGGATTCAAGGTAGCATCATAACAATTCATTGGGAGAAAAAGAAAAGGAAAAAATACTTTATTTCATATATGTATTATATGTTGCTAATAGTTATAAAGAAAAAATAGATCGTTATTAGAATATCATTAAAAAGTAATGACTATACTTTTTTTTTTCAAAATTATAACAGAGAGACTTCAAACCTACATCATTTATAAATAATACATTATTTATTCTTTTTTTTTTTTTTTTACTTGAATAAGGGTTATGAAGTCATATTTATTGATGCTTTAAAAACTAATAATGATAAAGTGCGTTCATATAGTAATGTAGTTAAAAAAAAAAAAACCTACAAAGAGAAAAATGTTTGTTTATAAAAAAAAATTCTGTACTTAATTAACAAAATGTAGAAAATTATTGGACAAAGGTATTGAAGACAGTGTTAATTACAAAAGTTTGACTAGTATTTTTTTTACTTTTACAAACAAGTGTTTTGAGTTTATTTCTAATAAATGCATGATATACATTTTAGTGCCTTTATAAATAAATTACCTATGATTTGATTATTGATAAATACATAATCTATTTTTTCACTTTATCTTAATGATAGGTTGGACATGATTTTTTTTTTCTATTGGTTGATTAAATCCATTTAATAATATTATGTACTAATAAGAAAAAAAACTTCGAATCCGTAATCTATTATTAGTAGAAAGCGAAAAAATACATGTTATATATATGTCAAAAATCAAAATCTAGGTCATTTATTTCCAAAAGTATGAAAACACAGATCATATACTTGAGAAAAATAAAACTTAGACCACTTGATTGTTAAAATATTAAAACACATGTTATGTATTTGTCGAAAATCAATACTCATATCACTTTTGTAAAAATACTAAAATAGTAATCATGTTTTTGTAATTAACCCAAAGACAAATATACTTTCAACTTTTGATAATTTGATATATAGAACCTTTTAATTTCCCTTACATTACAATTCCTACAATGTAGTTTTGACCGTATTTTATAAGCTCCATTAGTGGGAAAGTTAACATCATTATTTTTCTGTATTCTAGTGATTATTTAGTGCAGTGAAATCATAAGTAAACTTGTGCAGGTTTGTATTTCAAAGATCCTACAAATGTAATGTTTTCCTAACTTAAATTTAATTAATTACATTGGTTATATGTTGCATTAGATTAGACACGTCTAACATCCATCCATGTGTTTTATTATTTTAACGTTTTAAAGCACCATGGATATCTCTATGTTGATTTTTATTACGATTAGGGGTGTTCACGGTTCGGTTAACCGGTCTGTGGCCCTATTTTTTTATTTACTACCGTAATAATCGGATTTTCAATATCCTGATCCTAAACCGATCCATTATGAACGGTTAACCGCCTTAACTATTAACCGTTTCTTTCGGTTAATTTTTTCGATTTTCGGTTTTTAACCGTTTAGCATAATGGTTATACAAATTTTGTAGTTAATTATATTTTTCAATATGTCCATAAAAAATTAGAGTATTTTTTTGTATAATTATATTAAAAATTATAAATTAAGAATATAAGACATGTAAAATAGTTGTTAATATATATAGGTTCCATCAATATAATCATCATAATAGCTTTTTACTCATACGTTCTTATCAACCTTGATTAATTGAGCTCAACACAAAATCTCAATCAAACACCATCATTCCAATTTTCAAACATATATGCATTTGTTTATTCTTATATGAATCATTCATTTTAACATAATTCATATTGATAATACTAAAAAAAAATTATATGGGTATATTATAAATTATAATATTTATAATTACGAATCGGTTAACCGAATCCATCGGTTTCTAGAATCTAAAAACCGAAACCGAAACCGAAAAAATTAAAAATGCTAATCCTAAACTGAAACCGATGGACCGATTAACCGTTTTTTCGGATTGGTTTTTTCGGTTTCAATTCGGTTATCCTAAACATTCGGTTTTTTTGCACACCCCTAATTACGATGCTTTGGATTTGAAAATGACAATGTGTAGAGCCTATATAGACATGAACTAGTTTTGGCTATCAACAGAATTTTGGCTAAAATATGAATTTTTAGGAGTTTTACTTTGAAATTTATTTCGGGATGTATAGATGATTTTGATTATACCATTTATCACTCTTACTTCTAAAGGAACCATTGTAACTAAGTTTTCTAGATTCGAGACATGCTCAGCTTATGTGTTCCATATTTGGCATTATATATAGATAAAGTATTTTAGAGAAAACTATGGCTTGTGACAATTTTTTTACATGTTTATGTAAATAATCAAGTCATGGAAAAACAAATGATACTTTACTAAAATTTATGTAAAAATAGTAATGATTTCTAAATTAAAACTTGGTTAGAAACCTACTTATCTTCAGTTAACTTTATGTATATCGTTTAAGTGATATATATGGTAAAACTGATACGTTTTATGTACTCAAGATGTGACACTAATAGTGCTGAATGTTAGATCCTTAATCCAACGTTGGCCTTATATATAAAATAATTATGTGTTACAGGGTGTCACATTAAGTTAAACTCAATAAAAGTGATCAATAAGGTTTTGATTATTTAGGCTTTAATGTATGTAATAGGGTATAGCCCTTTTATGCGTAGAGACCTCATAGGTAATTTCTATTTTTATGATGAGCTAAAATAGAAATACCAAAAGATAATAGCGAGTTATCTCTATAAATAGTGGTTATGGTCCCCAAGTCACACGTATAATATTTTTATAGTCTCTTCTGAATCCAATCATCAGAGAGTGCAGAGAGAAAACTAAAGGAATCTCTCAAGGAAAACGTGTAGAATCTAGAAGGCCAACCGTACGTCTCTAAAGCCATTGATTGCTATGAATTTAGGTACGCTTATGCTTATTTGTCTTTTAATTCTTAATGATTAAACCTTTATATATGATGGTTTTCACAAAAAGTTGATATGGATCTAACAAGTGGTATCAAAGCATACATATTTGATCATTAAGGTTTTTGGTTTAGTCATTAAGATTATAAAAAAAATTAAAAGTAAATGATTTACCAGCTCATGGAAGGAATTCAATATTTATAAAGAAAAGGATTTTATGATTTGGGCCAAAAATGTCCTATTGGAATTGATGGATTTAGAGTATATGAGAACAGTTCATCAATGCGTGTATGAGGAATATGTTTTCTTTTTCCCTTTTTGAAATGACTTCAGATTCTAAATTTGCTTTATTTTTTTTTTGTTTATGGCTCTCATTTGTCCATACCGGAATTATTTCCTTTGCCTCTATTCATGCATGTTGAGGAATAATAATTAAAATTGCTATAGATTCTATCCTTGTTGGTTAGTTAAATGAATTGACCATCATATTCTTGTATTGTTTTAAAATCGTCCATATGTTGTTTGTATATGAAATTGGTGTCGTAATTTTGAAAGTTGTAGTCAATTATGGGAAAAAGGTAATTAATTATAAAATAAAAAAGGACGGCAATTCTTTTGGATCATATTTGGACATGGGTTCTTAAATTCAATAAGTTTTGACCAAAATTAAAGTTGGTTAATCATGATTTTGACCCTAAGTTTTGAATTAATGTTAGAATATTGGTATATTCATATGCATTTGAGATGAATTAATTGAAACAACATACCACCAAAGTGGTCCGTTTTGTGGAAATTAATTTGTTTCAAAATATAAAAGGTTATGTGCTTGCAAATTATATGAATATTTGACTGGCCCAAAGGAAGGTTAATGTTTAATAGAATTGCAAGTGCACCTGTAGTAATAAATGCATGAGAATTATTTGGTTTTACATGTGAATAATAAATTGCCCCAAAGGAAGGTTTATTATTTGGTATGTTCTTATTGTCAGTGCTTGGTCACTACACCAAGATACCACTTAGTAGTTAATGTTTTGTCCAAAGATCAACTATTAATGGGCTGCCTGGTATCTTAAGATGGGGTTTACATTTACTTGAATTTATTATTATTATTGTTGTTGTTGTTGTTGTTGTTGTTGTTGTTGTTGTTGTTGTTGTTTCAAGACTTATGTAAGCTTGTTTATATATTTATTGTTCTCATTTAGCTATGAATCATCATGCAATATTACTGCCAACTTCAATTCCTTTCCTATGCTTAATGGTACTAACCTCAAGTCATGGAAAGAGAATCTCTTACTAATACTTAGAGTCATGGATCTCGACCTTACATTGAGGATTGATTCTTCTTCACCTCTTACCGATAAGAGTACCTCTAATGACAAAAGGGAGATGGAAAAGTGGGAGAAATCAAATCGCATGTGTATGATGATCATGAAGAAGGCTATTCTAGAAGCATTCAAAGACACAATATTTGAAAAGATAACTAAGGCTAAGGAGTTTCTTGATGAAACTGAAAAAAGGTTTGCCAAGAATGAAAAGGCAGAAATAAGTACACTCTTGGTAAACCTAATCTCAATGAAGTATAAGGGTAAGGGTAGTTAGAGAATACATCATGGAGATGTCTCATCTTGCTTCCAAATTAAGAGCACTTAATCTAGACCTCAGAGAGGACTTGCTAGTGCATTTGGTTTTGATATCTCTTCTGACACAGTTTAGCCAGTTGAAGGTGAGGTATAACTATTAGAAAGAGATTTGGTTTCTAAACGAGCTCATCTCACACTATGTTCAAGAAGAGGAAATGTTGAAGCAAGATAAGATTGAGAGTGCTCAACTAGCCTCGACCCCTAAGAATAGGAACAAGGATAACAAAGGGAAAGGAATAAAGAAGTTGCAAATACAGTGCCTAAGAAGAAACAACCAAAGAAGTCGGATGCACCGAATGGTAATGGTTATCGCTTCTGTGGAGCTATGGGACATTACAAGAAGCAGTGCGCCAATTATCATGCTTGGCATGCAAAGAAAGATGTGCTTCTTAATTTGGTTTGTTTTGAGGTTAATTTAACTTCAGTACCTGTACATACTTGGTGGATAGATTCAGGTGCAACAACTCACATCAGTGTGTCTATGCAAGGTTGCCTCCATGGCCAAAAACCAAGTGATGGTGAAAGATACATCTATGTAGGCTATGGCAAGATAGTTCAAGTTGAAGCAATTGGAAAATTTATATTATTATTAAAGATTGGATTATATTTGGATCTTGATGAAACATTTATTGTACTATCATTTAGATAGAATTTTATTTCTGTTTTTGCTTTGGACAAATCTTGTTACTCGTGTTCATTTGGAAATAAGAAATTTAGTTTGTTTCATGATTCAAAATTAGTTGGATCCAGTTCTTTATCTGTTTATGATAATCTTTACTTGATTGATATTATTGTTTCATTTAATGAATCCCTACAAGTAAGTACACGAGGTATAAAGAGAAAATTAACCAATAAGAGTTCAACTATATTATGGCGCAAGAGATTAGCTCATATCTCCAAATGGAGAATGGAGAGAATTGTGTCAAATGACATTCTAAGCTCCTTAGATTTTACAGATTTTGATGATTGTATTAACTGTATAAAGGGGAAACAAATCAACAAAAGGAGATTTGAAGTCAACAGGACTTTAGACGTCTTAGAACTTATACATACATATATTTGTGGGCTATTTCTTACAGTTGCTTAATAGTATTTTATAACGTTCATAGAAGGTTTCTTGCAATATGGCTATCTATATCTCATTCATGAAAAATCCCAATCTTTAGACATGTTCAAAAACTTATAAAGCTAAAGTTGAGAACTAACTCAACAAAAGGAATAAAAGCATCGGATTTGATCATGGTGGCGAATAATACGATAAATATGATGGTTTAGGTGAACAACGTCCAGGACCTTTTGCTAACTTCCTACAGGAATGTGGTATCGTCCCACAGGACACCATGTCGGGTTCACCCACTACGAATGGTGTTGTTGAAAGATTAAACAAAACACTTAAGCACATGGTAAAGAGTGTGATTTATCACTCCATCTTTCTAGAATTACTCTGAGGAGAAGCACATAAGACTGCATCATATATCCTTAATAGCTTGCAACTAAAGCAACTAACAAAACCCCATATGAGCTTTAGACAGGTAAGAAGCCTAGTTTAAAGCATTTGCATGTGTGGGGATGTCCAGCTAAGGCACGACCTTATAGGCCTAATGAAAAGAAACTGGACTCAAGAATGGTGAGTTGTTATTTTGTTAGGCACTCCGAAAGATTGAGGGGTTACAAGTTTTATGATCCAACAACCAAGTCGATATTTGAGTCTGGTTCTTTGAGGATATCGAGTTTGCGGGAGGAGATATGGTTGAGACATTGTCTTCAAAGAGGAATATGTTGATATTTTTAGATGAGTTAATGAATTTGGTCAAGATTCTATTCTTGATCTTATTCAAGACACAATAGACCTAGACAATGGTGGAGATCCCATTTAAGAGAATGTTACAAAAGATCAAACTTTACCACCTCACGAACCTATGCCATTAAGGAGATCCACTAGATCAAGAAGAAGTGCGGTGCCAGATGATTACATCATATTTCTTCAAGAACATGAGGTTGACATTGGAATGATGGAAGATGATCCGATCAACTTCCGTCAAGCCATTAAAAGTTCTAACTCTTAGAAGTGGATTGATGCATGAATGAAGAGACAAAGTCTATAAAGGACAATGATGTTTGGGATCTTGTCCCATTGCCAGAAGGTACGAAGTCCATTGGTTGCAAATGGATATTTAAGACCAAGAGGGATTCGAAAGGTAATGTGGAGAGGTACAATGCCGTCTTGTTGCAAAGGGCCTTTGCGCAGAAAGAAGGCATCGACTATAAAGAGACTTTCTTACCGATTTCTTCGAAGACTCTTTTAAGATTATAATGGCATTAGTGGTACATTTCAATTTTGAGTTACACCAAATGGATGTAAAGACTGCCTTCCTCAATGGTGACATTGATGATACGATGTATATAGTACAACGAGAAAACTTTGTGTAGGAGATCCAAAGAATATGGTTTGTAAACTTAAGAAATCCATCTATGGACTTAAGCAAGCATCTTGACAATGGTATTTCAAATTTCATCAAGTGATCATCACGTTTGGTTTTGAGATGAATTTGGTCGATGATTGTACATACCATAAGTTTTATGGGAGCAAGCACTTTTTCTTGGTCTTATATGTTGATGATATTTTGCTTACTAGCAACAATATAGGCTTCTTGCACAAAACTAAGATTTCTAGCTAAGAATTTTGAGATGAAAGATCTTGGTGATGCCTCTTTTGTGTTAGGAATACAAATACTGAGATCGCTCTCAGGGTACTCTCGGATTATCACAAAAGAGCTATATGGAAAAGGTATAAAAAGTATGGCATGCAATATTGCAGACCAAGTGATACCCTAGTGGTTAAAGGAGACAAATTTAGTCTCAGTCAGTGCCTATGAATGATTTTGAGGAAAAAGAAATGCAAAAGATTCCTTGTGCATCAATGGTAGGGAGTCTAATGTATGTTCAGGTTTACATCCCAGTATTGCATACATTATAGAATGCTTGTGGCAGATACTTAAGTAATCCAAAATTAAACCATTAGAAAGTAGCTAAAGGGTCTTGCGGTACTTATAGAGAACAAAAGATTACATGCTCACTTATCGAAGTCAGATCAGATCGAGATTGGATATATTGATTTCGATTTTGTTGGATGCCATGATAATATGAAATCTACATTAGCTACATCTACTTGCTAGATGGAGGAGCTATCTCTTGGAAGAGTGTAAAACCCTCTTCTATTATGGAAGCAGAGTTTGTAGCATGTTATGACGTGTCCAATCATGGAATATGGTTGCGGAATTTTGTCATAGGGCTGCACATTGTGGATACTGTTAATAGACCACTTAAGTTGTTTTGTGAAAATAAGTAAACAATTTTATATTCCAACAACAACAGAAGCTTGACAAAGTCAAAGCATATAGACATCATGTAATAGCCATGATTTCCAATATCATTTCATATGTTTGTGTGTGCGTGTCTGTTAATACTTTTTGCATATTATAATAAATAAATAACAAGTATGGCATATAGATTAAGTAGCATAGATTAATGCATGTGTTTGAGAAGTGTAAAATATGTGTGTTCGCATCAGTATAATATGTGCTTAATATTAATATATAGGTATATATAGATTTATGTTATTAAGAATTATGTTTTGTTAATGTTGTTGTATGAATGATGAAATGAGTAAAATTTGATTAAAACAAGTTTTATTAAGTCCAAGTTATAGTAGAAATTTTAACCCATGAATAAGCCCATTTTTAGCCTAAATAAAGCCTAAATCCATGCAAAATTAAGCCCTCAACTTAGCCCCAAAAGTCAACTTTCTAGATAAGTACAGGCCTCATTTTACTAAAAACACTCTAAAAAAAGACCTAAAAATCAATCCAAAATTTTCATCTTTTTGTTTTTCTTCATTTCTTCTTAACAATAGCATCTAAACCCTTAACAAGGCAAGCTCTTAGGTTCAAGTGTTTTCTCTAAGCCAAAGCTTCTTCATGTAAGTTAATGCAAGTTTATAAGTTCTTTGTTTGTTCTTTCTTTTGATATGGATATAGAGTTCATGCTAGTATGAGTTTTAATATTACATATGAGGTTGAGTGGTTTTATATGTTAGTGAATTGGGTTATGTCTTATGTTATTAAACTTGTTATATGTGTTTTAGAAGTAGTAAGAAGTGTTGGAAAGCTTGAAGTGTATTTTGGGTAGGTGGAAGCTATGTGAAGGGTAGAGGAATGCTTGAAATTGTTAGAAGTGGAAAAGAATGTGACAATGTATTTAGAATGTTGTCTTGAGAGTTTTGAAGTGTGGAAGTGATAGTGTTTATGTTTGGTTTATGTTGGAGTTGAGTTATGGATTTGTGCATGGGTCATGGTTTCTTGAGAATGAGATAAGAAGTTAAAGATGTGAATGTGATGGAGTGAATTCAATTTGATGTTTGATGTATTTGATGAGCGGAATTTGTGCTTTGATGTTGTTTAAAGTGTATAATATGTTATATGAAGTTTTTATGATGTTTAAGTTGTATTAAACATGTAAAAGTTGATGGAATGAGTTAGAAAAAGGAGAATTCAGTTTAAAAGCTGTCAAAAATTGTTCCATAGTACACGGGCACATACATGGGCGTGTACATGAGAGGACAGATGAGATTTTGCTTCTGACCACTTTTTTAACCTTTGCACCACCTTATACACGGGCGTGTCTATGGTTGTGCATGTCATAAAACCTCAAAAAACTCGTTTCTGACCACTTTTTAGTGCACTACACGGTCCCGAGCACAGGGCGTGTATCTGGTAGTGTACATTTCCTTATTTCACACTTGTTAGTAAATTGTCCATAACCTTTTCATCCAACCTCTGATTGAGATGATTCAAGTTGCTATGGAAAGACTAAAAAGAGACATACAACTTTTATGTTTTAGTTTTTATAAATTTCAAAAGTATCAAAGCTTAAATTTTGTTTCTTTTCAGCTAATACAATTTTCAAATGAGGTTAAAACTTATGTTTTCTTATTAAATATGTTTCATATGAAATGGATCTTTTTGGACTAAAATGAGATATATTATGATATTTGAGTGTAATAGTTTGAGTGATATAATTAAGCATGATTTAATTATATTTGTAGATTTAAAATAATTGAATTTACCGATAAATTAAGATAAATCTAGTTATATTGTATATATGGATTGAAGTTAAAAATGATGATTTTGTGAGCTTATGATCTTGATATATGTATAAATGATATGTTATGACTTTGTATAAGTTATATTTGAAGTCTTAAGTGTTAAATTTAAGATTTGATATGCTTTAAGTGTAATTCCAAGTATATAATGTTGATTTGATTTTGGATTATCTTCTGAAGGATTCCATGGTTTATTTGGATTTCCTACATAAGGTACGCAGTAACATGATTGTTTCCTGCTTATGAATCAACTTTAATATAGATAAATTTAAACATTGTTTGAATTGGATGTCTCTTAAGCTGTTTAAATCCGTATCTGACCTGATGCAGCATTGGTATCCGGTTTGGAGAGCAGCACCTTGCTCATATTGGGGGCACGGTAATTAAGGCACTTAGACCACCCCTTGTCTTATGATAAGACCTTCCTAAGTGGTATGGCGAGTAACCGATAGGACAAAAGGTACCGATGGAACGTTTGCTTAAGCTTAGAATGAAGTAATATGATTTAGTTCAAATGTTTATGGGAATAGTTGAACTAAGTGATGTTATGGACTAAGATAAGTGAAGTTGTGTAACGGCTGTTAACCCTAGATGAGGTTATTTTCTCTTTTATCGATATATCATCTAGGAGATATAAATATCTGAGCTGCTTATATCAACCCCCTAAGCATTGTGATTGTTACTCAGGCCCAGATATCCTTGTTATTCGGAGTTTGAATACTCCAGTGATGTTTGACTAATTAAAGATTATCTAATAATTGAATGATTGTTGCATCGCATTATAATTTAAGATCGTGTGTGCCATTACGCATTTGTTTTTGTTACTCGTATACTGAGTCTTTAGCTCATATTTTTATCCTTTTTAGGTGTGGATGACGAGTTCTATACAAGAATGGGATATGGATTGGATTTTGAAGAGTTCTTAGATGATTAGGAGGAGTAGAGACAGCCTTGACTTTGATGGAATCCTTATGTAATAGAATAACTATATGTACATATATATTCTAAAAACCTATGTATAGTTAATAGGATTTTTGTTATCTTTTAATATATTTTGTAAATGGCTTGTTTAGAAGTCCTGTTTGTGACATTTATATATACATATGAGTGTAATATATTTATATCTTTCATTATAATAGATGGAGTTATGTTTATAAGTTGTTCTAAAAAGTAGTAGTTTTAAAAGTTTTGTTCTTATAAGACATTTAGACAAATAACTATCCAAACTAATCCTGGTAATCAACCTTACATATAATACTGCATATTATATGTGGTTGGAATTGAATTTACCTATTGTAAATATAGGGATAAGTTGGGTCCTTACACATCAAGTTCCTACTTGTAAAAGAAACTGTTCAAAGTGAACAGTTGTCTATAGAGCATATAAGAACAAACTCTACGATTGCAAATCCGCTTACTAAAGGAGTGCAATCGAAGGTGTTTCATGAGCACACTGCTCATATGGATGTCATGTCCTTATGTGATGTTTAGTTTTAGTGGGAGTTTGTTGTTTTTGATGCTTTTATGTCATAGACAAACCTTAATTAGTTGTTTCAATTTGTTATGTTTTAAGGATATTTTCTACAGAAATAAAATATTTTTGTTTGCTTTCGTTTTGATTTTCGTTTATGGTTTGATCTCACTAAGGTTTGTGGTGGAGCAATATGAAATAGATATGTTAAGATTACATTGCATGGAATTTCCTTGCTACACATCCATATCATGATCCATGTCATTCAGTTGTGTCGATTGTAACCATTGATGGGTTGAGTTATGAGAAATGTAATGAATACCGCTTTGACCCTATATTGATATGGCTGATGAATCGTATTGGTTATAGATACATTTTAGTCGTGACAGTAAATTTGAGTTCATATGGTTGTTTTTCAGCAAAACATAATTATAAGGTTATACATATAGTCCAAGCGGGAGATTGTTGGATCCTTAATCCAATGTTGGTTTTATATATGAAATAATTATGTGTTACGGCTGTCACATTATGTTAAGCTCAATTAAAAGTGATCAATAAGGTTTGAATATTTGGCTTTAATGTCTCTAATAAGGTATGACCATTTTATGTGTAAAGACCTCATGTGTAATTTCTATTTTTATGATGGCTAAAATGGAATTACCAAAAGATAATATGGAGTTATCTCTATAAATAGTGTTATGGTCCCTAGGTCACACGTACAATATTTTTCTGGTCTCTTCTGAATCCATTAATTAGATAGTGCAGAGAGAAAACTAAAGGATCTCTCAAGGAAAACATGTTGATGTGGAAGGTCAACCGCATGGCTTTAAAGTTATTGATTACTATGGATTTAGGTATGCTTTCACTTATATATTTTTTAATTCTTAATGATTAAACATCAAGGATCTATAGTTTTATATGTGATGGTTTTCATAAAAGGTTGATCTGGATCTAGCATTGAAAGCTTGTTTGACTAGACACCATCATGGGTCGGTTCCGACCAGCAACCGACCTGACCCATCACCGGCGGTTCCTGAACCGGAACCACCTGGGAATGGCGGGTTTAAACCGGTAAATGACCCGCCGATTCTAGCAGATCCTTATGGTTCCATCCCTAAAAACCGCATGACCTCGCGGTTCTAAACCATAAAACTTATTAAAAAAGTAAGAAAAAAATGAAAATTATAAAAAATTGTAATTATAAGATAAATATTTAAAACTACTTTCGTATAAATAATAAAAAATGTATTTCTTATTCACAATATTTAATGTGTCATTATTAACAACACAAGTAATAAATACATTTGAAATCATATATTATTAAATTTATGCAGACTTATAACCAAAGTAGATTTTCTTTCTTAATAATGTGTGATTTAGTTTTTATTATTGGGAATTATTTGTATCTTGAATATTTTATAATGTCACATTGTTAATATAACAATTAAAAAAGTGCAAGTGATTGTATATAAATAAATATATAATTATAGAATTTCTTTTAACTAATTCTATGAACAATTATTGTTAGGCTCAATGTTATTTCAACTTAAAAATTTATTTTTATTTTTTCTTAGTTAAATTAAGTAAATTATTTAATTATTTTTTTCATGGTTTCCAGTTCCTCTAAAATAGGAACCGAACTGTGAGAATCGGCAGTTCCTAAGAATTGGGAATCGGACCAGCTCTCACGGGTCTAGTTCTAGTTCTACCATTTTTGGAACCTGGAATCGACAGTTCGGGTCTGGTTCTAGATTCAAACCGAACCGTAACGACTTCTATGTTTTACTATAATTTTCACTAAAACCTCCCTTACTGTGTAGGATAGATTAGGATATATCTTCGAATTTCCTTTCCACGATTCTAAAATTTAAAATTCTTATACTTTTTTGCTATTGCCGAACCCAAATGAGGTCAAGTAATCATCAATTTTCGAATGGATACTTATTTCTCTAACTACTTTATGCTTTTTTTGCAAGTTGCTTCATGTACGTGGCACTAGGAGACAAATTGCCCATGGAAGATGGAAGTGATGTCCAAGGGAGAGATGAACTCATAAAGACTTGACTACCATTAATTAAAGAAAACTTAAAATAAAAAAAATTGTTCAAAAGTTAGTTACATGACAGGTAACTTGATTTGGTTTTTTATTATATACATCTTGAGTTCTAATAATTTATTTGCATATTCATAATATAAATTCAAACAACCAGAAAGTCTATTAATCTTATAACGAGGGTTAGACACCATAACAATAACAACTACCTTACTCACATATCATTTGACCCAACTCTACAATAAAAAAATCATGTTGAAATTCTATGACCTACCAACAACATTAATAGCCTCAATCACAAATCATGTAGTCTACGACCTGATTTATTAATAGGTATTTAATAAGGAGTGCCCTCACGCCTTTTTTTGTAGGCAAATTCTGAAAAAGGGTTAATTACAAAAAGTTTTTGAGCAATTTATAAATATATGACCTGTGTTATCTTTTTTAACAATTAGGTGATCTAAGTTTTATTCAAAAGTATCAATATTATTTAATAATTTTAGAATGACATATATCAATATTTATTGGTAATAAAAATTAATTTTATATTTTTTTTTCAATTTTCTAATTTTCAAAAAATAATTTTTAATATTTTATTTATTTAATTTTATTTAGTATTATTTATATTATATTAATTTTTTTAGATCAATAAGCTCTAACACAATCCCTCTAATAGTAATTAACAATATTGACATTTTGAATAAAACTCAAGTCATTAATTATAAAAAAAAAAAAGATAACACGGTCATGTGTTTTCAAATTGCTCAAAACACAGGTTATGTTTTTATAATTAACCCTTCTAAATATGACATTCACATTTAACGTGGAAAAATTATTTACTTAATTAGAATGAGTAGGCATAATTGTTATAGTTTTGATATTCTAGCAGCATTTGTGGTTATGTTATCAAAACCTATTAAGAAAATCTTTTTCTCATACTCTACCAAGATAATATTTATAGTTTTATAGAGATTTTGTACTATATGTCATTCATCCATCAGGGACGAACGCAGGAACAAATAGTTGGAGGGTCGAATTCAATATATCTTATTGTGTAGAATGTTTATTTATTTGTTTTCTCACATTTTTATTATAGCATAGCTATCAATCTACATTTATCTATCAATTTATTGAAAAAAAAAAGATAATAAATAAAACTTGTATAGTTTTTGTTTTCAACAAAAATAGACTAGATAAAATATGTCAATAAAAAATTGCAAATAAAAGAAAAGAACAAATTTATATGAAATGGGTATTCTATAATTGTTTTTCCATAATAACTATGCACGTTTACTTAATTAACAATGTTAAAAAGAACATGTTGACTATAAGTAAATTAATAATCAATCATTTGATGATTTACATCAAGACAATAGTTATGAAAAAATATTAATAAACCAAATTATATAATTGGTGATATTTACTAATACTTGATTTAATAGGACACACATTTATAATATGAATAATGATACTATTATTTGAGGTATACTACTAATAAAAGCAACCACTTTGTGTAATTTTTTAGTTAAATATAATTTTATAATGAATGAATTTAATGTTATTAGTTACTGTGGAAAAAAAAAAAAAAAGTAAGTTGGAGAGAGAGAAAAGAGGGAGAGAATATTAAGTAATAAATATATCTTGAAAAAGTAAAGTGACAATAATGTGATTTGAACCATGACTTTTGGTTACAAAACCAAAGCCTTTAGCAGTTAGGTAGTTTTTGTCTACAATAATTTAAAGCATGAATAATTTTTCACATGTAATCTTTGATTTTGATAAAATCTTATATTACTTGAAAACCCTTAACATCAAATTTAGTAAATAAGATCTTTATATGTTTCAAGATAACATAGACAAGGCAAGAGTTGAAAATGGTTGTAATTTGTAAATTAAATATCATTTGTCTTGCAGCATGGATATCCAAACTACTTGAATAATATATCTCCGTATGTCATAACAATTGTTTATATTTTTCTTTGTTATATAAAAAAAAAAAATCCCTTGTGAGAGTGTTGAAGAAGTCCTCTCCCAATTTAAACACTTAAGCTAGTCAATATAGACTTTTAATTCCACAATCAATGGAGGGCTTTTGGAACAATTTCATAAAGGTTCATTAAGGACACTTCAAAAAAAAAAAAAAGAAAAAAATGTAAAGAAATAATATGATATATAGAAGTGTATTATTTAACAAGTTTGAAAATCTTGTTATTATTGAGGGTGCCCACTTTGATATCTATTATGAGAGAGATTTATCTTAGCTATTGATCACCCATCTTATTTAATGGATGACGAGATTGACGGCTAGGCTTCTTATGTCCATATAAATACCAATAATCTTATTTTTCATTTTGATAATAAAAAATCTTGGGAAGATGCTGTTATGCTGCCAAATTTCCATCTCAAAATCAATTAATTTGAATAAATCAAGATGCATAAAATATCATTATCCTTAGTGAGATTTGATGTTATTTAGCTCTCTTACCTATCATATGTGCTTTTGAGCCTACTAAGTTTGTCTGCTCCTCCTCTCTATACACTTCTTTCATCATCGACCTTGTACGTATCATTTTCCTAGGTCCCGAGTAGTGTAATAATCAGGCTACATGCACGTAATTGTTGTAATCGAATCCTTATACGTATATTTATAAGGTAGAAGACACTTTATTTATAAATTATAGTCATTTTAAAATTTTATCTAGTCTTTATAATCTTGAAACACATAGTAAGATCTTATTTTCAAATAAAATTTATTTTTAAGAGCTTTCTAATGTTATAAGATCTTATTAAATTTAAAGACCATATGTGAAAGTTATTTAATATTGAAAATACTACATACAAATTTTTTATTTATATAATAATATATTCATTAAAAATTTAAAATTAACTTTCAATGAAATGTTACATAACTTTCTTTTAAATTTTAATATAATATATCACTTAAGAAAAGTAAAATATTAATTTTAATAAATTAATCAATAAATAGATACTAAAGAGCATAAAAATTAAAATAAACATCAAAATGCAATTAGTACTAAAGTGCAAACATTAAAATGCAAAAAATATAATGGTTATTAATTTTCTCATTAACAAAGACACTAAATTGAAACTAAATTTAAAAAAATTAGCACTAAATTGGCTAAAAAAATCGCTAAAATTGAAAGTTTAGATTTTAAATTGCTAAGAATAAAAAATACAGACACTTATAATACCTTTAGGCTTTATCTCTAAATCGTGGACCTAACGAATTAGGGGATTTATAAGTGAATAGAGTCATATTCGAAGAAGAACTAGAGATGAATACCATTCACACAAGATTAATAATAAAACGAAATTTTTATATTAGTTATGAGTTTCTATGAATTTCAATAATAGCTTAGTCCATCGTTGTAAAATATTTATAATAAAACCAACTTTAATGTCAGGTGTTTAGTGCACCTTTTCATGCTGAAGGGTTGACGCACAGATCTTTCATCATTAAAGCCCGATCTTTTTTAAGACTTTTAGGAATAAAGTTGACAATTTCTTAAATAACTAAACGAATCTTAGGATTAAAGGTAGTCTAATAACATAACTCTGCAGGTCAGATTGCCCAATAGCATTGGCTTATAAAAATGTAACCGTGTGGATATTTAAGCTATACAATTAAAACTCATCGCTCGAATTGTTTGAGAAAAGCTTCTGAAAAAGAGATCAGTGGATCAGCATCCTAGGATTAGTTAACAAATGTATAAAATATCCATTGCATTTACACAATTTTTATTAAGTTAAATCATCCTCATAAATAAATCGGATCATTAAATGCAATTGCGGATCAAATCTAAGTACTTGTTCACCTTACAGTCTTATTTCTCTTAACACCTATTGTGGCATTTAAGTTACCACAGTAGTATTTCCAAAAAAATTCTCTCTTAAAAAATACTAAATATTCATTATTAAAAACTATGAATATTAACTTTATAATTTTTTTTACTATATATTCTCATTTAGATGAAAATCAATAATTAAAAATTTTATTATAATTTTATTCTATTCTTTAAAAATAGTATTTCATTACAATCTTATTTATCCATTAAATAAATAATATATTGCTTGTTTGGTTCTTCCTTTTGGCATCATTTTGGTGCCAAATAGATGCTGAACCGATATATATATATATGATATTGATGAAAAACTAATAGTTTTACTCATAAACTAATTAAACCAAATCGATATTGAATCGATACTAAACCAATATTGTAAACACGAGAATTTTCATACTAGTAAAAATAAATAGAAATGCAAATATAAAAATAGAAGATCAATGTAGGACTCAACAAAGCTATATAACTTCAAACCCTAAAACAAAGTTCCTAGATAGTAACAAATACCAAAGACAAGATTTCGTAGTAGGTGTCGAAAACTCAAAATATATATATAATTAAAATAAGACTTCAAGTGCATTAAAAAATAAATAATCAATAAAGGTAACAGTTAGAAAATAATAATTTAAGGATGAACCATTAGAGTTATAAATACACAATAGGAACAAAACAGATCCACAGCTAACAATCTAGACTTCAAATACATGTTTGGATTACACCATTGTTCTAGTTGAAGAATTCTGAAGCTCTTAGAGATTGAAAGCGAAATTGGCCTATTAAGATTAGAAAACCCTAATCGCATGAGATAAAACTCTAAAAATATTTAATCGCGTAAACTTTAAACTCAAAGATAATCTACAAAATTTATAGAAGATTTACATAAATTTTTGGAGATAGAACTCCTAAATAACTTATATAAATATACCCGATTAACTTGATAAACTATCATAAAATTAAGATAATTAATTAATTAAATAAAATTAAATTAGTTGTATAATTTTAGTGGAAAATGGCATGAATTTTCAGCTGAAATTATCCCAAAACCTCCTGGCCGAAATTGCAAAACAAATGGGTCAATTTGAATCAACAAAAGTCAAGATAATAAGTTTTAAAACCAATCAAATTTGCCTAAATATACAACTCATTAAATGTAGTAGGAACCATGCAAACAAGTGGTTTTCGGTAGAAAATACTCCTCTTCTTGGTCGAAACTGCAGCTGCCCTTCTTGTTATTAATGTATCACTTTAATGAATAAGAAACAAAACACTTAAAAACCCTTTGAGTAGGCAAATCCATTCCCTATTTGCACCATGAAACAAAAACACAACCAACACACATACAAGTAACAAAGCTCCATATTAGGAAATCAACAATTAAGGTAAGTTAAGCTTGTTTCAAAACTAGTAAATTCATAGTTCATTAACTTAACAAACGATCCTATTAAATGTAAGTTCATATCAAGTCTGAGGGAAGGTTTAATATCTCCATAATAGCTTCAAACAAGATAATCTCTTACTCTAAAACTCTATTTATACATCATGATATGTATAGAAACTAAGAAATATATTATGATGATTATGAGATGTTATATGTGTTATTATATCATGAACAATAGCTGATGATTATGGAAAAACACTAAAAAAATTAAACATGCAAGTATAATACATATAAGACGAGAAAAACTTTGAAAAACACAATGGAAAAATTAAGAAGACGATAAATAGTATATAACTGGCTCTATGCCGTTGGTGTATATGGCAAGGCCGGTGGTGTACGTGGTATAAGTTGGTGGCCTTCGAGCCAGCTTACACTAGAATGAAGTTACGTAAATTTTGATACTTTCAAACACCGGTAGCCTGAGGTTCAACACCGACGGTGTTGATTGTTGGCATACGTGCAACATTTTCCCTGAACGAAATTTGTTTGATCGTGACTTATAATACATACATACATACATATATATAAGAGAAAGAAAATAGAAGATAAAACTTAATAATAAATATAAATGTTTAAGAATCATATGATTAAATATTTATTATGTGTAAACTTTGGTAACTTACAAATAAAAAATACTTTGTTATATTAAACAAGAAGATTAGATTATCATAGTTGTTCGATAATTATTTCATACAAGTAAGTATATAAGAATGGAAAAAATAAGTAAGTTATAATTAAGAATATTTTGATTTCCATAAATAATAGATATTAACATGAAATGAGATCAAGAGAAACACTATGAATAGAAAATAAATATTAGTGATCATAAGGTGATTAAACTAAAGAATGTTATAAAAATAATAATGATGGTAATAATAAAATACTGAATTATTGAACATAAACTCTACAATTATCTGATAAAAAATGAAATATTTTAAAACTATTTGTTATCAGTAAATAATAACTTAGAAAGGATAATATAGAGCTAGAAAAGATAAAAACTGATTTTAGAACACTTAGACAACCAATAGGATTTATTTATACATATATATATATATCTGATTAGTAAATATTTATTCATCCAATAAGTGATACTAATCAGTTTGTGGATTTTCCTGAAGACTAGTACGATTGATCATCATGAGCAGATGGGTAACTCAGATCTATTACATTGTTTGTGTTTGTAACTAGTGGGATATGTAATGCAAAGATAATAAAATTGTTGATGTGGAAATCTGTTGAGTATGTGATATAAGTTGTTTGTTTGTGTTGACAAACTAAGATAATAAAAAAGATAATACAAATTGTCTAATGACTTGAGAAAAGCATATATTTGTTTCTGTGTAATGTATAATCACCTTAAGCCTAGTTAAGAAATATTGGCTTTATAATTAAAACAAATATTCATTACACGAACTGTATTATTGCATATTTCAAAAGTTTGATAGCCTGCTACTATTAGTATTTCGGTTCTCTGTTAATGCTTGGTTTTTCTAGACAAAAGATTAATAGTTCTACATAAGATTATTTTTGTTCCGTCAGTTCCACGAGAACTAAGTGGCAACGAAAGGCGCCGCCCATTATATTGTTTTGAAATTATAATACTTGGGAGTTTCTAAGTATTGGTGTGGAAAATGATCAGTTAAAATATCCTTAAATTAAAGTGATATCTAAAAGAGAAATTATTGATTTTCCTGCATACTTAGTTTCTCATAGGCATGTGAGTTATTAAGTAATGGTCCTTCATCCTTGTTTAGAGGGCGTAAATCTCTTACTTTTGAATTCTAAATCTTTCATACTTGTATTTTGAGCATTTATTTGATTAATGCATTACATAGAATTGTTAATGAATTTGCTTGATGTGTAATATATCTAATTATTACTAAGTCCATGGTTTCACTCACACTCCTAAAGACCTTTCAGGCTTATTCTACGACCTTGGCTTGTTTCTTCCAGGTGCATCACTCCGATAACATTTAAAAGCTAGAAGAATTTGAGATGATCGGGATAAGTTGTTTATTTTATTTCTAGTTATAAATTAGTTAGTATTTGAAATATCAGTTTATGTATTTGGAGAATTATAAGATAAGAATATGGTTTGTAATATTATATTATTCAAGACTTGTGATGTTAGTTATTTTATTAAATTATGGCTTACATGTATTTGTTATTTCTTATCAATGTAACTAAAAGATCATGTTTGTTTGAAAATATATCTCTCTAAAAATATAACTAGTAACAGTATATATAGTGGATTGTATACTATTATTAGATTATCCTTGGGACGTGACAAATACTAAACTGATATAGATTTGATTCCCGACTAACCAAATATGATAATTTCAAACCTTGGACGGTAAAAAGACGCATATAATTGGTATAGGAAAAATCCAAAAGTAGAGACCTCCGAAGATCCTTCTGGTGTAAAAGATAAGATGTAAGTCTATAAAGCTATCCTTATTTGTCTTAAGTTATTGTAGTAGGATAATAGAGGATACAGAGTCCACAAGTCGCTAAAAGTAATAGTTCAACATGCAGGAAGAAGAAAAAAAAACCCTTGGATATGGATCTTCTTTGCCAGTCCCAAGCGTTCAAGAGATAGTGAGGGATGATCCTAGTTTCATTCCTGAACGATACGTTAAGGAAATGAAAGACAGGCCTCTGGACTCTCTAGTTAGCCGTTCATCTGATGTTCCTGTAATTAAGATGTCCCTGCTTGCCAGTGGAGATAAACTTGAGTTAGAAAAGCTAAACTCCGCTTGCAAAGATTGGGGATTCTTTCAGGTAAAACCTTAAGGCCAAGGTAGCAATTTGTAATTAAATTTTGCAATCAATACATTATTTATAACCCGTTTACTTTGCTGAATAAAATAGACTATAATAAAATTACTATTACTATTAACTAATAAAATAGAGGTGTAAAAGATTTTATTTTGACCGAAAAAAAAAAAAAAACACCACTTGAGTTGACAACCTTATAGACTGATTTGATAATTACAACCGCAAGGAAATCAGTCAAACACTCTTACTTGAGAGAGCATAAAAAATTTCACTAAGTTATAAGGTGATTGGTTGATGTTTCGGTGATTAACGGGTGATTATTGCCGATAGAAATAATTACTATATAATATTTTGTATTAAAGACTGAATTATGGACTCTTAACAATTTTTGAGCTGTACAGATTTTGTAAATGCAGGGTATTGCTTGGTTCCCATATGAATTTAGGTTTATGATATAATATGTTTACGATTTTACCGATTTCGTAGGATTTTGTATATTATGTAAATAATATTCATATTCATGGTTGATCTTTTGGTGCCAGATTATAGATCATGGGATAGAATGCTGTGCTGGATAAATTGAAGGCTACAATGGCATCATTTTTTGATCTTCCGCTGGAAGAGAAGAAGAAATATGAAATGCCCGCAAACGACATTCAGGGATACGGACAACTATACGTTGTTTCAGAAGAGCAAAAACTTGACTGGGGAGATATGATATTCTTGATGTTACGCCCGGATAAGGACATAAGATTCAAGTATTGGCCACTCTCAGTACCCGGATTCAAGTAAATCCACATACCCTCTTCCCTCTCCCCACCCACCCACCCTCCCCGGAATCTATGTTTACAACGTTTTCTTTGAAATCCTAAAGAAACTTAATTTGTCAAATGTTTGTGTTGTGCTAACTGCTAATGTAATATGAAATCTTGAAGAGAGGCAGTGGAGAATTACTCAAAAGAACTGCAAAGGTCACAGAGGAGCTCCTTGCCAATTTATCCATATTGTTGGGACTGGACAAAGATGGTCTAAGAAAGGAACACGGAGAGGTGAAACTAGGAATGCGAATGAACTACTACCCTCCTTGTTCGAAGCCTGATCTTGTTCTTGGCGTAAGTCCCCATTCTGATGCAGGTTCCATAACTCTTCTCCTGCAAGATGATGGCATAACAGGTCTCCAGATAAAGCATAAGGGAAAATGGGTGCCCGTTAAACCAATTCGCAATGCAATAGTTGTAAACGTTGGTGATATGCTAGAGGTATCAGATATCTGAACATGTTTTAGCTCAATTACCGTATTTGAAGCCTTTCGGTTTCGATAGGTCTCAAGTGTCCAATCCATAAGCATAAATTTGCAAGTTGCTTCTGTTACATGAAACATGATATTGGAGTAGGAGATAAAAAATTCGAATAAAAAAAAAATCCCGATCCACTAGTGAAGAAGTATTGCATGATAAATATAATAACACACATCATATCCAAGTGCAGACCTCATTTTTCTATTTGTCTGCACCCTACTTTTCTTGTATGTCATGAAAGTAATGAGACAAGTATGCATAGACGAATGGCTTGGTTTGCTCGTGTCTCATAAGCAATATGTGGTTGGCAGGTATGGAGCAATGGAGCATACAAGAGCATTGAGCACAGAGCAGTGACAAACGAGAAGAAAGCAAGAATGTCAGTGGCAGCATTTGTACTTCCGGATGATGAAACAATAATTGGTCCACTTCCATCAACATTTGATGATATTCACGGCCCTCGATTGTACAAGAACATCAGGTATATTGATTATATCCGACAATTTTTGAAAAGAAATTTGGAGGGAAAGGCCCACACTGATTATGCAAAGCTGTGAACTTAGAATGAACAATTTGTAGCAATGTGTTCTTGTTGACTTTATCTTATCTATTTCGGTAAGATGACATTTCATAAAAATGAATCAGTGTTGTAAAACTAAAGACTTTTCTGCTTCCTTTTTCATTTTTCACTTTTTTTTCGTTCCTATCCTAATCTTACCCATATCTATTATATATTTGAAATTTGACGAAAAATTATATAGTTTGTATTTGATTTGCTAAGGTCTTAATGTTTATAAAAATTGTATATTGCATAACTTATTTTGCAATTATATTGAAGATGACGATTGGGATAGGAGTTAACAAATGAAAGTTCTATTAATCATAAAAAATATAAAATAAAATATAACTACCAATATCATTTGTTCTTTTTGTAAACACTATTATGTAAAGGATAAAGATTAAAGAAGTATAATATTATAAGAATTTGCTCGGTATTTAATTTTTTAAGTGGGATGGATATGTGCTTCTGCTTCGATCTTTTGAGTAATTTATTTTGGCAAGTGTAATGATGCAAAATACATACCAAAATGATGAGAAAAGGATGAACCTAAAAGACATGAAATCGCTTTATATAGTTGCTATAAAATTTTAGTTATTGACTTAAAGGTAGTGTTTGTTTGTAAGAATTGAGTTGGATAAAAAGGACTAAACAACATAGTATAAGAAATATTGGATAATTGACACAATGCAGAAGTGTAAAACATGAAATCAATCACACTAGATGATTTCAAGAAATCAAAGATTGCCAAACATTGCAACTTTATTGAGAAAAGCTCTCAAAATAGTTTTTTTCAATGTGTAAATATGATATCCTATCAATAAAGGTTGAATCTTGGCTATATATATTATGACAAGAAACCCTAAAATGAAATAATAAAAATTAAGTAAGTTACATATAAGCTGGCCTAAAGCTGGCGGCCTATAGCCTAAAATTAAAGGCTGGCGGCTTTGGAGCTAGCTTTAAAAATTTGCTCTCGAAAGACTTCAAAGGCTGGCTCAAAGCCAGTGTGTATTCATCAAGGTCGGGCCTTTATCTCAATACTGGCGGCATACAAGCTGACTTACGTTCAATTAGCAAGGCCTACCTTCAAGGCCGGCAGCCTTCCTCAATTTCCACCTTTATTTCTTCGATGACTCTAACTTCTTCAAGAATATATCCCATGTCCTCTACATGATTCTCCTCCACTTGCAAAGAACTTGACCCGAGTTCTCATCTAGATACAAGGGTGCATAGTCCGGTGGAATAGAAACAGATCAACAACATTGAAAGTCTTCAATATGCCCATGCTATCGGGAAGTCCAATCACATAGGCGTTGGCATTAATCTTCTGTATAACCTGGTATTGACCATACTTCTTAGCTTGCAACTTGTTGTATTTACCAACAGGAAACCGCTCCTTCCTCAAAAAAACCATCATCTAATCACCTACTGAAAACATTAGCTTCCTTCCATGTCTATCCATTGCTGCCTTGTACTTAGCATTAGATTGCTTGATCTTCTCTTGTACTTCAGATGTCATATTTTGCCAAGTCTTTGCTAGATTCTTTGTTGCTGCACTAAATTCAGGACCCTTTGGAAGCTTGATCAAGTCCAGAGTATGTTTTAGAACTTTGTTATATACCATGAAAAATGGAGATTGCCCTATTGTCCTATGAACAAAACTATTGTAGGCAAATTCAGCTTGAATAAGAGCAACATCCCATTGCTTCGACTTTTCTCTGCATATATTCCTGATCAGATTTCCAAGTGGTCACCTCTGTCTGCCCATCAGTCCAAGGGTGAGTCGTACTACTGTAATCCAGAGATGAATCAAACATGTACCAAAGTGTCTTTCAAAAATAGCTAAGGAATTTGCTATCCTTGTCTAATGTGATGGATCTGGGAACTCCATGTAAACACACTACCTCTTCAAAAAATAACTTAGCAATGGCTTGGGCATCTGTAGTCTCCTTACAAGGAATAAAATGAGCCATCTTAAAGAACCTGTCAATAACTACAAAAATAGAGTCAGCATCTCGTTAGGTACGAGGAAAACTTAGGATGAAGTCTATGGATAGATCCTCCTAGGTATTCTCAATAACTGGCAATGGAGTGTATAATCTAGCATTTTGAGACTGCCCCTTAGATGTCTGACAAATATAACACCTTTGGATAATCCTACTGACATCTTCCCTTAGCTAAGGCCAATAATACCCGTTAGCTACTGCAGTAATAGTCTTATCTCGTCCAAATGTCCTGCCAATCCTTCCCCACGCATGTTTCTAATCAATTTCTCCTTCGGAGACTACTCGGGAACACACAACCAATTCCCTTTCATCTGGTAATCCTCAAAGATGTGATAATCACCCCAAGGTTCTTTTGTAGTACACTTCTATCATATATCACTAAAATCAATGTCATCAGCATATAACTCCTTCAATTGTTCAAAACCCTCAACCTCAATACTCATAATGAGCAACAAGTCAGCTCTCTTATTTAATGCATCAACTGCCTTATTCGGTACTCCAGATTTAAGCATTGGTTTAAATGGGAATCTCTACAAAAATTGGATCCACCTAGCATGTATATCTTTATCGATCCTCGTCTAACTACTCAAGTGTTTCAAAGTTCCACAATCAGAATACAGGATAAATTCCTTCTCTATTGGGTAATATTCCCATACGCTTAGTGCTCTTACTATAGAGTAAAATTCTTTTTCATAAGTCGACTAGCTCTTCTTAACTTCACACAACTTCTCACTATAATAAGCAACTGGTCTCTTCTCTTGAGATACACAGCACCAATCCCTACTCCACTCACATCACAATCAACCTCAAAGAACTTGTTAAAATTAAGAAGTGCTAACACAAAAGCACTACATAGCTTTTCTTTCAATACAATAAAACTCGTCTCTGCTTCATTCCCACTAAAACTTTCCTTTCTTCAGACACTCAGTCAAAGGAGCAACAACAGTACTGAAGTGTCTGATGAACCTCTTGTAGAAACTAGCCTACCCTAGAAAACTCCCCAACTTATTTACTGTCTTTGGAGTAGGCCATTCTCTAATGACTCTCTCTTTTTCATCACCAATAGTACTTCCTTCATTACCTACAACAAATTCCATGAATAATAGTAATGCACTTCTTCAGATTAACATACAATTTATTCTCTTTCAGTACAGTCAGTACACTTCTCAAATGATCTAGATGCTCATCCTCAGATTTGCTATACACTAATATACCATCAAGATAGACTGTGACAAATTTACCAATAAATGGTTTCAATACGTGGTTCATAACTCACATGAAAGTGTTGGGCACGTTGCTAAGATCGAATGGCATCACTAACCACTCATACAACCCCTCCTTCATCTTGAATGCGGTTTTCCATTCATCCTCAGGCTTGATTCTGATTTGATAATAGCTACTCCTCAAATTAACTTTGGAAAACACCATTGCACCACTTAGCTTGTCCAATATGTCTTTTAAGTGAGGAATTGGGAACTTATAGCCAATGGTAATTTTGTTGATGGCTCTGTTGTCAACACACATCCTCCAGCTATCATCCTTCTTTAGAGTCAATAAAGCAAGCACGACACAAGGACTCATACTGTCTTTGATAAACCCCTTCTGCAATAATTCTTGAACTTTCTCCTACAAGATCCTTATCTCCTTAAGTCTCATCTTGTGATGCGACAAATTAGGCAAACTCACCCCAGGCACCCAATCAATCTGGTGTTGAATATCCCTCAAGGGTGGTAGTTCTTTAGGTAAATCATCTGGTAGCAGTCTCTAAACTCCTCCAAAACCTCTTTCACACAATTAGGCACATCACTGCTGCTCACTCCTCCACAATCATAACATTCTTCACAATAAGAGCATGTACTACTCTGAACTCCTTCATATCCTCCTCCATCTCCTTTTTTAAGTGTGTAATGGTAAGAAAAGAGCATCCCTCCACCTTAGCGGTCTTACGACGATTTGCTACCTTCAAGGGCAGTAATGTATACTTCACACCCTCTCTCTCTCTCTATAACTTGTATATATTTTCCTTCCCTGCATGCTGCGCATTCATATCAAATTGCCAGGGTCTCTTAAATACTAGGTGACAAGCATTTATGTCTACAATATCATAGTAGACATCATCATGATACTTGCCTATAGAGAAAGGCACTCTACATCTACATCTCTCCTTCACTTCAATCCTTTCAGCTACCTTAATCCATCCAATGGTGTATGGATTAGGATGTTTCTCCATAGGTAACCCCAACTGCTTCATCACTTCCTTTCCAATGATATTTCACAGATCCCACTATCAACAATAAGGTCAAACACCTTCCCATTTATCGTACACCTGGGACGAAATAATTGATGTCGTTGGGTGTTATCCTCATACTTAGGTGTTGGCATCATCCTCCTAATCGCACAGGTCTGCTCAAACTCCTCCTCCTCATCCTCTCTATCAGGCTCACAAATCTCCTCATCCCTCCCAACAATGTTCACTCCTCTCCTATTGGGGCATTCATCCGATCACTGATCCGGCTGATTACATCTATAACGCTTACCTAGAATTGGTCTTGCGTAGGGATTGTTTTGCTTCTAAGTGTCCTTAACTTCAATGGGTTTCTTACCAGCGGCTTTATCATCTCTCTTCTCACTACTCCCTCATTTCTCCTCAATACCCTTATTCCTCTCAGTTGTGTTTCTATTGCTACTAGCCCCTTCAACTCTATATCTCCTACTACCACCATCAAAACAGCTACTCTTCTCTTGTAACATCATCTCGGCCTTAAGAGCCATATTTGTCGCCCCATTCAAATTTCTTAGCACATTCACAACAATTTTATCTATAATTTGTAACTTCAAACCATCTATATACCTAAAAACATGTTGACCTTCACTATCTCTCATATCATTCCATTCAACCAATCACAAAAAATCGGTTGTATAATCATGAACGAAACATTGATCTTAGCGACATTGTTGGTATTGCTAAAAGAGGATTTGTTCATAATCAGGAGGTAGAAAATCCCGCTGCAACAACTGTTTCATGTGGAACCACGTCCACATAGGTTGTCTACCCTCTCTTTGCCTTCTGTTCTACAACCTCTCCCACCAAGCAGAGGCTCCTCCTTTCAACCAGCAAGTAACCAACCTTACCCTACGTTTTGTCTGGTATCTCCATATAGTTGAAAAATCGATCCACTTGTGTTAACCAATCTAAAAATTCTTCTATATTTAAATTACTATTAAAACAAGGAATATATATCTTTAAGCGGTAATCTTCACCATCACCTTGATCGTAACTATAAAATTCCTTTGATATCTACCACCACGATCACCGTCGTCTCCTTTGCGACCGACTCTCTTCGTATAAGATCTCATCCTCTTCATCAGATTCCTCATCAGCATTTGAGCCCTTCGATAATCAGCTATAGGTCTATTATCCAGACCACCATAAAAATTTCTTACCCTTGGTCGTCTTCCATCAATATCCTGATCTCTGTTGGTATCTACTATCATTGCGTCAAAACGCTCAATCATATCTTTAAAATGCTTCTCTAAATGTTGAATTCTCTTATCTATGGCATCGATTACCGTCCTTAGAACCTTAGTCGCTCAGACTCTCGTATCTTGAACACCGTCAAGAGTACGACCACCATCAATACCATCGTTAGTTGACATCTTCACAAGAAATTACCATGCTCTGATACTACTCTAACGCAATGCAAAAGCATAAAACAAGAAATCAATCATACCAGATGACTTCAAGAAATCAAAGATTGCAACTTTACTGAGAAAAGCTCTCAAAATAGTGTTTTTCAATGTGTAAATATGATATCCTATCAATAAAGGTTGAATCTTGAATATATATATACTATGAGAAGAAACCCTAAAAAAAAATAATAAAAACTAAGTCGGTTAAATATAGGCTAGCCAAAAATTGATAACTTAAACAATGTAGGTCGATGACCTAAAAATAAAGGCTAGTGACTTTGGAGCTAGCTTTAAAAATTTTCTCTCGAGAGACTTCAAAGGCTGGCTCAAAGCCGACGGTGTACTTCATCAAGGCTGGCAGCCTTTATCTCAACGTTAGCGGGATACAAGTTGGTATATGCTCAATTGGCAAGGCCAGCCTCCTTCCTCAATTTCTACCTTTGTTTCTTCAATGACTCTAACTTATTCAAGAATGTGCCAGCCATATCGTCTACATCAATAATACAATTCTCTTGTATCATGTTCGTTCGATAAAGCACCATGGTAGATAATACAAGACAAAATTCTTATTAAGAGATTTTATTTTTGTTCAATTCCAAATTTTTTGTACCATAAAATATAAGGTAAAAAAATTTTAAATTTTGTCCAGTTCAATGGAGAGAGTTTGATGGAGCATGGCTAGAAGATGGACAGTCGATCCACTTGAGATGCTACCTGGACCGGCTTGAAGGACTTTGCCTAAAAAATTCGAGGAAGCACCCAGTGGGTTGATTCAAGAGGTTCAAGAGGAGGAAATACATTTTTACACCATCCAGGATGAACCTAAACTAATTAACATCATCAAGGCAAGCTTGGGAATGGACCAAGATAAGATTCAGGTAAATATGACCAAAGCTGGCAAAGTACACCGCTGGCCTTGATTTGAGCATCGTCGACCTTCACTTAAAATAGCCAACATTGAAAACATTGTCATCGGGCAGCTTATATTCTAAATTGGCTCAACACGGCCAACTTTTACCCCATACACCACCGGCGTACATACCGGCATAGACATTTTGTTGCTCTTGGCTTTTAATTCCAATTCTTGCCAGTTCTTGTAGGTCGCCAGCATATATTTGACGATTTTTGAGTTTCATTGTTTAATCTTTTAGGTTTTCTTTGCTTGTTCATAAGTAGTCTTTGGTTTATATTTTGAATATACAACTTTGATAATACAATTGAAAGATTTCTCTTTATTTCTTGACTGAACTTCTTCTTAAACTTATTGAATCTACTTCATGGCGTTCAATCTTTGATTTATCAATAGAAATCGCTACCTTCGATTTTGGCATCTACGGCATATACCAAGGTTCTTGCCTCTATATAGGCAACAGGTCGCGACTCCATACAATCGTGATGATCTTGGGTTATAATTCCAATTGTATTGGTATTAGGTTTCGTCACAAGTTGACGGGGTTTATATCAGTTTGGTATCAGAGCTTAGGGTTTGTTAAGGTTTGCTTATCCTTTTCTTTTTTCAAAGTTTCAGTCTTTTAGGGTTTAAGAGCATTGTTCTTCGTGTTCCTATCAAATCTTGAATTGTTTCATTGATTCAATCTTGTTAGTTTATCTTAGTTGATTGAAAAAAAAAAGAAAGATCTTGCATTAAAAAAAATCGTGAAAAAAAAAGTGTGAGTGAAATCTTTGAAGGAATTGTTACAAGCTTTATTGTTTAGGCTTGCAATAGAATTGTTTGAGTGAGATCTTTGAAGGAATTGTTACAAGCTTTAATGTTTAGGTTTGCAATAGAATTGTTTGTTGATTTAGTCCAAAACATCCCCCATTGATAAGTTTGATTGAATTCTTTGGATAGATCTTGTGTTGTTTGAATTAGTTCTTAAATAACTGAAAGAGGGATTTAGAGTGAGGAACAACATCAAATTTGTGAGAAAACATGAATGGGTTGAGTTAATCATCTTTAGAGTGAAACAAGTAAGGGAGAGATCTGTGAGGATTATTTTTATTTCTAACTTTGTTTTTAGCAAGAAAGGAAATATGTCACGGAAGAGTGAGTTTGATGGTGAGAAGGGTAGAGTTAATACAAAATTGATTCTTGAGGCTCTAACAACTGAGATGTAGCAGATGTTTAGAGAGGGAATGGAAGAACTCCATGAGAAGGTAGAGAAGAGCATAGAGCAGTCACGAAGCACTCCTCTAGTCAATAGGAGAGAGAGAGCTCCTAGGAGAGGAGTATGGGTGCAGGAAGAAGAATATGATGGGTTTGGTTCTGAAGAAGAGTATGATTGGGGTTCTATTGGTAGTAATAGGAGATAAGGGTTAGAGGAGCTAGGAATCGGGAGGATGATTACTTAGGTAATATCAAGATGAAAATTCCATCTTTCCAAGGAAAGAATGACCTTGAGGCATATCTTGAGTGGGAAAAGAAGGTTAAATTGGTCTTTGATTGTCATTATTATTCTGAAACCAAGAAGGTAAAACTTACAGCCATTGAGTTTTTAGATTATGCCATTGTTTGGTGGGACCAATTGGTGTTGAATAGGAGGAGAAATAAGGAACCACCGATAGAGACTTGGGAAGAGATGAAGAGAGTGATGAGAAAGTGATTCATACCCACATATTTCTATAAGGACTTATACAATAGGTTGCAAAATCTTAGACAAGGCAATCGCAGTGTAGAGGAGTACCATAAGGAGATGGAAGTGGCAATGATTAAGGCGAATATGGAGGAGGACCATGAGGCTACAATAGCGAGATTTTTGGCTGGATTGAATAGGGAAATCCAAAATGTGGTGGAGTTATAGCACTATGTTGAGTAGGAGGACATGGTTCACATAGCTATAAAAATTGAGAAACAAATCAAGAAGAAGGGTAGTAGTGTTTCATGTTTTGCTTTTGGTTTGAGTTCATCTAGTTAGAAGCCTAGTTACTGGAAGAAGGAGGAGAAGTAGCCCATTACAAAGCCAAAAATTGATCAGAAACATGAAGTGGCCAGCCTAGGAAACTAAGATAAATCCGATTATTCTACTAGTAGAAATCGTGATATTAAATGCTTTAAATGTCAAGGCAAGGGGGCCATTGCTAGTCAATGTCCTAACAAACACACCATGATATTGCGTGGTGATGATGAGTATAAGACTAAAGAGGATAGTGAGAATGATGAGGAGATGCTGCCGTTGGAAGATGCTAGTGATGAAGAAGTTCCAATGGAGAGGTTGGTGGCAGTTGTGAAGAGAGTCTTAAGTGCACAGGTGAAAGAGGAGGCTGAAATGCAATAGGAAAATATTTTCCATACTAGATACTATGTTGATGACAAGGTGTGTAGTATGATTGTAGATGGGAGAAGTTGCACCAATGTAGTTAGCACTTTTCTTGTGGAGCAATTAGGGCTCAAGACCACTAACCATCCTAGTCTATACAAGCTGTAGTGGTTGAATGACAGTGGTGAGACCAAGGTGAACAAGCAAGCTTTTATTGCTTTTTGCATCAGGGAATATGAGGATGAGGTGTTATGTGATGTCACACCGATGTAGGCTTGTCATGTTTTGTTGGGAAGGCCATGGCAATTCGACCGAAATGTGATCCATAATGGCTTAACAAACAAATATTCTCTTGTCCACGATGGCAAGAATCATACTTTTGCACCTTTAACCCCTAGGCAAGTGTATGAAGATCAATTGCAACTCCAACAATCATTTAAAAGGAAAAACGTGAGTGAAAAAAAGTAAAAATGAGAGAGAAAAAGAAAGAGAGACAAAAAAAAAAAAAAAGAGAAAAGATAAAAATCAAATTGAAAGAGTGAGAGAAGCTAAGTTGAAGGAGGTTCGACTTTGGTTGTGAGAGAAAAGGAGAGTGTAGCCTTGCAAAAAGAGAGTTGTGTGGCAAGAGTGAGTGTTGTGAGGCGAACTTTAGTAATGAAACAGCCTATGCAATTGATGATTTACAAAGTAACTTGTTTGAACATTATTGATTTTTCTAACTCTTTGCCTTATTTTGTTATCTTTGTTTTGTAGAATTTTAAAGATGTTTTCCCTGAGGAAGTTCCGAAAGGATTACCCCCAATTTGAGGAATTGAACATCAAATAGATTTTGTACTCGGAGCAACAATTCCCAACCGACCAACATATAAGAGTAATCCTAAGGAGACAAGGGAACTCCAAAGGTAGGTTAGTGAGTTGATGGATAAAGGGTACGTTAGGGAAAGCATGAGTCCATGTGCAATTCTAGTTATTCTAATGCCTAAGAAGGATGGGACTTCGAGAACGTATGTTGATTGTTGCGCCATCAACAATATCACGGTAAAGTATCATCACCCCATTCCTCACTTAGATGACATGTTAGATCAATTGCATGGGTCTTTTGTGTTTTCTAAAATTGATTTAAAAAACAGTTATCATCATATTAGAATGAAAGAAGGAGATGAATGAAAACTGCCCTCAAAACAAAATATGGTTTGTATGAGTGGTTGGTTATGCCTTTTGGATTTGTTGATTCTCTATATATCTAAAGTATAACACATTTCTAGCAGCATAGAACCTTTCACAAAACCTTTGGGAGAAACTCAAATCAACAATTCTGGGTTTATGTGTTCTGTCCAAACAAGAACCAAAATATTTCTGGTAAGGGATTTCAATTATTTGAAGACCTAGCTCCAAGATAATAAGTATATTTGGGTAGTATACTTATTCGTTCCACTAAAGTTGGATTATATCCTAGGGGATTTAAACAATTTTCGGATTGGTTATCTTCATCGAAAAAGTTTTCTGGAGATAAAAATAGAAGTTATGATTTATTATTTATGGATTGATTTCAAGACAGAGAAATTATGTTTTCTGATTTTTCTCAAGATAAAAACAAATTCGAATTAGATATTATTAAGAAAATCAAAAAGAACCACGTTATCTTCAAGAAGATAACACACGAAGATCACGTTGAAGACCGTGATATCAGCAACAATTTTCCAGATCTATCTCTAATAAGATCAACGTTATCAGAAGCTCTCAAACAGAAAACAAATGGATTATCTTAAATCACGAAATTCAAGCAGATCTTATCTTACTTCAGCGCATCAAGGATTCAAATTCAAATCTGGAACAAAAGTAAACAAGAAGAATGAGATTTTCTCCTTGAGATATCAGCAGCATTTGAAAATTAAATTAAAGATAAGAGGTTACAGATTTCTACCCGAGATATTTGGGATATTAATCTTATCTCAAGAACAAAAAATTATGAACGTTAGAAGGACAGAAATATATACGAACAGAGATGAAAGAAGAAAGAAGCACAGAACTTTTCACTGTTCAAGAAAAACAAAAACCAAGAGCTGCTTGACTTCATTCTTTGACTGAGAAAACTTAGAGTTGAAAAGAACACTTTCTTTATTCTTTCCCCACGTGCAGAATTGTAGAAAATTTTATGTTATTGCAATCGTTACATTTTATTCTTTTACAAACGAAGCAACTTGTTGTTGGCTTTAAGTGAGTTAGTTCAATTACTAGTTTAGACTTTGTAGATCGATTGAAGCTAGTGTATAGCGTGAGAATCGAGCAGAAAGATTTGTACAAGCTTGTAATTGATTCTATTAGATATAGTGGAACAAACCTGAAGGATATCGGGGTCCCCGGCTCGGAGCTGAAAGAGTGGAACGCACAAGGCGGAACCACTATAAATATCTGCCTGATCTTCTTATCCCTTCTCTATTTATATTTTCACAATTTATTTTATCGTTGTTTAATTGTTCATATTGTTCTCTTAACTTAAATACAAAAGGGATTGTTTTTAAAAGGCAAAAATTTTAATTTTCTGAAATAATCAATTCAACCCTCATTCTTGATTATTTTTGGGACCAACAATTGGTATCAGAGCAGGACTCTTTTATTAAATTGAGTGATCCAAACAAAATGACTGAGAACAATATTGCAATCAATAGAGCTCCATATTTTGATGGTTCAAATTATCTTTATTGGAAAATGCGAATGACAACTTATATAAGCTAATGATTATGCTTCTTGGCAGGTGATCCAATTTGGAGACAATCCAATAGCAATATTTGATGATGCAGTTTCACAGATGAAGAGCTAAAGTTGATTGAGAAGAACAATAAGCCTAAGAATCTCTTACTCACAACCATAGCCCTTCTGAATTTTATCTAATTTCTTCCTGTGAATCGGCCAAGGAAATTTGGGATACTCTTTCAAAACTTATGAAGGAACAGACACAATTAAGGAAACAAAAATCAAATGCATTACTTCAACGATATGAATTATTTAAAATTAAGTCTGATGAGAAAATTAAAGATGCCTTTAATCGATTCACTGCTATTACTAATGAGTTAACCTCACTTGGAAAGAAATTAGATTATTCTGATCTTGTCAGGAAAATGCTTCGAATTTTGACAAAATCGTGGGATGCCAAAAAGAAAGCTATAGAAAAAGCTCAAGATTTAAATAAGCTGACACTTAGTCAGTTAAGGGAAAAGCTGATGGCATATGAGTCACATCATGATACAACTGAAGAACTAGAAAATAGTTCAAAGGCAATAGCTTTCAAAGCCAAAAGAGTCATTGAATCTGATTCAGAAGAGGACAGTGATGACGAATATATTAACATGCTTACAACGAGATTCAACAAATTCTTGAAGAAAAAGAAAAGTAAAAAGTTTAAAAGTTTCAATAGAACTAACAAATTTGATGTAGGAAAAAGCATATAAGGACAAGGAAGAAAAGAAAGAGAAGAAAGAAATTGTTGTGTTATGAATATAAAAAACCGGACATATTAAATATGAGTGCCCTGTTTTAATCAAAAAGATTGAAAAATTCAAGAAGAAAAGTCGAGCAATGATGGCAACTTGGAGCGATTTGGATGAGTCCAGAAGCTGAACCAGAAGCTATAAGTGATAATGAAGAAGAAGCAAACCTTTGTCTCATGGCTACTTCTGAGGTAACTTCTGAAACTGATGATGAATCAATTGAAGATGATATGATTGCTGAAATGGAAAAACTTTTAAAAGCTCTTAAGAAAGCTGATTTAAAAATTGCTAAATATGATAATGAGATAAAATCATTAAAGAATGAAAAAGACGCATTAAAGCAAACCAATTCTTGCTTGTTGATGAAAATGATATCTTGAAGCGTGACAATGAAAAGTTTTTTAAGGATAATGAAAAGCTAAGAAAAGACAATAACTTGCTAAGAGATGAAACAAGCGTTTTGAAAGTAAAAATTGATGAATTATCGAATTCAATAAAGAACACGTTTAATAAGTTCAATGAAAGTGATGAAAAGCTAAAAATGTTGATTTCATCACAAAGATTGTCGTGTGAAAAGCATGGTTTAGGTTATAATTATGGTTTGAATTCGAGTGCATCCAAGAAAAATATATTTGTGAGAGCTAAATCAGTCGTAAATGTGGAATCAAGTGATAAAAAGATTGATTATAAAGTACGTTATGTTCAAAAATCCAGAATGAATTCCAGAAGTTATTTAGAAAGAAAACATTCTTATGGAAATCATACCATAAGGTATTCCAGAAGCTATTACAGAAGTTATCCGAGACAGAATAGTTGGAGACAGGTAAACAACAGGTATTGGAATAATGATAATACATATACATGTTTCTTTTGTAATAAGATTGGTCACATAGAAAAGTACTGTTATTAAAAAGAAACAAGCTCAGTACTCAACAAGTAAAACAAAGAAATGAAACGAGCTTGTCTTACAAAGGACCCAAACTTGTTTGGGTTCCTAAAAAGGTTTAATCCTTTTTATTTTTGCAGGAACATGAAGCTAAAATCAATGGAACATGGTATCTTGATAGTGGATGTTCCCGACATATGACAGGAAATGCTTCATTGTTCAATAGCATAACATGGGAAGAAAAAGGATATGTAAAATTTGGAGATGACAGTAGAGGTAAAATTATTGCAACTGGAAATATTGGTATGTTTCCTCATACTATAGAAAATGTTTACTTAGTAAAAGGCTTGAAACATAACTTATTAAGTATCAGTCAGCTATGTGATAAAGGATATAAAATGGTTTTTGAAAAAGATAAATGCTTTGCCTTTAGTGAAAATGGTATAAAATTATTTGAAGGTTTTAGAAAGAAAAATATATATTTGATAAAACCTAATAAAATGGAAGATGCATGTTGCTTGTTATCTATGAATGATCAGATCTTTGTTTGGCATAAACGTCTAGGACATGTTAATTTTAATCAATTAGAAAAATTATCTAAAAAGAATATAATAAGAGGTTTACCTAAAATAAATATTAAACAGGATGTGAAATGTGATACATGTTTAAAAAATAAAATGGTATCTGTTTCTCATAAAAATAAAAATACAATAACAACTAAAAGACCTCTTGAGTTGTTGCATCTTGATCTTTTTGGACCTACTAGAACTCTTAGTATGGGTGGATGTAAATATGGATTTGTTGTTGTGGATGACTATTCGAGATATACATGGGTTATGTTCTTAAGACATAAAAAGGATACTTTGATTCTTTTCAAAAATTTGCAAAACAAATACAAAATGAAAAAGGAGTTTCCATAATTAGTCTACGAACTGATCATGGAACAGAGTTTCAAAATTCAATTTTATGAATTTTTGTGAAGAACAT
This sequence comes from Combretum micranthum, assembly GCA_024138025.1. Taxonomy (NCBI): domain Eukaryota; kingdom Viridiplantae; phylum Streptophyta; class Magnoliopsida; order Myrtales; family Combretaceae; genus Combretum; species Combretum micranthum. Next base: position 277,834 of record JAMXBD010001579.1, read on the forward strand.
GGGATATCTCATAACTTCTCAGCTCCATATACACCTCAACAAAATGGAGTTGTAGAACGCAAAAATAGAACTATACAAGAAATGACTAGATCTATGTTAAATGAAAGTGGTGTTGCTGAGTATTTTTGGGCAGAAGCAGTGTCTACAGCTTGCTATATTATCAATCGAGTATATATTCGGCCCATGACAACAAAAACCGCTTATGAATTATTTCGAGGTAAGAAACCTACGTCTCTTATTTTCATGTTTTTGGATCTAAATGTTTTGTAAAAAGGAATGTTCACAATCTTGGTAAGTTTGATGAAAGATCTGAAGAAGCAATATTTTTAGGTTATTCTTTAAATAGTCGTGCTTATCGTGTATATAACAAATCCTCAAAAATTGTTGAGGAATCAATTAATGTTAAGTTTGTTGAAGATACAAAGGATGATGAGTCAGATGAAGAAAAGGATCTCAATCCTAAAACAGAACCTAGTACAGAACCTATATCTGGAGTATCTAACCTTCCAGAAAATAAGTTAGAAGCAAGAACAGAAGGTATTTCAGAATTTGTAAGATCTGAATCAAAAACTTCTAAAGGTTGGAAATACAAGTCTGCTCATTCGTCTGAACAAATAATCGGTAATATATAATCTGGTGTTCAAACACGAGATTTTCCAAAGGATATGCAGGCAGAATTTGAAATGTCTATGATGGGAGAGTTGACATTCTTTCTTAGGCTACAAATTAAACAAACTAAAGATGGAATCTTCATATATCAAGAAAAATACACTAAACAAATTCTTAAGAAGTTTGGATATGAAGGGAGTAAAGGAGCTGCAACGCCTATGAGTACTTCAACAAGGTTAGATTCTGATTTAAATGGAAAGAAGGTAAATGAAAAATTATACAGAAGTCTTATCGGTTCTTTATTATACTTGACTGTATCTAGACCTGATATATTATTAAGTGTATGCTTATGTGCTAGATTTCAAAGTACACCAACAGAAACACATTTGAAAGCTGTTAAAAGAATTTTCAAGTACTTGATAAATACTTCAAAATTAGGTATCTAGTACCCTAAAAATCAAAATTTTGATTCAATAGGATACTCTGATGCAGATTATGCTGGTTGCAAAATTGATAGAAAAAACACATCTGGTACTTGTCAATTTTTAGGTGACAAATTAGTTTCTTGGTCTTCTAAGAAACAAATTCTGTTGCCTTGTCTACAGCAGAAGCAGAATATGTTTCTATTGGAAATTGTTGTGCTCAAATGCTTTGGATTAAACAAATTACAAGATTATGGATATTTTTCAAAAATATACCTATTAAATGTGATAAGACAAGTGCAATTTATCTAACAAAAAATCCAGTGCATCATTCTAGATCTAAACACATTGAAATTCGACATCACTTTATTCGAGATCATGTAATTAATGGAAACATTTTTGTTGAATTTGTGCCGTCAGATATGCAATTGGTAGATATTTTTACAAAATCTTTAGAAAAAATTAATTTTGAATTTATTCGAAATGAAATTGGGATTTGTAATCCTTTTTATTAATTCTTAAGTTAACTATATATATAAATAATAAAAAGAAAAAGCAAGACATTAAATCTGTACGGGAACTTGTAATTTCTTTTTAATGCTCAAGGTTCTATCTCTTCGTCTCTCCTTTACTCTGTCTTCTTAAGCGTCATCCTCGTCTTGGCTATTCACAAAATCACGTTTTTATTTTGTGAAACCCTAAGAAATCTTTGTTGCAAACTTTCTTTCAGTCTGTTCATCATGGCTCCTCGCAAATCTCAACGTATCTCTAACAAAAAATTCAAAACCATGACTTCGAAAGATCCCATCTCTATTCAACATACACAATCCTCTGATTCTGAACAAACCCTCTCTCAATCCGTTTCATCATCTAGGGTTCGTGAAGAACGAACTAAAAACAAACAAGAATCTGGGCAAAGCTCTCAACAACCTAAAGGAACAGCGAAAATGAAAGAATACAAGGAAAATCCATCTCGAAGTTCTGATCCAGAACCTATTTCAGAGTTTTTAAAGAATATAAAGAAGAAGAAATCTTCCAAATCTTTTTCAAAGAAAAGGAAAGAAGTTCCATTGTCTCCAGCTAAGCTTTCTCAAAAGAAAAGAAAAATGAAAGATTCAACCACAAGCTGTTCTATAACAAAGGTTAAAATTCATGTTTGTGCTTTTAGAGATTTTGGATATTTTAAGCGGAATGGATTTTATTGGGATGAATGGCTAAAAAATGTTGGTTGTAGAAAGCTGTGTAATATGACTGGAGATGTGGTTGGAGAAATGATTGAGGAATTTTATAGGATTTTGAAGTATGCTGATTCTAGGAGTTTAAGGTCACAAGTTCAAGATGTGAATATAACATTCTCTTGTGATAATCTAATTAAATGTTTTGGTTTGAAAGATTGTCATGATGATAATGTTGTTGTTTCTTTGAGAATGAATGATATATTTTTGAAAATAAATGGAAACGTAGGACAGTTTCCAGATGATGATATGTTTGTGTATGAGTTTGAACTAGTCGTTAGAATGCTTCACAACATTGTGCGAGAATGTATTCTTCCTCACAAAGGAAGTTCTACGACAGTGATGAAAGATGATGGTTTGATTACCTTGAGTATGATGCAGAAAATTAAGATAGATTTGACCAAGAGAATTTTGAAAAGAATTTGGAAGGAATAAGAGTATAGGATATATGGGAATGTGCTTATGGAGATATTCAAATTTAAAGGAATTCCCATTCCTAAGAAAATAAAATTTCTATAGGTTTAAAGAGAATTGGAGAGAAAAGCATGCATCATATGCAAATTAGGCCTTATAAGAAATTCTGGTATGCAATAGATGGTGCGATTTACTTGCACCAAAACCATAGGAAAGAAATTGATTGGGAAAAGGTAAAGGCAACAATCGAGGGGGAGAAAGAACCAACCCCAGAAGCTTCTCCAGAAGTTTCATTAGATGAGGAAACAGATCAAGGAATGCACAGAGCTGGTAAAGAACCAATGAAAAAGAAAGAAAAGAAAAAATATAAGCCTATGACTAGTGGCAAATTTCACATAAGGGAAAATTTGCAAATGGACTCTTCCTCGGACAATGAAGATTCTCTGCACAAATTTCCAAAAGGTCCAGGAGAAGCATCTTCCTTTCAACCCAAAGGTGCTATAGCAAAGATGATGGTAGCCTCTCTTGAATTTTTTAAACAGGACATTACACAGTTCATATCCTCAGAGATCAAGACTTGGTTATGCTCCTTGCAACAATCCCAACCTCCACCATCTAGGATGTCTTCTGATTCAGCCCGCTCATTCTTTCGATCTTCACCACCTAAGCAAGAACCTATTCCAGAAGCTGTCACAATTGACACTTCAATTGATCATGGTGCTCCTTGATCTCAACAACCTTATGAACCCACTCCTCCAAACTTAAGTCTTGTGCCATTTATTCCTCTTGACGTGCTTCACCATCCAGAAAATTATCTTGCTCCACCTCCACAATGTTCTGCTGATCAACCCTCTCTTCCTTTCAACTATCGCAGGCATCAGAAAAAGACAGCTTGAAAATCCACAAAAAGAACCAAAAAGCATTAGTTTTTGTTCTGTTTTCTTTTATTTCGGATTTTTTTGTTTCTGTTTTTTTTTTTTATATTCCACATCAAACTTGTGATGTAATTTTGATAAACCGTTTATATCAACTTCTATTCTATTTTCTTCTATTTTTGCTGATAACAAAAAAGGGGGAGAAAGATTTATCTGAAAATGAATATGAATGAATATGTAATTGTTTTGTTATCATCAAAAAGGGGGAGAATGTTGATTCTCTATATATCTAAAGTTTTGATGATAACAAAATGCTCAAAGAACTAACTACTCTATTAGTGTGCAGAATTATATACAGAACCTTATACAGAATATTGGTGAATTTGTTGAACAAATATATAAGGTTGAATAATATTAAATCTTGGATCTGAATAAGTTTTTAGATAAGTTAGACAAGAGTTGTTACAAGATATGATAGTTTCGGATGTTGTTTAGAAAGGAAAAAGGAACACAGAATGTTTTCCAGAAGGATAATTAAAGTATAACACATTTCTAGTAGCATAGAACCTTTCACAAAACCTTTGGGAGAAACTCAAAACAACAATTCTGGGTTTACGTGTTCTGTCCAAACAAGAACCAAAATATTTCTGGTAAGGGATTTCAATTATTTGAAGACCTAGCTCCGAGATAATAAGTATATTTAGGTAATATACTTATTCGTTCCACTAAAGTTGGATTATATCCTAAGGGATTTAAATAATTTTCGGATTAGTTATCTTCATCGAAAAAGTTTTATGGAGAGAAAAACAGAAGTTATGATTTATTATTTATGGATTGATTTCAAGACAGAGAAGTTATGTTTTCTGATTTTTCTCAAGATAAAAACAAATTCGAATTAGATATTATTAAGAAAATCAAAACAAGAACCACATTATCTTCTAGAAGATAACACACAAAGATCACATTGAAGACCGTGATATCGGCAACAATTTTCCAGATCTATCTCTAATAAGATCAACGTTATCAGAAGCTCTCAAACAGAAAACAAATGGATTATCTTAAATCATGAAATTCAAGCAGATCTTATCTTACTTCAGCGCCTCAAGGATTCAAATTCAAATCTGGAACAGAAGTAAACAAGAAGAATGAGATTTTCTCCTGGAGATATTAGCAGCGTTTGAAAATTAAATTAAAGATAAGAGGTTACAGATTTCTACCCGAGATATTTGGGATATCAATCTTATCTCAAGAACAAAAAATTATGAACGTTAGAAGGACAGAAATATAAACGAACAGAGATGAAAGAAGAAAGAAGCACAGAACTTTTCACTATTCAAGAAAAACAAAAACCAAGAGCTGCTTGACTTCATTCTTTGATCGAGAAAACTTAGAGTTGAAAAGCACACTTTCTTTATTCTTTCTCCACGTGCAGAATTATAGCAAATTTTACATTATTGCAATCGTTACATTTTATTCTTTTACAAACGAAGCAACTTGTTGTTGGCTTCAAGTGAGTTAGTTCAATTACTAGTTTAGACTCTGTAGATCGATTGAAGCTAGTGTATAGCATGAGAATCGAGTAGAGAGATTTGTACAAGCTTGTAATTGATTCTATTGGATATAGTGGAACAAACCCGAAGGTTATCAGGGTCCCCGGCTCGGAGCTGGAAGAGTAGATTGACGCACAAGGCGGAACCACTATAAATATCTGCTTGATCTTCTTATCCGTTCTCTATTTATATTTCCACAATTTATTTTATTGTTGTTTAATTGTTCATATTGTTCTCTTAACTTAAATACAAAGGGGATTGTTTTTAAAAGGCAAAAATTTTAATTTTCTGAAATAATCAATTCAACCCCCCTTCTTGATTATTTTTGGGACCAACAAGATTAACCAATGCACTGAGCACCTTCATGAGATTAATGAACCATGTTTTGCGTGCTTTCATTAGGAAATTTGTAGTAGTCTATTATCCTCATTTACAGCATGAACTCGGATGACCGTTTAAACAATTTGAAATATGTATTGGATATACTTTAAAAGGAAAGACTATTTGCTAACCTTAAGAAGCGCACATTTTGCACAGAAAAAATTGTGTTTCTTGGTTTTGTGGTTAGTGCATGGGGAATACAGGTTGATAGAGAGAAGGTTCGTGCAATCCAAGAATGGCCAAGTCCAACCAATGTGAGTCAAGTGCAAAGTTTCCATGGACTTGCAAGTTTTTACTGGAGATTTGTGAAGGACTTCAGTAGCATTATAACACTGATCACTGAAGTTATCAAAAAGAATGTCGGGTTTAAGTGGGGAGAGGAATAAGAAAAGGCCTTTCACTTGATTAAGGATAAGCTAACACATGCTCCTTTACTTGCTTTACATGATTTCTCTAAAACAATTGAAATTGAATGTGATGCTTTAGGTTTAGGAATTAGAGCAGTGCTTATGCAAGAAGGATGACCAATTACATACTTCAGTGAGAAGCTTAGCAGAGCAGCCTTGAAGTATCCTACATACAACAAGAAGATGTATACATTGGTTAGGGCCTTGGAAACATAGCAGCATTACTTGTGACCTAAAGAATTTGTGATTCATATGGATCATGAATCTTTGAAGCATTTGTAGAGCCAGCAAAAGTTAAATAAGAGGCATGCTCGTTGGATGGAGTATATCGATATATTTCCTTATGTCATTTGCTATAAGCAGGGTAAGGAAAACATTGTTGCTAATGCGCTTTCTTGTAGGTCAACAATTGATGCTAAGCTGCTTGGTTTTGAACATACTAAGGATTTATATTCTATAAACCAAGATTTTGCTAAAATTTATGTTTGTTGTGAAAAGACAACACATAGGAAATTCTTTAGACATGATGGATATCTGTTTAGAGAAAATAAGTTATGCATTCCTAGTTGTTGCAAATTTGTTCTTTAAGGAGATTGTGAGACTTCATGGTATACCTAGAACAATTGTAACTGATAGAGATGCAAAGTTCTTAAGTTACTTCTAGAAAACTTTGTGGTGTAAGTTGGGAACTAAATTGTTATTTTCTACAACTTGTCATCTATAGTCTGATGGTCAAATAGAAGTAGTGAATAAGATTTTATCTACATTGTTAAAGGCTATCATTAAAAAGAATATTAGAACATGGGAAGAATGCCTACCACATGTTGAATTTGCTTATAATCGTACTACACATTCTTCCACATTTTCACCTTTTGAAATTGTGTATGGTTTTAATCCACTAACTTCGTTGGATTTGTTGCATTTACCTGTATCTGAATTTGTTAATTTAGATGGTAAGAAGAAAGTAGAGTTTGTAAAGCAGATTAAAGAGAAAGCAAGACTAAATATTGAGAGATAGACTGAATAGTATGCAAAACAGACCAGCAAGGGATGTCGTCAGATGGTCTTTGAACTCAGTGATTTGGTGTGGTTTCATATGTGCAAGGAAAGATTTCCTAAGCAAAGGCGTTCTAAGTTGCTTCCAAGAGGCGAAGGTCCTTTTCAAGTTCTCAAGCACATCAATGACAATGCTTACAAGCTTGATTTGCCAAGTGAGTACATTATAAGCGCTACATTTAATGATACTAATCAGAGTCCATTTGATGCTGGTGATGAAGATTTGAGGAGAAATCCTTCTTAAGAGTAAGAGAATGATGGAGGCCTGGCTAGAAGATGGAGAGTCGATCTACTTGAGATGCCACTTGGACCAGCTTCAAGGACTCGGGCTAAAAATTCAAAAAAGCACTCAACGGGTTGATTCAAGAGGTTCAAGAGGAGGAGATACATTTATACACCATCAAAGATGAACCCAAACTGATGAACATTATCAAGGCAACCTTGTGAAGATAGGATTCGAGCAAATTTGACCAAAGCTGGCAAAGTACACCTTTGGCCTTGATTTAAGCACCGCCAGCCTTCACCTAAAATAGCCAGTGTTGAAAACATCGTCATCGGGCAGCTTATCTTCTAAACTAGCTTAGCACCATCGGCTTTCACCACATATGCCACCGATGTACATACTAGCGTAGACATTATGTTACTCTTAGCTTTTAATTTCAATTCTTGCCAGTTCTTATAGGCCACCAACGTATATTTGACGATTTTCAATTTCATTGTTTTAGTCTTTTTGGTTTCCTTTGCTTGTTCATAAGTAGTCTTTGGTTTATATTTTGAATATACAACTTTGATAATACAATTGAGAGATTTCTCTTTAGTTCTTGATCGAACTTCTTCTTGAACTTATCGGATCTACTCCATGGCATTCAATCTTCGACTTATCAATTGAAATCTCTACCTTTGATTGTGGCGTCTATGACATATACCAAGGTTCTTGCCTCTATCTAGGCAACAAGTCGCGGTTCCATACAATCGTAACGATCTTGGGTTATAATTCCAATCATATTGGTATTGGATTTCGTCATAGGTTGATAAGGATCGTACAAGAGTTTATACAATTTTAAACACATTTTATAAACCAAACATAATATGATCTTATCTAGTCTACTACCATAAAAAGTTGTGCAATCAAATGTTATCATAATATGTGGAATGTGTCAAATTCTCCTATTTTGGTTAATTATGCATTCTAGTTTTATAGTGATAGAGCCAAATCCAAGTTACATAACTGAAAGAAAATATGTCATGAAGTAAAAAATTGTGAAAACTTAGATAAATGATTTTAATTCATCCTCCATGCACCATCTATGTCTTGTTCCATAATTAGATTATCTGCCAAATTTGTGGTGGCCTTGATTTCAAAGATCTACAAGATTTCAACATTGGCATGCTCACAAGACTCGCATGAAGACTACTTACCAACCTAAATGCTTTGTGGGTGTGAGTCCTGAAAGGTATTTACTTCCCTCATACTTCTTTTTTGCAGGCTCATAGAGGATCTAGAGACTCTTGGGGATGGACAAGCATATTACAAGGGAAGGAAGTACTTCTTAAAGGAGTCCTATGGCAGGGAAGCAACAGACTAAGCATAGATGCATTAAAGGAACAATGGGTCCCAAGTATAAACGACCACCTTCCAACTCCCAAGAACTTAGAAGACAACCGGCATCCTAGAGAATCTGATTTGATTCACCACCAATCAGGCACTTAGAACATTCATGAGTTGAAAAAGTGGTTTGACACAAGAATAATGAACGAGATCCTAAAGATACCATTACCAGTGAATGCAATAGAAGACAAGCTTATATGGCCTCACGAGAAGAATGGTAAGTGTAGCGTTCACTCAGCTTAAAATTTTGTGAGATGTGCAACTAGATGTACAAATACTCATGCCTTTATCTCTCACCATACAGAGAAAGAAATGTGGAAATAGGTTTGGCATTGCCGCAGCATCCCAAAAGTGAAAATTTTTATTTAGCGTGTACTAAGCAATGCTATACCCTCTATGTTGAATCTTTCAAAGAAAAGAATTACCCCTTCTTCTTGTTGCTCATTTTACTTAGCAAGGGAATCTGTGGAACATCTCTTATTATGTTGCCTTTGGACTAAACTAGTTTGGTTTACTATACTAGGTGTTAGAGGCAGGGAGGAGCAAGTAACAACCTTAGATGAGTGGATTAAGTCTTGTCTCTATGGAGCCCATTCAAACAAAGAGAAAATTCTGGTTTTTGCTAAACTTTGTACTGTTATGTGTTATATCTGGAAGGGGCGTTGTACTGCAGTTTTTAAGAAGAAACTTGCAGATTATGATGCGGTCATATCAGCAGCCAAACATGCTCTGAGGGAGTTAGAGTTCACCTGTAATAAGAACATGATAGATGAACATAATCCTCTCCACCATATGGGTGAAAGTACAGCGTCTCATGGAGCCACTAACACCACTTAGGTCGAACACACTGGAAGACAGTAGCAAGTCATCTCCGGCAAAAACAATTCATTTGCACGACTCGATGGGCTCCCCGATCCTGGTAAGTCACATCCACTCCTTACGGACTATCTCTCCATCAGGATTCTATGGATTGTAGAAGGAGCACTGAAACATCTGAAGAAAACACCATGTACAACTCCCATGAAGTCCCTGCCACTCACGCTTCCTATCAGCAAACAACGGAGAGGAGTAGCCTATGTTGGACGCCTCCCACATGCGGAGCAATTAAATTGAGCTGCGATGCCTCCTTCGAAGCTGAGTCAGGCACGGCATCAGCGGCTTTCGTTGCTAGAGATAGTGGTGGAACCTCACGCGGCGATGTTGTCACATCCTTCAAGTCGATCTCTGTTGAATGTGTAGAAGCCTGTGGATTGGGTTGCCCACAACCATATGAAGAAGATGTGTCCTAGGAACTGGGAGCAAACCCCATCATCTTCTTTACAAGCTATTCTACTGAATGATCTAAGTAACGATCCAAGTTGTAATTTGTCAAGTGATGGTTTCCATGTATTGAACAGCTTTATGTGTTAACGAAATTATCCTTTCAAGGGAAAAAAAAAAAAGACTAGGTAAGCACCACTGCAACAAAATTAGAAATTAAATATGGTTGTTTATATTAATTATAAGTTGTTAAAAATTTCAATAATGGTGTGATCCAGCATTATAAAATGGTTATAATAATAACATATCTCAGCGCAGCAGCTCAGATGAAGTATATATCCTACTTTTCTATACGTTGCAAATTTTTTTGAAAAATTACATTGAGAAAAAGTTTAGTTGATATGTGCTAACATTAGTTAACATGTTATAAAGAAATATATATTTTTCTAATATTGATAATAAATATAAATAACTTATAAATAAATGTATAAATTTCTTCTTTTTGCACTTAACAAATGATGATCTTTTATAGTGCTGTCATGAGACTATACCGTCAGTATTATAAAATTAAATTGATTATAAAAAAAATTAAGAGGTTTTATCACAATTAAAAAAGATCGAACTATTTATGAAAGAAAGTACGGGAAGAGGCGGGGAACAAATGTTATACCAGAAATAGGGTGGGGTGGGTTTTGCGTAAAGGCGACGTCTGAGACGGCACCTTCATTGTTTTTGTAACCCCTCCATTTCCCCAGCCGAGAGTAAATGCTCTCAAACACCCATACCAAAAAGTAGAGAAGAAGAGGCGAGGAGGAGCTGCTCCAGCGATCCGTGTTCGTCTCCGTCTCCGATGAAGATTTTCCACTGTCTGAACTCGGGTAAGGTGTTTTGTTTGGTTTTTTTGGTATGTATATTCCATTATAATGCAATTTTGGAGGAAAAATGATTAGAAATTGAGGAAATTTGTGATTTTGAGCGAATCAATGTGTTGTAGCTGTTGATTTTGAGTTGTGAAGTGTTGTAGAAGTAGTGTGTGGAGTGTTGGTGAGTGTTAGGATATTGCATTTGTCGATCTATGACATTGAGATTGAGATTGTTTCCATGTGCACAAGGTGTTCGGTGAAATGCCTTAATGGTTCAAAGTTGTGGATTTTTATATTTAATGTAATATGAGGCATTGAAAGTGTGATTTTGTCCAATTTAATATGTTGTAGATGTTGGTTTTGAGTTGTAAGGTGTTGTAGGAATATAGAATGGAGTACATGTTGATGAATGAAGTATGTAATAAAATGATATTAATGATTAAAAGGTATTTGGTGAATGCCACAATAGGTTAAAAACCATGTGTTTGTGATAGGGATGTTTAATGGAATTTGAGTGAACGATGTTTTACATGTTGAAGAAGTTGAAGATGTTGTCATAATTGAAATTGTAAGAAAAGAGATGTAACATTTTAATTTGTTGTCGATAGGTTTAGAATGGCTAGCTATGTAAGGTTCATTGTTTATGCACATGGAAACATAGTAGATGGATGTTATGGGCCACAATATGACAAGCTTTCCATTGGGAAAGTGAAGGTTAGGATGGATGTTGGTTTTGAAAAGTTCAAGGAAATTATTTGTGAGAAGATTGGTGTGGATCATAGTAACAGCGAAGTGGAGATAATACATGGGCATGCACATTATATGAGTGATGGGGTTGTTTACATGTTGTTGCCAATTGTGGATGATGACAGTCTTGAAGATCTGATTTCACTTGTTGCTGAGTTGGGTGCTAGGTTAATTCAAGAAATATTTGTGAAAGTCAGTGATCGGGCAATCACACCTCCAAATAGTGCTGGTGGTGGAGATTTCATGAACGAACAACATGCTACCATGTTAGGCGTGCAGCAATTTCAGCCTGGTTCATGTTCAAATGTTCCTTTCCAGAATGAAGCTGTTGTGCCAGTTTCACCTATGTATTGTGAACAATATGATCCAATGCCAATGGATGAGACAATCTCAGAGTTTAAGAATAGAGTTGCAGAGAAAGTGGCACCGGTGTTTGCCATCGGGTTAGAAGATGAATTTTTCAATGGTTACTATCATGTGGATGAAAATGGTGATACAATAGAAGATGAGGTGGATGAAGAAAATGATAATGTTGTGGAAGAAGAAGTTCAAAGAGGCAATATTGGAAGTTAGATGTCTCACCTAGCTCAAGGCCACGTGATTTAATGTCAAGCCAAGCATCAGTAAGAGATACAATTCCTTATTTTAATCTAGGTGGAGGCGGTGATAGGCATGTGACATTTGAAGATGAAATGGATGCTATGTTTGCTAATATCTGTGACAGCCAAGAATTAGTGAAGGGAATGATGTTAAGACAAAGGATGAACTAATTGAAGCTGTAAAATCTTTTCACATAAGAAGACAATGCAACTTCCATGTTTAAGAATCGAAGAAAACTCTATGGATTGCTCATTGCACCAAAAGTGATCAAGGTTGTTCATGGCGGATACAGGCTTGTTTGAAAAAACTAAAAGGATTGTTTGTAATCACCAAGCTTGATGGTCGCCATTCTTGCACTATTCCTTTGCTCAGGCAGGACCATTCACAAATAGACTCGAATATCCTAGCTCGAGAATTTATCAGCTTTGTTTGAAAAAATCCAAACTGTAAGGCAAAGGAGCTTGAGTCTCATTGCTTGGTTTGTATACGGGTATATGGTTTTCTGTAGAAGAATTTAGCAAGGTAAGAAAAAAGCAATTGCAATGGTTTATGGTGATTGGGTGAAATCTTACAATGAACTCCCAAAGCTATTATACGTAATCAAGTCAACTAATCCAGGGTTCGATAGTGGAATGGGGCTAGACAAGATCATCACAACCAGAAGAAGCATATTTCAAGTGGGTATTCTGGAGCTTTAGCCCATGTGTGGAGGCCTTCAAGCATTGTAGGCCAGTTATTTGTGTAGATGGTACATTTCTATATGGCAAATACAAGCACGTGTTGCTCGTGGCATGAGGTGTAGATGGAGACAATCACATATTACCCTTAGCATTTTGTCTGGTCCCATCTGAGTCTAAAGATTCATGGTCATGGTTTTTGAGGAAATTGGAAGCGATGGGTCATAGGACATAGGAAAGAGGAGACTATATGTCTTATTTAGATAGAAGGAGCGGTATTATTGGGGCAGTTGATGACGCGGCAAATGGGTGGCAACCTCCCTTTGCAGTGCATTGATTTTGTATCCGACATATTGCTAGCAATTTCAACAAAGTTTATAAGAATCAGAGGTGCAAAAACTTGGTAACTTACGCTGCATTTCAAGCACAACCCCGTAAATTCGAAAAATCTATGGAGCTTGTCAAAAACATTGACGAAGCAGCGGTTGAATGGTTCAACCAACTAATTCGAATGACAATCTGCTCTTATGCAAAGAGGCATGGATGCTAACATTTGATGGATGTTATCGTTTTGGGTACATGACAACTAATATGGCAAAGACATATAACTCATGATCAAGGGATCAAGGGGCTGACCTATAGCAGGTTTGGTTTAAAAAACCTTCTATAACTGCATGATGTACTAGGAAGAGAGGCTTGATGCTGCGGAAAGCCATACTGGGCGGTAAGGTTTTCACACCATATGCAAAGAAGAAAATGGATTTATAGGTAGCGAGGGCGAGTTCGCATCAAGTCACTAGTTTAAACAAAAGTATTGGATTATTTGAGGTTCGCGCGGGCACTCAACGTGAGAAAAGTCGTTTGAAACGTGGCGGTAGAACTTACAAAGTGGACCTTTCCACACAAACTTGCTCATGTAACAAGTGGCAAATATACCAACTGCCATGCTCACATGCTATGACAGCAGTAGGTTTCTTAAATGTGGATTGGACGTCATTTGTCGGGCCATGATATATATGGACCAATGAACTTCAATGCTATCAATCCCATTTCTTCCCACTTGGTGATGATCTTGATTGACCTTCCCTAGATAACTTCCCCAGCTTCATCCTCGATCCTGCGACCACACGACCAAAAGAAAAACCAAGGACGAAACGATATAGGATGGAAATGGATTGGAGAGAACGGCCCAATAGAGTTACATGTAGGTTGTGTAGACAAGAGGGTCATAATAGGAGGAGTTGCCTGGACAGGGCGAAGCAGAATGTGCCCAGGTTTAGCATATTAGCAGTTAAAAGTGGTTAAGCGATATCATGCTATCCTACTATGCTTATTTCATATTTTTTCATGCTTTTTCATTTAGGATTCACATTTACCTTCGTACATGCAAGGTATATGGAGCAGGCCCTATTGATCCATCGATGCTTACGCATCAGGGCAGGCATCATTCATCAACAGTGTGGTTGGACAAGATATGACATATACTCTATGGTTTCCCGTTGGTGCACGTTGATAACATATCGAGTAGCACTTAACTTTGTCCTTTCAAGCCTCAGCCATTGCCGTTGTCATCAGACGAAGAGAACCGACATCTAGACATGACGTTGTAGGAAGACCCATTGACGAGCGTCTTTTGCCTTACTTGGAGCAGGCTGAGTTCCTAGGCCTTGCACGTCTCCCATACATTCAGTTAGACTGACATCTTATAGAGAGATGGCGACCAGAGACTCATACATTCCACCTAGGGCGAGCTCACCATTACATTACAGGATGTGGAGGTGCAGCTAGGACTGCCAGTAGATGGCTTGCTTGTTGTCGGCACCACATCCATAGCCACCGGATGGCAGGCGAAGTGCGTTAGGTTGTTGGGTGCTTATCCGCAGGGGGGGTACGTTTCGTGGAGACAGTCTCAACCTTACTTGGTTGCGGGAACATTTCGCACATTTGCTAGACCATGCACCAAAGGAGCAGGTCAGGAGGCATGCTCGTACATATATATTACAACTAATGGGTGGCTATATATATACAGATAAGTCCGGTTCATTGGTGCACACTATGTTCTTGCCATTATTAGCAGATTTTGCACAGGCTGGGCAGTATAGCTGGGGTAGTGTATGCCTTAGCTGGTTGTACCGTCAGTTGTGCCATGCTTCTTTAGAGAATGTTGTGCAGATTAGTGGAGCCGTTGTCCTACTCCATGTATGGGTATAGGATTGATTCCCTCTCATTGCTTTCCGTGCCCGTTTTAGATCATTTGTGATTGACCAAACCGTTGTCTTACTGCAGGTATAGGCTTAGGATCGATTCCTTGTTATTGCTCCTCGTGCCCGTTTTAGGCTACCTTCGGATGATGGATCGCCACTTCCTGTATGATGGCAGATAGTTCGGGATACTACCCAGCACCCATCTCATGTCATTTCAGCATACAGACAAGCATTCAACATGATCAGAGCTGAACAGGTACATTATCTATCCATTTTTCCATTTAATTCCATAAATATTTAAAATTTTCTCAGTATTGAATTTTCGTTGTGATACAGGTTGTTTGGATGCCATATACCGACCAGATCATCACTAGGCGACCTCTATATTGTCGACGTGGTGTAGATGTGTGGACGGCCCGCGTCCCCCTTATTTGCTTTTGTTATGTTGAGTGGTGTTTTCCTGATCGTGTCATTCGACAATTTGTGGGTTATCAGAGGGTTTCGACAAGAGTTAACACTGAGCTAGATCTGCATCAGATCGATCTTAGGGGGTGGATCGACACTAATTGGGTCATCCATCATGCTATCTACCATGAAATGTAGAATGAGAGGCGTAATCGCTTAGTAGATGTTGAGCTTTCCCTTGGTGTTGACCCAGACTACATACGTTGGTTCAGACGTATGACTAGGTGATATCTCAGCCACACTAGTGCTAGGGTCGGTGCATTGGTGAGTTCTATATCTTGTAATTTGCTTCTCCTATAGCGAAAAACACTTACAAATATAACCTCCAATGTTTGCACTTGCTTTGCAAGTGGATCAGTTCATATGGATTCGGTTTTCTACTGACATTGCAAAAATTCACTCCATCGCAGATGACGTCAAATATAATCGATGAGCATGGGGTTGTTGACTATCTTTACCCCAAGCATCGACACACAATGCATGAGGGTGACGCTATAGATGACTAGACCGAGTACGAGCAGCAGCAGCAGTAGTACGACTCTATTCACCACGCTTCATCATCATCTACTAGCACATCTGCAATTCTGAGGGGACGACATAGCACTTCCTCGTTCCCATCCTACAATACTCCATTCATCGAAGTAGGCTCTCCGTCACATCATCCTCCTCCACCACCACATAAGAGGCATCCAGTACCTTCGAATCAAGACATGAGTGAGGGATTGACACAGTTGTCACAAGTTAGGAGACCCGCCCAAGCTACACCAGTCCCTCCACCAGATTTCAATATATCTCTGAAATAGGAGGATGATCCACAGGCAACACCGGCATAGCGTGGTCGGCATTCCATAGCCTCCAGGATTGCTAGAGGTCTACGTCGCAGCACTAGGAGATGATAGGTTTGTACATTTCCTGTTTTTTTTATGTTTTTTGTCTAAACACAATTGTATTTTACAATTCATTTTATGTAATCAACTTTTATTCTCATCTAGTTACTACATTGGTTCAAGGAGTTTATCTGTTTACTTAATGTTATTTATGAAACTTTGGGATGTTGGATTGGTTGGGTATGCTGCTACTAAGTAATGGATTAGTTTCAGGAGTTTCAATTGTTAGTAAATGTTTTTTCAGTAGGTTTTAGTTGTGAGGAGATTGGTTAGGTTTGCCTTTACTAAGTAGTGGAATGGTTTATGGAGTAACAAATGTGGTGGTAGTAGTCTAGTTTATTATTTTCTTTTGCTGAATTTTTGTTGTATAGTTGGTTTATGGTTTCATTTTGTTGTATTTGGACATTATTTGCAAGTATGGGAGAGGGGGCAAGGGGCAACACTGAAGGCGTCGTCCAAGACCGTGCCTTTGGTGGCAATACTGAAGGCGTCATCCGAACGACGCCTTTAGTAGTAATAATAAAGGCGCCGTCTCGGATGGCACCTTCACCACAAATAAAAATAAGATGTTGTCTTATAGACTAATTTTGAAGGCACTCTCCCAAACAGCACTGGCCTAGATCTGGAATAAGTTTTCAGACCGAACCTTTCCTGCACTTTTTTTTAAAAAAAATCCTAAAACGACCCAAAAGCCCAGGAAGATAAGTCCACTTGACGCATCTTTCAATAGTAGAAAAAAGAACGAGATTCCATTTCCACCTATAAAACCAACATCATTTGTCTTAAGACATTGAATTTGGAGATTTAGAAGATAAAGAGTGCACATATTGCCAGGAATAGTAATTTAATATGCAGGAAGAAGGAGAAACACTTGGATATGGATCTTCTTTGCCAGTCCCAAGCGTTCAAGAGATTGTGAGGGATGATCCTAATTTCATTCCTGAACGATACATTACGGAACTGAAAAACAGGCCTCTGGAGACTCTAGTTAGCCATTCATCTGACATCCCAGTTATCAAGATGTCCCTGCTTGCTGGCGGAGATAAACTTGAGCAACAAAAGCTGAACTCTGCTTGCAAAGATTGGGGATTCTTTCAGGTAAAATTTTAAGGTCAAGGTAGCAACATGTTCTACTTATTGGTTACCTCGTTATCAGTCACAGCGACAGTCTAAATTTCTAGAACAGTGTACCTGAACCTCGGAAATGGTCACAACTGCAAAATTTCTTTCTTATGATTTTGGTTTTTTCTGCTTGCTAGTGCACTTGTCTATATTTTTCCACCAATACATCACTTAATATGGGTTTTTCCTTCACTAATTTAAGTAGTAGATATGAATCAAATTGGTTGACTTTTCGTATAAGAATTAGTTACGATTGGATATTTAGCATACAAGAGAAAATTAAATATAAGGTGTTAACATCATCTAAGCAGTATATATTTTCAAGATTTCAGGCAATGCTTAGTTCTGATAAATTTCAGGAGGCGTCATTGTGATTTAACTTTTGAAATTCCAACGACGAAATCTGATCTTCCTGGTTCTCTCCTTTTTTTTTTTTTTTTTTTTGTGTCCCAGATTATAGATCACGGGATAGAAGACACTGTGTTGGATAAGATGAAGGCTGCAATGGCATCATTTTTCGATCTTCCGCTAGAAGAGAAGAAGAAATATGCAATGCCAGCAAACGATCTTCAAGGTTATGGACAAGCATATGTTGTTTCTGAAGAACAAAAGCTTGATTGGGGAGATTTAATATACTTAAACACACATCCGGAGAAGTACAGAAGGTTCAAGTACTGGCCACTCTCATTACCTGGATTCAAGTAACTCCACAGACCCTCTCATATTTCATAATCTATGTTTATAATGCTTTCTTTGAAGTCCTGAAGAAACTTTCCAGCCAAAATACACAAATGAGTCAACCTTACGCAATGAAACTCCTGAATTTTTCTTGTTCAATTGAACATCTTCACTTGATATTTGCTGAAATGAAAACCTAAAATTTCAAGTGTTATGTTAACATTTTACTCACAAACTCGCTATTAAGCATCAATTTCACAAAAGGAATATTAGACATTATTAGCATGCACTCCAAAAATCCAAGGCTTTAACCAAAAAATATTTGAAAAGCATACGGACTTCTGCAATGAGCAAAATCCTGGGGCTTATTTGTATATTTTTCTGACATTTTAATCAGTCTAATAAGTTGTGACATGCTTGTGTTATGCTAACTGCTAATTTAATGTATAATCTTGAAGAGAGGCAGTGGAAAATTATTCAAAAGAACTGCAGAAGATTACAGAGGAGCTCTTTGCTAATTTATCCATATTGTTGGGACTGGACAAAGATGGTCTAAGAAAGGAACATGGAGAGATGAAATTAGGAATGCGAATGAACTACTACCCACCATGTTCGAGGCCTGATCTTGTTCTCGGTGTAAGTCCACATTCTGATGGAGGTTCCATAACTCTTCTCCTACAAGATGATGATATTACAGGTCTCCAGATAAAGCACGAAGGACAATGGGTGCCTGTAAAACCAATTCGCAATGCAATAGTTGTAAACGTTGGTGATGTTCTAGAGGTATCAGATATCTAAACATGTTTTAGCCCAATTAAGATACTTAAACCCTATCAATTTTGACAGGTCTCAAGTGTCCATTCCTAAATATGTGTTTGCAAGTTGCTTCACATAGTGTAAGGGTTATATGGTGCTGACCTTCCGTTTACTTTTTGACAAATAAGATACTACGATCTATGTACAGACCAGATATATCTTTTTGTGCCCCACTATATTATGAAAGTAAATGAAAGAAGTATGTATAGATGGATGGCCTAGTTTGCTCGTTTGTCACAAGCAATTCATGATTTTCAGGTCTGGAGTAATGGATTGTACAGAAGCATTGAGCACAGAGCTGTAACAAACAAGAAGAAAGCAAGAATGTCAGTGGCAGCATTTGTTGCTCCAGAAGATGAAATAATAATTGGTCCCCTTCCACCAACATTTGATGATATTGACTGCCCTCGAGTGTACAGGACCATCAAGTTTATTGATTATATCCGGCATGTTTTGGGAAGAAAAATGGAAGGAAAGGCACACACTGATTATGTAAAGCTGTAAGGTACGCAAATGAATAATTGTTTTTTGATGCTTTCATCTGACTTTGGAGTGTCTTGCCAGCTAGTTGATGACATTTTACAAAATGAGTAACATAAACAAGCATATTATCTGAAGCTCCATCGCTTTCTTTTTTTCTTTTCTTTCAATTTGTTTTTCATCTCATCTCTACTTGATCTATGATTGTTTCAAATAGGATATTTATAAGAATATCTGATCTGCATCTAATCTGTTTAAATCTCAAATCCAGTGTGAATTTTGACCATGTGGCCCTGCTGTAATCTTCATTGTTCATATCAGTATGTTACAAATCGTTTATCTGCCAAACTGACTTGATATTGGCAAAGTAACTAAAAAAGCAACTCTCATGTGCTCAAAGTTTGTTAGAAAGAGGGAAATGGCGCACAAATATGAACTCATAGGTTGATATTTGAAGATATAACACTGCACGCAACATTTGAAAACTCTGAAACAATCTTATAAAGCAACAACTAACCCTCTGTTAATCTAAAAATGACTTTTGAATTGTGGTGATGGGTGGCGAGGGTCAACCAATCATTATTTGACAGGCCATGAGAGAAGCCATAATCCATCCAGAACTGATGGGAAATAGAATCTACGTTGAATCATGATAAAAAAAGGAGATGTCATCAAAATAATTTCTTGAAGAACTCCTCTCATCCATGAAAAATCCATAGATTCTTAGAGGTATGATGATTTGGTAGGTCAAACAAAGAGTAAGCATTGAAGTACTCATATATGGAATCTTTAGAGTACATCATGGTGCAAGAAGAGACGAGATCAATGCCTGTAGTAGTATATTGAGCTCCTGAATGCAGAAATACATGAAGAAGTAGTACCAGAAGAGAGGTTCGCAAAAAACCATCCACTGTCCTAAATGACAGAAAGAATAAGTAAAGGCTACATTAATACTTTTAGACCAACAAATAGTACTAGAATTCTGGAAGCTGCAAGTCCATTCAGCAAGCGCGTAAAAGAAGTGCGTACTCACACCTTGTTGCTTTGGACTCTCACATGGACAGCACAGTGTTACAGTCTTCACTTATATGCTGCACTGAAGCTCTATGGACTAGTGTAATCTGCAACTACCTAACTACCATCTATTGGCTTGGCCCTTGGCCTGAGAGAACCACTTCTTTGAGTGTATGAAGCATAGCTTCACTCCCATAGCTCTCACAGATCTTAGCTGTTTTAACTTTAATTGATTCATGATTTATAATCTAATAGAAACTAAATAGTATAAAATCTGACATGATTTAGCATAAAGAGGGTTGCAGTTCACCGTTCATTTGCAGTCACCGATGGAAGGATACTTTTAGCATTATGAGGCATTTTTAACAGAAACAAAGGAGGACTTCAACGTTAGGGATGCAATTGGTCGGTCATTAATGGTTTCCAACCCGTCTAAACCGATAAAAACCTCAAAGGGTTCAATCCTCTAGATAATAGGGTCGGGTTTGGACATAGTAATAAACCTTATAGGGTAATAAGTCGGGTTCGGAAACTATTAAAACCCGATGGATACCCGACTCCTTAGTCTAAGTAAAAAAAAAAAAAATTGCAATGTAAATACATTTACTAAATGTAAATAGGGTAATAGCTAAATAAAAAAAAAAAAAAAAAAGTAAACCCTAAATACTTTTGACTCAAACTCATTCTACCATTGCATCTCCTTTCCTTCTCCACTCTCCAGTCTTGTATTTTCACTATCTCTATCTCTATTTTTCACTATTGGTATTATACATGTCATTGATAGTATAATATATTTACTGTCCATGTACTGGCATTTCTTTATAAAGCTAGCAATCTTTATTCGCAAGTTCTAAATTTCAAATTCATATCTATTCCTTGATGTCAGAGGGCATTTGTGTGAAGAGATGTCAAAGGGCAAGAGATTAAGGAAGAAGACATGAAGGGCTCCAAGATTTTTTTTTTTTTTTCATGTTTTTAGACTACTTAAGGATTTATAACTTGTCATTAAAATTTGGTTTAAGTCATGTACTCATGTTTGCAGAGAATTGTTATGTTTTGCATGAGAATTGTTATGCTCATTAAGATTAATGCTTCAATTTGTATGTCCTCTTGATTTATTATACAATTTGAAAAGGTTAGTAAAGAGAAGCTGAATTGTTATAATATTAGACTATTTTTTATTAGCTTAAGTCTCTAAATCTATTGAAAAAAAAAAGCCATAAGCAGGACTGATTTGGGTTGATAATCGGGCATGTGATTGGTGCGTAATCGTTAATAGTTTAAGTAACAAAGTAGTGGCAGTTTTAGAGAAACCTTGTTAGGCGGTTTGGATAAAAGAAAAATACTACAGGGTTATGAGATTGGTTGATATGTCATATAGTATAGCGAGTTCAGGTTTAGATTCATATGACTCGCTCGAAAATCTGACCCAGTCATCCCTAATTCAACATCATGGATACTCTTTAAAGTAAAATTTTACTCATAGGTGCTGGGTGTGGAGAGAAATAATGAAGTAAGCACATCTAAAACAGATGAAGTTGAAAACAAGAAGCAAAATAAAGGTTTCGAATTGTGCCATCCTTGCTAATGCTTAGTGCACAAGATACCGTGAGGAATGACCACAGTTGCATTCATATAATCAAGGTAAGAGGTATGTAATACATGGGAGATCTCATGTTCAACAAAAAGACCTCCCCTTGTAAGAAGTGACATCAAAAGAATTTTTAAAGCCACGTATACCCAGAGACTTGCTACTGATTCTCTGTGCAATATAATCGCTCCCCATTATGCATCACAATCAGAATTTGCCCCCTTTCTCTAAAGCCTAACACCCTTCCCAAACCTCCATGATGACGCATATCCACAGAGAACTGTTTTATCCAAGAATGTACCACTCCATATACTCTCATGACCCATACGTAACCACACCATTTAGCATTTCTTCCATCAGCATCCCATTTTCTTGCTCTACCAAGCAAAGATCGGTGTCCGAGTCTCGGTCTAAGCATAATCATGCACTACCAGCGATAGTCTGTTGTTTGGAAGATTAGCAACACTTTCTGGGACCTCCATTTCACTGAAACCTCATCCCTAAGTGGAAACCACAATGGCGATTTCCTATTCTCGGAATCTCCAATCCAATGAGACTTCATTCAGGAAAGCCTGGAAGACCCTCGCCACAACATACGAACGGTGTCCGTGACGGAAGACTGAATCGGTCTCCAAGAGTTGGTGCTCAGATGGTAAATGTCACCACAGGTGGAACTTTCACAGACCAGAGTTTATCTTAAAGTCGTATTTCTGGTCCTGTAACGAAAGCCAAACCCAGAATAACCTGTGGGAATCATCAGAACTGAAGAAACGGTAACAGGGACATGGATGTGCTTTCTGATGGAGCAGTTCCATAACACAATTTGGACATAGTTTTCAATGTAAGTAAGAAACAAGCAAACCGTTACAAGAGGCAACGAAATGATAGACATCGTAGCCATTGTCTAAAGGAAACTCATTTCTGCTTCTTGTTGTGGTTTGAAAGTCCGAGATCTATGTGAAGAAGCTCCTCATTTTTCTCTCGGAAGGCGAGTAGTACCTTAACACAGGGATGAATCAGGACCGGTATTGTTGGTCTTGTTTCGATTCTCCACCACGAAAATGAAAGAAGGAGAAGTTACAAGGGAGCACCATTGCTTACAGACACACCTGACTTGCAACAGCTTTTCACTGGAAGTCTCACCAGGATTCCTCCAGAACTGTGATGGAATTTCCATCGCTCCCTTGCACACCCAACTTCGAAATTCCTGCTCTGAATTATATGACTAATTCTAACTTGAGAGATCATCCCACGAAAGGAATCTCCAAACAAAAGAAAGGCTCTACACGGCCATGATAGATTTGAACACTTTCATAAGCATGCCTAGCTGGTTCCCTTTTGCTGTGTTGCTTTCAGAAAGCCATCTGAACAGCTTATCATTCCTGCTTTAGACTACCGAAAACTACATCAAGGAATGAACACTGAAATTTGCATTAAGGGCACCTTTTCACCCAGAATTCGAAAAGAAAGAAGGACGCTATCTCGTAGAGACGTGGCATTGCAGCGGCAGCTATGATGTGGAGGAAGAGAGTGGGAGGAGGGAGGAGAATCTTCAGAGATATCGACGGCTTAATTCGGGTTTCAGCATTACTGTCATTGCAATGGCTTTAAGACGCGAAAGACAATTTCCACGTTGACCATCAAGCATATAAATATATATATATAATATCTTTTAAAACAATTCGAACGGACATATCTTACATATACTCACTCACATCTATACATCTACAATATATTTAATTTTTTACTTTTTATTAAAAGTTCCAGTCTAACAGAAAGAGTTGGTAACCCATGATTATTGATTTAAATTACATTTATTGATAAAATAATACATTTTCTTAAATAACTATTATAATAAACATTTTGAAAATATAATAATAAATCTTATTATATTTTTCTGTTTATTTAACTTATCACGTTGAGTGCACAATGTTGGATTCTTTAACTTGTCAATTTTCAACCGTAATCTCATTTGATTGGCCTATTAATTTAATGAATAAAATAACTAAATAAAGATAAATCAAATAAACTAATAAAAATAAGAGTAATTATATAGACATCGTTAAAATCTTAAAAATTGCACATATATTGTGCTTTTGAAAAGTCAGCTCCCGAATTCTTCTAAACCCACTTTTTAGGAGTTTAGGTAGGACTAAAAATGAGTAAAGTTAAGACTATATAGAGTTAAGTCGATATAGTCTCAAGTTCAAACCGATTCGAATAAAAAATTTAAAACTGAAGTCAATCGAGCTTAATTTTGAAGCTCTAAAATCAATCGATTAGGATTGATTATTCTTGTAAAAATTAATTAAATTAAAAATAAGTTGGAATTAGGAATAGAAATATGGTTTTTAGTTAACTTATCTTAAAATATAAAAAAGATCATTAGATATAAAGGAAAAAAAGGGAATGAAAATGGCTTTAAAAGGGGAAAACACAAGTTTTTTTTTTAATATAAAACATAAAAAGTTTGAATAACTCGCATGCTAATCGAATCAAAATATTTTAAAACTCAAACTTGAAGTCAATAGCCACTTGATAACTCAAGCTCGACACATAACTCGAGTCACGACTGACACAAATGCAGCTGAGTCAAATTAAGCTATTGCCGAGTGAATTTGAGTAGCAACAAGTAAACCCACAATAAGCTCAACTCATTTACAACCCTAGTTTAATGCTACTATTTAAAAATTAAGGTATCCATAGTTTATCATAAATAATAAATCTAGATTTTAGGAAGTGTAGGTGTTGACTTTTTAAAATTATAGGGTTGTATAATTTTAAAAAAATTTAGTGTTGCAAGTGTAATTTATATAGAAAAATTATTTAGAAAATATAAATTGCAGAAAAGGAAACGAAAAAAAGATGAAATAAGAAATTGATTACAAATCAAAATATCAAAAATTCAATGGAAAAGATTAGCATGAAGTTAAAAAATTTTAATAATCTAAATCTATCAATGATGTTTTCTAACACCATTCTCTCACTAATAAATGCTCTCTCTCTCTCTCTCTCTCTCTCTCTCTCTCTGATTTGCTTTGTCTATAAAAAACAAAATTATGTGTAAAAAGTGATATGATTTTTACATGGAAAAAAATTGATTTTGGTTTATTTTTAAAGTTCATTTAAGGTATTAAATTTGAATTAATTTTCAATTAAGTTTCTAGCTTTTGTTAATGGTAAAAATAATACCTATTTAACTCACTTGCAAAACATAATACCTCTTTTAACTATGTGAATGTTGATATGTTAAATGAATAATCTCCAAACTTGATTTCTTTTTTTAACCACCTAAAACGTTGATACCTTAAAGGAACTTACTCTAAAATGTTGATACCTTTCTAGGTGATTTACTCTAAATTTAACCAACATGCCTATCATTATAGAGAAATGGAATCCTGGATGAGACCTTGAAGAGATGATAAAAATAAGTCGCAATCTTTCTGGTGTGGAGTTAGTGATGTGCAAGGGAAAATTCCATGGTTTTATCACATTTTTTAGCAAGACTAATGTCGTCAGCTATTTAACGACTTAGATTCATAACTAACTGTAATTACACTACTAAAATACTTAATATATTAATTATTATAATTATTTTAATGGTCAAATAATTGATCGAATGGTTTGTTACCAGTATCGTAGAAGTTCTTGCATTATCGGTCTAGTCGCAAAGTACATCTTATTGGGTGTTATGCATCTAAGGGAGAGAGAAAAAGATTGTAGGAGTTGTATAAGTGGAATCTAAAAATCAAAACTATAAAACAAATGGTGGATGATAGAAGATGGAAGGGAGGTTGGCCACCGATGTTAAGCTTTGTTAGGGCATTTAGAGTTTAAAAATAAATCATTTTTCTAGTTATTTTTTGTTTTTATTGTTAAGCTTTGTTAAGCCAAGAAAATGAACGATAAGGACAAATATAGTAGCAACCTTCTATACCTAGATTGAATAACCTTATGCAAAACTTGATTTGAGTTATTAATATTCAAAAGCAAAAATTCTTGGAAAAACTCTAATTATTTTGCTAATGAATCTATGGCT
The DNA here is from genome assembly GCA_024138025.1 of Combretum micranthum. Taxonomy (NCBI): domain Eukaryota; kingdom Viridiplantae; phylum Streptophyta; class Magnoliopsida; order Myrtales; family Combretaceae; genus Combretum; species Combretum micranthum. The sequence goes on from JAMXBD010001579.1 coordinate 303,835, forward strand.
ATAATTGCTTCTTTATTTATATGATTTAATGGAACTACAAACTTCAAAATTTGCTCAAAGTGAAATTAACTTGGTGAGCAAGCCCTAAAAGTAAGAACTATTTTGTAACCAATGACAACAATTTGAGAATTTAATTTACTTCTAGCTCAATTACGTATTTCTTGCTTAGCTCTTTTATCAAATTAGATAGCTAATAACTATACTTTATTTTACTAATATTCTGTAATACCCTCCAAATATAGATGGTGGAATTCTAATAACAAAGGTGCCTTTTCTATGTAATGGCTTGGAGTTTGTCAGAACTCCAAAGTTAAGCATGCTCTGAGCAGAGTAATCCCAAGATGGGTGACCCCTAGGAAGCATTGACACCAAAAGGATAAAACCGTGCTGTGTGATCAAAGCGGACAATACTGTCACGCCCCGCCCCCGCAGGTGGCGGCAACGTGATGCCAGGGCAGACAACCACCGCTGGCCCCCTAGTGGTAATGGCCAACACCACCATTGCATCATGGTGGCCCCAACCAACGCATGCCCAAAGGTACCACGGCACTATAGGTATTGTTACCCTTAGGCAGAGTTGAATCCAGTCTGCAGACTCTAGGATTCGAACCCCAGACCTAAGGCTTTTGCCTGCCCCAAAGGCAGCACCTTTCACCAGTTGAGCTGCAGATCAACTGGTGAAAGGTGCTGCCTTTGGGGCAGGCAAAAGCCTTAGGTGGGGTTCGAATCCTAGAGTCTGCAGACTGGATTCAACTCTGCCTAAGGGTAACAATACCTATAGTGCCCGTGGTACCCTTTGGGCATGCGTTGGTTGGGGCCACCATGATGCAATGGTGGTGTTGGCCATTACCACTAGGGGGCCAGCGGTGGTTGTCTGCCCTGGCATCACGTTGCCGCCACCTGCGGGGGCGGGGCGTGACATAAAAAGGCGCCTTTTTATGTCACGCCCCCCCCCCCGCAGGTGGCGGCAACGTGATGCCAGGGCAGACAACCACCGCTGGCCCCCTAGTGGTAATGGCCAACACCACCATTGCATCATGGTGGCCCCAACCAACGCATGCCCAAAGGGTACCACGGGCACTATAGGTATTGTTACCCTTAGGCAGAGTTGAATCCAGTCTGCAGACTCTAGATTCGAACCCCAGACCTAAGGCTTTTGCCTGCCCCAAAGGCAGCACCCTTTTTATGTCACGCCCCGCCCCCGCAGTGGCGGCAACGTGATGCCAGGGCAGGCAAACCCACCTCAGGCCCCCTAGTGGTAATGGCCAACACCACCATTGCATCATGGTGGCCCCAACCAACGCATGCCCAAAGGGTACCACGGGCACTATAGGTATTGTTACCCTTAGGCAGAGTTGAATCCAGTCTGCAGACTCTAGGATTCGAACCCCAGACCTAAGGCTTTTGCCTGCCCCAAAGGCAGCACCTTTCACACAGTTGAGGTGAAAGGTGCTGCCTTTGGGGCAGGCAAAAGCCTTAGTCTGGGTTCGAATCCTAGAGTCTGCAGACTGGATTCAACTCGCCTAAGGGTAACAATACCTATAGTGCCCGTGGTACCCTTTGGGCAGCGTTGGTTGGGGCCACCATGATGCAATGGTGGTGTTGGCCATTACCACTAGGGGCCAGCTGGTTGTCTGCCCTGGCATCACGTTGCCGCCACCTGCGGGGCGGGGCGTGACATAAAAAGGCGCCTTTTTATGTCACGCCCCGCCCCCCAGGTGGCGGCAACGTGATGCCAGGGCAACAACCACCGCTGGCCCCCTAGTGTAATGGCCAACACCACCATTGCATCATGGTGGCCCCAACCAACGCATGCCCAAAGGGTACCACGGGCACTATAGGTATTGTTACCCTTAGGCAGAGTTGAATCCAGTCTGCAACTCTAGGATTCGAACCCCAGACCTAAGGCTTTTGCCTGCCCAAAGGCAGCACCTTTCACCAGTTGATCTGCAGCTCAACTGGTGAAAGGTGCTGCCTTTGGGGCAGGCAAAAGCCTTAGGTCTGGGGTTCGAATCCTAGAGTCTGCAGACTGGATTCAACTCTGCCTAAGGGTAACAATACCTATAGTGCCCGTGGTACCCTTTGGCATGCGTTGGTTGGGGCCACCATGATGCAATGGTGGTGTTGCCATTACCACTAGGGGCCAGCGGTGGTTGTCTGCCCTGGCATCACGTTGCCGCCACCTGCGGGGGCGGGGCGTGACAAATACCTTGGTGGGTAAAGTTCCGAGTCGTTACACAGTACCTCCGTATCCTGGTTGTACCTGGGGGTGCGCCAAGAGGACTAGTGTACCTAGCATCACGGTCCCTACCCAGGGGACCTAAGGGCTTAAGAGTGCTTCGTCCACTGCGGTGGAGCCTGAGGTAGCAGGTCGTGACACTTTCCCTTCAAATTCAAAAATTTTGGTCAAAAAAATTTGTTTAATGTTGTTCTAAGCCTAACAATTAGTATCCCTTAAATCATTTAGCTCTATAGCTTCCTGTAGAGATGGAGAAGGAATTGTAATAGTACATAAAATATCTCACCTCACGTTAACGATACCACTAATCATTTCCACTATTGTATGGTTTTTAGTTAAATCTCTAGCATCCAGAATTCTAATTCAAATAATTGAACATGAAGAGGAGCTTCTCCATGAAGAATGATATTGCTACTTGCCTCCCATATTTACTTGCCATATGAGCTAAAAAAAAGAACTTCATCATCGAAACCTCCATCGTATTATATAGTCAATGGCTCCATATAAATTGGTTAAATATGGCTTCAACCATCAAAATAACCTCTTTATGATAATATATAGCATGAATCAATTAATCACACTGACTACATATCATAAACTTAAACAAGACCAATCTAGTAGATGGTGTTTAAAAAATGATAATTCCAAACATGAATTGGTTGAATATGGCTTCAACCATCGAAATGACCTTTTTACAAGAATGAATAGCATAAATCAATTAATCACACTAACCACATAGCACAAACTTAATCAACACCAATCTAGTAGGTGGTGTTTAAAAAGTGATAATTCCAATCATGAAGATGGTAGAGAGTTTTGCTATTGGTTCATTCTACCCTCAAATGAAGGCCTACAAACATAGAGTATATGTAAAGCCATGTCGACATAAAGGATAGTAATAATCTTCTAAAATTCAATAATGCAATAAAAAGCTTGTACTTTTTGAGATTGGGATATCTTTTGAGATAACAAAACCGTTGGTCTTTGTTAAAATTTTCACCAAAAACTTTGTGATATGTCATGCTCCAAGTCTAAGATTATGATCACACTACCATGTACCCATATCGCAATACAAATATACGAAGTTCATAACATACTAAAAAACCACAAAATGCCAAATCATATTGAGTCCTCTAGACCTCACAACATTGTCTTTTGCTAACAAAATCACTCATAATTATATATCCTAATAAATTCAATTGCATAATTTTATATTTAAACTACCTAAGAGTGAATCTTTTTTATTATGCTATCACTAATTCCGTTTACATGTTTAGTCATCGCAACAGAGATTCCTTTATTGTAACACATGAAGAACATATCTTTATATAGTGCATCTCACACTACATGTGATTTTAAAGAAGTAACATGAAAGTATGAATAACAATGACTAAAAGCAGAAGATAGGAAGAGGAGAAGAAAATCTTAGGGATCTCTAATGCACGTGTGATCGAAGGAAGAGTTATATAACATCAACCCCACAATTCCTAAAAGAAGGCAAGTCACATGCATACGGTGCATCTGACACTACATGTGATTTTAAAGAAGTAATATGAAAGTATAAATAAGGGATAACTAAAAGTGGAAAACAAGAAGGAAGAGAAGGCAATCTTAGGGATCTCTTATGCATGTGTGATTGGAGAGAGAATTATATAACATCAACCCCACAGTTTCTGAAAAAAGTCAAGATTTTTGTCATTTCAAGTTTTGTTTGATATTTTGAGGTTGCAAACTGACAACATAACAACTTTCTACTAATGTCTAAATTGTGTCAAATAAGGAGAACCCTTGAAGTACCCATAGAGTTTAATTGTTTAACCGTTAACAATGTCTTTCTAATGATGTAAAAAATTAACAATTAAAGTGATGTCTTGAATTATCAATGTTGCAAACCCTGCTATGAAGAGTTGTTAATTTTGGATTTTAGCCTTAATTTTTAAAAAAATTCTATGATCCCCTAATTAATTTTGATGAAACCAATCCTATTATCATCAAACGGCTCACATTATATCCAATTATGAATCAATAAAAAAGTTTTTATTCCAATTACTATTTTAATAATTAGATAGTTGACTGAATGATTTCCTAGCTCAATAAAGTTTTTAGTGCTTTTTGAATACCTTTCCTATTAATGCTGTATGCTCATGCGGCACAATGCCGTGGAGTTATTTCAACGCCCCAATTCTATCGGCCATGCCAACTAATACTAATACTATTATTATCTTTGTGACTGGGCTTTTATTGCGGCATTAAAATAGGGCTCGACCCACTGATGGCGGCAGCTTCACTGGAATTATTGAAACTTAGCTTTATGGACCGGGCTTGCAGGAATTGCAAAAATGTGTACCCTTTATGCTTCTCTGTGCACTTCTCTTCGTCTTTTTCCCTTCATTGTAGCTTCCCTATAAACCGTAGATAACAACTAACAAGTAAGGTCTATCTTGTCCAGTGCTTGTCACTGTCTCAGCCGAGTTACACCTATAAGCGTCCATGTTACTGTGACAGGTGGCCGTAATTGCATTCCTAAAGACCGTAGTCAGGAATTCATAAACAGACCATTAACTCTTGTTAGACATTATCACGGGACGGTTTCGAATCGCAAATTGTCTCGAACCGTCACCAGTGGTTCCTGATCCGGGAACCGCTCAGTCGGGGATGGTTCCGAACCGTCCAAGGACCTGCCGGAACCGGCGGATCCAAGCGATTAGACGTGGCGGAACCGGCGGTTCCAACCGTGTCCGAAACCACTATTCCAGATCCGGAACCGATGATTCCAACTCGCCAATTATTAGAATTTAAAAAAAAAAGTAAGAAGATTAAAATAATGATTTGGGTGGAAGTGATAAGTATAATTATAAAAGATAAAACTAAAATGATGATGATGTTATGACGATGGAATGATTATCCTATGTCAATTTATCGCACATGTCAAGTGTCAACCAATATGCTAGCGGACGCATCACGCAATATGTGCCAAAATTTAAAAAAAAAAAAAAAAATTGGAGAAAACACTACAATTTATCCTAAAAATAGAAGGAGTTACTACGGAAAAGATAGGAGAGAGATGAAAGAGTAAAAAAAGGAGAAGATGAGGTGTAAGATAACCGTTATAAATACTAAAAAAAAAGATAAATAATTACCATATTATGTATTTTAATTTTTTATATCAAATTTTGGCTTAATAATAGTAATAGATAAATGAGAAAAAAAATATTTTAAAAAAAAAAATTATCATATCTCCTACTATCCATTAAGACGTTAAAAAAAAAAGACATATATATATGCATATAATTAAAGTATTATGAAGATTATGGTTTTTTTTTTCCTTTTAGTTTAAGATTTAATAAATATTATAGTCATTATATCTGAATCTATTATATAAGAAGGGAGGAGAAGGGTTTGTTTACTTCATTTTTCCAAAAAAAAAAAAAAAAAAACGGTTCACGTGGAACCGGAACCGCCAGAACCGGCGGTTTCTTGGAACAGTGAACCGCCCCGGCTCTGACGGTTCCGGTTCCACGAAATATGGACCCGTGAACCGGTGGTTCCGGTTTGGGTCCGGAACCGACCCGAACCGTGCTGATGTCTAACTTTTGTCGCCTCCCATGACATAGATCACAGGAAGCAAAAGAACATGGAGCTTGCTTGCTCATGCAAGATCATTTCATTAAGTGGATAAAATACTTAGAATGGCATTCTATAGTGATTTGAAAAAACAATTTTTTGGAAAAGTCGATGCCTTATGATAGGCAATCAAACAGAAATTGTCAGCTAATGCTGTGGAACTCGCATGTACGTATAATATCTCCAATTTTCGGGATGATTTATTTCTGTTCCTGGAAACGAAACACACACGGAACACTACGAATTCAAACATGAACCCATGTTGTCTTATGTGATCTAAGGTACAAGTCCAACAGAGTTCAGTGATATAGAAAGTAAAGATATTGACATGCACTGATAATATTTAGTGATTGAGAGTAAAAATAGTCCCCAAACAACAAGGTCCTACGGAAAGAGATCAACCAGCAGAATGAACAAAAGTAGGCCAATCAGATCGATGTGGCCAACTGCCCATCATATGCACTCCACTCGTAACGGCGCTCCAAGCAAATGGGCGCACTTCTTAAGCTAAACCATGATTTGAAGAGATACTCAATAAGCTTCAAACTATCTAATGAGCTGCTCGAAAGAAAATGGAACTTCTAAATCAAGGAATCCCTTCCTGGTTGAGTGACTACCACCTTAAACCTAGTAAAAGAAAGTTTCTGCTTCAAAAGGTCCAATATAAGCAATAGACCAGAAAGCAATTCACGATGTCAACCATATGCTACAACTCAGTATCATAGCATTCATCAAACTGGTTGTAAAAGCAAGATAAAACACCATAGGAGATTGACACAGAACGGGTTGCTATCAAGAGAACTTGCTGTCAATTATTTAGTGAAGTAGAAGCAAGGCATTCCATTATCACCAAACCAAATCACAAATTGGAATAAGCAGTTTTCATATTTTATGCTTGAACTACCAGAAGCAGCCAGGCAAGATAGCAATAGCACTCAAAGAGGCCAAAAGTACGGAGCTCAATAAACTTTTACACATCGTGTATCTGATCAAACAGTTGCCAACTCTAACATGTCCTCACATTTGGGACCAGGTCATGGAACATGAGATTAAAAAAAGGGATCCAAACATAGTAAAACACCAAGAAAACAGAGTGAACTGTGAACACTGTACCCTGCTAGTTCCCCTTTTCATTCATCCCCCAACCCCCTTCGCGATAGTTTTATAAAGATGTTATGCCAGGGGACATGACCAAATGCCGTACATGCATTTCCTAACAATCTTAAATGAAAACAACAAAGCCCCGGTATATGTTTATCACACTCTAGGAGAACTTTCACGAATCAGTCAACAAATTTTTCCATTTTTGAAATTTGTTCTGAGTAATGAAAATTGAGAATAGGACTGTTGAAATCACAAATTAGGTATTAGAATCGAAATGCTGACTTATAATGTGTACAACACACACAAATTAGCAATTTACCCAAAGTATCGCACTAGGGCATAATGAACAAGAACTCAACTCCCAAATTAAAGCTATAGATGTTGTTTTAATGTTGCAGCGTTGTAATCACGGCATTAAAATGGAGGCGAAGCAGGTGAATCACAAAACACCAAACGCGGCAGAGTCAAATTCTAACTTCATGATATGGTTAATCCACTGCAACAAAATTAGAAATTAAATATAAATATTTATATTAATTATAAGTTGTTAAAAATTTCAATAATGGTGTGATCCAGCATTGTCAAATGGTTATAATAATAACATATCTCAGCGCAGCAGCTCAGATGAAGCATTGTAAAATGGTTATAATACTTTTCTATACGTTGCAAATGCTTTTAAAAAATTACATTGAGAAAAAGTTTAGTTGACTTGCTAACATTAGTTAACATGTTATAAAGAAATATATATTTCTTCTAATATTGATAATAAATATAAAAAAAATTATAAATAAATGCATAAATGTCTTCTTTTTGCACTTAACAAATGATGAACTTTTACAGTACTACTATCATGAGACTTTACCATCAATATTATAAAATTAAATTGATTTTAAAATAAATTAATATAAAAAAAATTTAAGAAGTTTTATCACGATTGAAAAAGATTTGAATTATTTATTAATATATAAAACCAGTTTTATTGTAATCGCCACGGGGCTGTAGAATGTTTCTAACAAATGTGTTGCATCAATAAACATTTTTTCCTCGACGGGGAAAAAAAAGAAGTGTGGACCCATGTGAACTTTAACCTAAACTCTCTTGCTTCTAAACAATAAATGCGAAGATGTAATGATGAGATGGAAATTTTGTTTTCTTTATACTGAGTCAAGGGGTAAGTATCGAATAGCTATCATTGCATGGCTATAGAATTCTAAAGACTGGAAGAAAAGTCCACCTAACGCATCTTCCAATAGTAGAAAAAGGAACGAGATTCCATTTCCATCTATAAAACCAACGTCATTTGTCTTAAGATATTGAACTTGGAGATTTAGAAGATAAAGAGTGCCAGGAATAGTAATTTAATATGCAGGAAGAAGGAGAAACACTTGGAAATGGATCTTCTTTGCCAGTCCTAAGCGTTCAAGAGATTGTGAGGGATGATCCTGGTTTCATTCCTGAAAGATACATTAAGCAACTGAAAGACAGGCCTCTGGAGACTCTAGTTAGCCATTCATATGACATCCCAGTTATCAAGATGTCCCTGCTTGCTAGTGGAGATAAACTTGAGCTACAAAAGCTAAACTCTGCTTGCAAAGATTGGGGATTCTTCCAGGTAAAACTTTATGGCCAAGGAAGCAACATGTTCTACTTGTTGGTTATGTCATCAGTCACAGCGACAGTCTGAATTTCTAAGACAGTGTTGCTGAACCTTGGAAATGGTCACAACTGCGAAATTTCTTCTTATGATTTTGGTTTTTTCTGCTTGCTAGTGCACTTGATACACACTTGTCTATATTTTTTCATCAATCCATCACTTGACATGGTTTTTTCCTTCACTAATTTAAGTAGCAAATATGAATCAAATTGGGTGATTTTTCATGTAAGACTTAGATACTATTGGATATTTAGTATACAAGAGAAAATTAAATATAAGGTGTTAACATCATCTAAGCGGTAAATATTTTCAAAATTTCAGGCAATGCTTAGTTCTGATAATTTCAAGGAGGGTCATTGTGATTTAACTTTTGAAATTCCAACGATGAAATCTGATCTTCCTGGTTCTCCCTTTTTTTTTTTTTTTTTTTGGGGTCCCAGATTATAGATCACGGAATAGAAGACACTGTGTTGGATAAGATGAAGGCCGCAATGGCATCATTTTTCGATCTTCCGCTAGAAGAGAAGAAGAAATATGCAATGCCAGCAAACGATCTTCAAGGTTATGGACAAGCATATGTTGTTTCTGAAGAACAAAAGCTTGATTGGGGAGATTTTATTTACTTAAGGACACATCCGGAGAAGTATAGAAGGTTCAAGTACTGGCCGCTCTCATTACCTGGATTCAAGTAACTCCACGGACCCTCTCATATTTCATAATCTATGTTTATGATGCTTTCTTTGAAGTCCTGAAGAAACTTTCTAGCCAAAATACACAAATGAGTCAACCTTACGCAATGAAACTCCTGAATTTTTTCTTGTTCAATTAAACATCTCACTTGATATTTGCCGAAATGAAAACCTAAAATTTCAAGTGTTATGTTAACATTTTACTTACAAACTCGCTATTAGGCTTCAATTTCACGAACAGGAATATTATAGTCATTATTAGCATGCACTCCAAAAATTCAAGGGTTTAACCGAAAAATATGTGAAAAGGATAGGGACTTCTGCAATGAGTAAAATCCTGGGGGCTTATTTGTATATTTTTCTGATTTTTTATTAAGTCTAATAAGTTGTGACATGCTTGTGTTATGCTAACTGCTAATTTAATGTATAATCTTGAAGAGAGGCAGTGGAAAATTATTCAAAAGAACTGCAGAAGATCACACAGGAGCTCTTTGCTAATTTATCCATATTGTTGGGACTGGACAAAGATGGTCTAAGAAAGGAACATGGAGAGATGAAACTAGGAATGAAAATGAACTACTACCCACCATGTTCGAGGCCTGATCTTGTTCTCGGTGTAAGTCCACATTCTGATGGTGGTTCCATAACTCTTCTCTACAAGATGATGATTACAGGTCTCCAGATAAAGCATGAAGGACAATGGGTGCCCGTTAAACCGATTCGCAATGCAATGGTTGTAAATGTTGGTGATGCTCTAGAGGTATCAGATATCTAAACATATTTTAGCCCAATTAAGATATTTAAACCCTATGAATTTCGACAGGTCTCAAGTTTTCATTCCTAGATACGTGTTTGCAAGTTGCTTTACATAGTGTAAGAGTTATATGGTGCTGACTTTCCATTAACTTTTTGACAAATAAGATACTACGATCCATGTACAGACAAAATATATCTTTGTGCCCCACTGTGCTATGAAAGTAAAAGAAAGAAGTATGTACAGATGGATGGCCTAGTTTGCTCAATTATCACAAGCAATTCATGATTTTCAGGTCTGGAGTAATGTGTACAAAAGCATGAGCACAGAGCCGTAACAAACAAGAAGAAAGCAAGAATTCAGTGGCAGCATTTGTTATTCCAGAAGATGAAATAATAATTGGTCCCCTTCCACCAACATTTGATGATATTCACTGCCTCGAGTGTACAGGAACATCAAGTTTATTGATTATGTCCGGCATGTTTTGGGAAGAAAAATGGAAGGAAAGGCACACACTGATTATCTAAAGCTGTAAGGTACTGAAATGAATAATTGTTTTTTGATGCTTTCATCTGACTTTGGAGTGTCTAGCTAGCTAGTTGATGACATTTTACAAAATGAGTAAAATATAAATGCATATTATCTGAAGCTCCATCGCTACAAAGATTCCTTTTCTTTTCTTTTTCTTTCTTTCGATTTATTTTTCATCTCATCTCTACTTGATCTATGATTGTTTCAAATAGGATAATTTAAGAATATCCGATCTACATCTAATCTGTTTATCTCAAATCCAGTGTGAATTTTGACCATGTGGCCCTGCTGTAATCTTCATTGTTCATATCAGTATGTTACAAATCATTTCTCTGCCAAACTGACTTGATTTTGGCAAAGTAGCTAAAAAGCACTGCTCTGATGTGCTCAAAATTTGTTAGAAAGAGGGAATGGCGCACAAATATGAACTCATAGGTTGATGTTTGAAGATATAACACTGCACGCAACATTTGAAACTCTGAAACAATCTTATAAAGCAACAACTAACTCTCTGCTAATCTAAAAATGATTTTTGAATTGTGGTGATGGGTGGCGAGGGTCAACCAATCATTATTTGACAGGCCATGAGAGAAGCCATAATCCATCCAGAACAGATAGAAAATAGAATCTACATTGAATCATGATAAAAAAGAGATGTCATCAAAATAATTTCTTGAAGAACTCCTCTCATCCATGAAACATTCATAGATTCTTAGAGGTATGATGATTTGGTCGGCCAAACAAAGAGTAAGCATTCAAGTACTCATATATGGAATCTTTAGAGTATATCGTGGTGCAAGAAGAGAGGAGATCAATGCCTGTAGTAGTATACTGAGCTCCTGAATGCAGAAATACATGGAGAAATAGTACCAGAAAAGAAGTTTGCCAAAAACCATCCACTGTCCTAAATGACAGAAAGAATAAATAAAGGCTGCATGAATACTTTTAGACCAACCAATAGTACTAGAATTCTGGAAGCTGCAAGCCCATTCAGCAAGTGCGTACTCCCACCTTGTTGCTTTGGACCCTCACATGGACAGCACAGTGGTCACAGCCTTCCCTTATATGCTGCACTGAAGCTCTATGGACTAATGTAATCTGCAACTACCTAACTACCATCTATTGGCTTGGCCCTTGGCCTGAGAGAACCACTTCTTTGAGTGCATGAAGCATAGCTTCACTCCCATAGCTCGGACAGATCTTAGCTGTTTTAACTTTAATTGATTAATGATCTATAATCTAATAGAAACTAAATAGTATAAAATCTGACATGATTTAGCATAAAGAGGGTTGCAGTTCACTGTTCATTTGCAGTCACCGATTGAAGGATACTTTTAAGCATTATGAGGCAATTTTAACAGAAAGAAAGGGGGCTTTAATAGGAATGCAACCGGCCTTGGTCATTAATGGGTTTTCGACCCATCCAACCTGATAAAAAACTCTGGGTTTAACCCTATAGGATAATAGATCGAGTTTGGATATAGATAATAAACCCTATAGGGTAATAGGGTCGGGTTCATATACTACTAAAACCTAATGGATACCTGACTCGTTAGTTTAGTAAAAAAAAAAAAAATGTAATGTAAATACATTTACTAAATGTAAACAAAGTAATAGGAGAAATTTAAAAAAAAAAAATAAACACTAGACACTCTTGACTCAAACTCATTCTGCCACTGCATCTCCTTTCCTTCTCACTTCCAGTCTTGGAAATTTTCACTATCTTTATCTCTATGTTTTCACTATTGTCATTCATAGTATAATAATTTACTGTTCATGTACCGGCATTCCTTTATAAAGCTAGCAATCTTTATTCAGCAAGTTCTAAATTTTTAATTCATATCTATTCCTTGTATGTCATAGGACATTTGTGTGAAGAGATGTTAAAGGGGCAAGGAGATGTAAGGAAGGAGATATGAGGAGCTTCGAAATGTTTTTCTTTTATGTTTATTAGACTACTTAAGGATTTTATAACTTGTCATTAAAATTTGGTTCAAGTCATATACTCATGTTTGCAGGAGAATTGTTATGTGTTTACGTGAGAATTGTTATGCTCATTAAGATTGATGTTTCAATTTGAATGTCTCTTGATTTATTATATAATTTGAAAACAGGTTGGCAAAAAAAAGTTGAATTGCTATATTATTAGACTATTATTTTATTGGCTTACGCCTGTCAAGTCTATTGAAAAAAAATAAAATAAAAAACTATAAGCAGGGCGGGTTTGGATTGATGATTGGACAGGTGGTCAGATGGGTAATCGGATTGATAGTTGGATGGGTAACCGGGTGGGTAGCGGGTTTTAGAGAAAACCCTATAGGTAAGTTTGGATATAGAAGGAAAACCCTATAAGGTTATAGGATCGGGTTTGGTATGTCCTATGGTAGGTTGTTTGAGTTTGGGTTTATATGACCTGCTTGAAACCCAACCCAGTTGCGTCCCTATTCAACATGATGAGTACACTTTCAAGTATAATTTACTCATAGGTGTTGGGGTGGTGGCGGAGAGAATAATGAAGTAAGCACATCTAAAACAAAGAAAATAAAGGTTTCCAATTGTGCCATCCTTGGTAATGCTTAGTGTACAAGATACAGTGAGGAATGACCACAGTTGCATTCATATAATCAAGGTAACAGGTATGTAATTCATGGGAGTCACATGTTGAACAGAAAAAGACTCTCCTTGTAAGAAGCGACATCAAAAGAATTTAAAGCCAATCTACCCAGAGACTTGTTACTGTGATTCTCTGTGCAATATAAGATCAGCTCCCCATTATGCATCACAATCAGAAATTGCCCCCTTTCTCTAAAGCCAACACCCTTCCCAAACCTCCATGATGACGCATATCCACAGAGAACTGTTTCATCCAAGAATGTACCACTCCATATTCTCTCATGACCCATATGTGACACACACCAGTTAGCAGGTTTCTTCCATCAGCATCCCATGGTTCTTGCTCTACTAAGCAAAGGATCGGTGTATGAGTCTCGGTCTGAGCATAATCACGCACTACCAGCGATGGTTTGTTGTTTGGACGATTATCAACAATTATTGGGACCTCCATTTCATGGAAACCTCATCGCCTAAGTGGAAGACCACAATGGCGTTTTTCCTATTCTCGGAATCTCCAATCCAATGAAGAGCTTCATTCAGGAAAGCCTGGGAAGATCCTTCAGCCACAACATAACGAACGCTGTCCGTGACTGAAGACTGAATCGGTCTCCAAGAGTTGGTGCTCAGATGATAAATGTCAGCCACAGGTGGAACTTTCACAGACCAGAGTTTTACGAAAAGGTAGACCAATCTCAAGATCTTAAAGTCGTATTTCTGTTCCTGGTAATGAAAGTCAAACCCAAGAATATACATGTGGGAATCATCAGAACTGAAGATACGGGGAACAGGGACATGGATGTGCTTTCTGATGGAGCAGTTCCATAACATAATTTGGATATAGTTTTCAATGTAAGCAGAGAAACAGAGCAAACCGTTACAAGAGGCAATGAAATGATAGACATTGTAGCCATTGTCTAAAGGAAACTCTAATTCTACTTCTTGTTGTGGTAGTGGGTGACCGTGATCTATGTAAAGGGAGCTCCTCATTTTCTTCTGGGAAGGCGAGTAGTACCTCAACAGCAGGGATGAATCAGGACCAGGACTGTTGGTCTTATGTCGATTCTCTACAGCGAAAATGAAAGATGGAGAAGTTACAAGAGAGCACCATTGCTTACAGACACACCTGACTTGCAACAGCTTTTTTCACTGGAAGTCTCACCAGGATTTCCTCCCGAACTTGTGATGGAATTTCCATCTCTACCTTGCACACCCAACTTCGAAATTCTTGCTCTGAATTATATGACTAATTCTAACTTGAGAGATCATCCACGAGAAGGAATCTCCAAACTGTGAAGAAATCGAAATGATCCAAGAACAGAAATTGGATCAAGAATCATTGATACTTCCAGCAGATGTTCTCCTTGTAAAAATAGAACAAACATAACAGAAAATATAATAGAATGAGAGAAAATGATTTGTTATATTATTTCTGATGTGGAGTCATATATTTATACATGTACAAAATAGGACACATGGAAGAACAATAAATAAAACTATACTACTTCTACATCCCCCCTAAGTTGGACTAGATAACAAGCCCAACTTGTCTAAAGAAGAAAGAAGTTGAGGTGCAGGAACTGATTTGGTAAATAAATCAGCCAATTGGGACTTAGAAGAAACATGAAGAATTTTAAGAAATCCATGAACAATATGATCATGGAGAAAATGTACATCGATATCTATATGTTTTGTTCTTCCATATAAACAAGAGTTCTCGGCAATAAGTTGTGCAGATCGACTATCACAATGCAAAGGAACCGGAAGTGAAACGTCACATCCAAATCACACATGAGATAGGACAACTAAAGAAGTTCCTTAGTAGCAGAGGCAAGACTCCGATACTCAGCTTCAGTAGAAGAAGTAGATACGGTAACTTGCTTCTTTGTCTTCCAAGAAATAAGAGAAGACCCAAGTAAAATACAATAACCAGTGAGTGATTTTCTATCATCAATATTAGCCCCCCAATCAGCATCGGAATAGCCTTGCAACTGCAAAGAAGAGGAAGAAGAATAGAACAACCCTTTGTCAAAAGTGCTTTTAAGATAGTGAAGTAAATGTAAGGCAGCTTGAAAGTGAGAAGTACTGGGTTGAGCAACATTTTGGCTGAGTTGTTGTACACAAAAGGAAATATAAGGGCGCGTCATGGTTAAGTATAATAACCAGCCAACAAGTCATTTGTACTGACTAGGATTTGGAAGAATGTCTCCTGAAGTAGTAGTAAGCTTTGTACCAGAAGGAAAAGGAATTTTAACTGGTTTGGATGCTGTTAATCTTGAGTCTTCAAGAATGTTAAGTAAGAATTTTCGTTGATTTAGCATAAAACCATGCTGAGTTCGACAAATCTCAATTCCAAGGAAAAAATGAATGTCTCCCAAATCCTTAATTGTGTATGCACAATCAATCGCATGTTTAACATCCTGAATATCTGACAAAGAATTTCCTGCTAATAATACATCATCGACATAGGCAAGCATCATAGTAAAAATATCACCACATTTGCAAGTAAACAAGGTATGATCATGTGATGATTGAATAAATCCAAGTGAAGTAATAAAATGAGAAAATTCTTGATTCTATTGACGAGAAGCTTGCTTTAAACCATACAAAGAATGAACCAATTTGCACACATGGCCAGAAGGAATATCATGACAACCATCAGGAGGAATCATGTAGGTATCCTCATCCAAATAACCATGTAAAAAGGCATTGTTCACATCCAATTGGTGAACAGACCAATTTTGAACAGCTACAATTGCAAGAACCAAACAAACAGTAGATAATTTAGCAACCGAAGAAAAAGTATGAGTATAATCAACTCCAAGTTTTTGATTATACCCCTTGGCTACTAACCATGCTTTATATCTTTCTATGGTTCCATCAGGTTTATATTTGATGTTGTAAACCCATTTAGAACCTATAGCCTTCTTGCCTTTAGGTAAAGGAACAACATCCCATGTATGATTAGAAGCTAAGGCTAATAATTCTCTATTCATGGCCTCAACCCAATGAGGATCTGTCTTTGCTTCATGATAATGCTTAGGTTCATGAATAACTAATACATTTGCTAAAGAACTAATATAATCAGGTGGAAAAATATGTAAATGTGTATTGGGAAAAAGAGGATATAAAGTGGAAGAAGTAGAAGGACCTACCAATGAATCTTGATGAACAGCATGTACATAATCCTCTAGCCAAGAAGGTGGTTTTTTGATATAATTGGAGACACGAAGAGAAGGAACAATGGAATGTGTGTCAGGATAATTGTGTATATAGAAGGAAAGAAAGTATCAGAATTATGATCATTAGATTCAAAATCTGAAACATGAGGAAGAGAAGGAAACAAAACAGAAGAAGATTGAGGTATATCAGACGATGTGTGTTTAAAAGGAAAAATATGTTCAACAAAAACAACATCTCTACTCACAAAAACTTTGTTTGAAATGAGATAAAAAAGCTTATATCCCTTTTGATTATGTGGATATCCCAGCATAACACATTTTCGACCCTTAGCATCCAATTTGTCTATAGATTTGTCCAAAATTGGAGCAAAACAAAGACAACCAATTGTTCGAAGCTCAGAATAAGATGGAGATTGTCCAAATAAACGTTGATATGGTGATTCCCATCCAAAACTTTCAACAGGCATTCTATTTATTAAAGTAGTTGCAGCCAAAACACAATTACCCAAAACTTCTTTAGCAAATTGGCATGTATTCGAATCGCACAAGCTGTCTCCAACAATTGTCTATGCTTCCTTTCAACAACACCATTTTGTTGTGGTGTGTATGCAATATTTCTTTGGTGAATAATTCCTCTATTGGAAAAAATGTGTTGACATTCGTTAGAAATAAACTCTCCACCATTGTCACTACGGATATACTTTGGTTTGACATGAAAATGTGTATCCACATATGCAAGGAATTTCAAAGATAACTTGGTACTTGATACTTGTTATGCATGAGATAATTCCAAGTACATCTACTTTTATCTTCAACTACTAGTAAGAAAATACCGTGCACCTGAAATTGAAGGAATGATATAGGGACCCCAAACATCCACATGAACAAGATCAAAATGTGAGTAGAAATAGAATGACTAACAGGAAAAGGTATACGATGAGACTTCGCCAAATGACAAGTATCACAAACAAAAGAATCGTTTTGTTATATATCATGTAAAGGAATGTGTTTAAGCTTATTGAAAAAAATATGACCCAAACGATCATGTAAAACTCGTAAAGAAAGAGCTTTAGAACTATTACAAGAAATAGAAGAAGTGGACAAAACATTAGAAGTATAAGAATGACTAATATCAGAAACCATCCTATCTAAAACTTGAGACTTAAGTACATAAAGTCCATCTTGAACACTAGCATTTGCAAGTACTTCCTTAGAATTATGGTCCTGAAAAGAACACGAAGTTAAGGTAAAATTAGCAATCAAATTCAAATTGGTTAAAAGTTTTGAAATTGAAATGAGATTGTGTTTAAAATCTGGTATGAGAAGCACATTATAGAGGATAATATGCTCATTCAAGCGTACAATACCAGATTGTGTTACAAGTTTCAAACTACCATCCAGTAGTCTTACACGGATTGGTTGGATTAAATCTTGTATGTTGTGTAAAAGATGACTAAAGGGTGAAATATGATCGGACGCACCTGTATCAATTATCCATTTTCCTATAGCATTATCATTAGCAAATGAAGATCCTGCAAAAGTATTAGAGACAAAGGAATAACCTGCACAATCATCCAAATTTGGTTGATGCATAATATGAACACAGTTAGCTAAAGAAGACTGTCCAGCCACTTGTTTTTGTCCATGTCCTTGAAGCACTTTAACTACTTCTTGACAAACCCGAGCAATCAAATCTTTATCACCACTATTATTGTATTCTTGAGATAAAGAGCCAACATTATTATCAAAATCAAGAGGTGAATCTTGAAGAACATGTCCTGCAAATCTGCATTTCTCTTCTTTTTATTTCTTTGTACCATTATGGAAAATCCAATCAATTCAAAACAATTTTCTACCAAATGACCTGTCTTCTTACAAGAAGAACACAACATTCTTCCAGCTGGTTTATTCCTCTTAAATCCCTTTTATCAAAAACTTAATCTGTCCTTTAGCCATACAAGCAGAAACTTCATCATTTGTTAAGAACATTCCAGAAATCTGTTTTTTTTTTCAATTTGATGAACCAAATAATAAGCTTTACTTATTGTTGGCAAAGGATCCATAGAGAGAATATGACTTCTCACATTTCATAACAATCATTGAGTCCCATAAGAAATTGAATTAGTTGCTTTCTATTGTTCAATTCATAAATCTTCTAACGAGATTGCACGTACAACTTCTTACAGCATTACAAACACATTCAGGGATGAGAGACAAGCTGTTTTTGCTCATCCCACAACCTTTTCAAACGATTAAAATATGTTGTAATATCAGAACATCCTTGTCTAAGATACAATTTCAAATTGATCTGATAAAGCAGAGGAGCATTCATTTGTCCATAGCGATCAACAATCTCATCCCATAGTTCTTTCGAAGAACTCGCGAACATAAAACTTTCAGTCAATTCAGTTGAAATAGTAATTAATATCCAACATCGAATCATACTATCACAACGATCCATTTCTCCAATTGAATTGCATCATTTTCCGGTTTCATGCAAGTTCCTTCGATAAATCCTAATTTTGATTTAGTTGCTAGAGCTAGTTTAATCAACCGACTCAATGCCATAAAATTCTTTCCATTAAATTTCATATTTGATTTCAATTCCAAGATTATCCAAAAAAGATAAAAACAATGGATCTCCATACATGCGATCAACAGTAGGTTTGCCATATCTATCTCTAAAAAAAATCAATCAAGAAGCAATAAGATGAAGATTACTATAATCGTTGCTCTGATACCATGTGAAGAAATCGAAATGATCCAAGAACAGAAATTGGATCAAGAATCATTGATACTCCAGCAGATGTTCTCCTTGTAAAAACATAACAAACATAACAGAAAATATAACAGAATGAGAGAAAATATTTGTTATATTATTTCTGATGTGGAGTCATATATTTATACATGTACAAAATAGACACGTGAAAGACACTGAAAGATAAATAAATAAAACTATACTAACTTCTACACAAACAAAAGAAAAGCTCTATACGGCCATGATAGATTTGAACACTTTCATAAAGCATGGACTCATTGGTTCCCCTTTGTCTGTGTTACTTTCAGAAAGCCATCTGAACAGCTTATCATTCGCTGCTTTAGACTATCGAAAACTACATTAACTGACTCGTCACAATCGCTGTAATTGCAATTCCATTACAGTCTTATTCCTTATGAATAGTTATTACGCCGTTTAGTTCATCCGAATAGCAATTCCATAATGAATTCCTATTAACAAAAATAATGAATAGACCATTCTTTATTCAAACCTTATGAGCACCAATTCAATGCTGAACTATCTTTTTTTTCAAAATACCATCATTCAAATAAAAAAATTAATAAAGAAAAATCCTATTACAACTCTATTCCATTCCTCTGTAATAGAAATTCCATTACAACCTTATTCATTCAGCGAAGTGAACGAGCCATAAGGAATGAACACTGAAATTTGCATTAGAGGGAACCTTTTCACCCAGGATCAAAAGAAAGAAGGATGCTATCTCGTAGAGGTCGTGGCAGTTGCAGCGGCAGCTATGATGTGGGGGGGAAGAGAGAGTGGGAGGCAGGGAGGGAGGGAGAATCTTCAGAGATAGTTGACGGCTTAATTTCAGGGTTTCAGCAGACATTAGTGTCATTGTAATGGCTTTAAGACGTAAGAACACAATTTTCCACGTTGACCATCAAGTATATAAATATATATATATATATTTTTTTTTTAATTTTTTAACAATTCGAACGACCTCCTACTAAGAGACAAGAGAAGATACCAATAAATGACACTAACATATGTGTATATATACACACATCACATCTATACATCTACAATATATTTATTTTTTACTTTTTATTAAAAGTTCCTTGTCTAACAGGAAAGAGTTGGTAACCTATGATTATTGATTTAAAATTACATTTATTGATAAAATAATATATTTTCTTAAATAATTACTATAATAAACATGTTTGAAAATATAATAATATATATCTTATTGTTATTTTTCTGTTTTATTTAACTTATCACGTTTGAGTGCACAATATTGGATTCTTTAACTTTGTCAACTTTCAACGCGTAATCTCATTTGATTGGCCTATTAATTTAAATGAATGAAATAACTAAATAAAGATAGATCAAATAAACTAATAAAAATAAGAGTATATTATATAGACATCGTTAAAATCTTTAAAAATTGCACATATATTGTGCTTTTTGAAAAGTCAGCTCCCAATTCTTTCTAAACCCACTTTTTAGGAGTTTAGGTTAGGACTAAAAATGAGTAGAGTTAAGACTATATAGAGTTAAGTCGATATAGTGTCAAGTTCAAACTCGATTCGAATAAAAAAAAATTTAAAACTCAAACTCAATCAAGCTTTAATTTTGAAGCTCTGAATCAACTCGATTAGGATTAGTTATTCTTGTAAAAATTAATTAAATTAAAAATAAGTTGAAATTTAGGAATAGAATATGGTTTTTAGTTAACTTTATCTTAAAATATAAATAAGGATCATTAATATAAAGGAAAAAAATGGAATGAAAATAGGCTTTAAAAAGGGGAAAACACAAGTTCTTTATTTTTTTCAATATAAAATAAAAATGTTTGAATAAGCTCGCATGCTACTCGAATCAAAATATTTTAAAACTCAAACTTGAACTCAATAGCCATTTGAGTAACTCAAGCTCAATCTTGAGTAACTCGAGCTCGAGCTTGACTCAAATGTAGCTGAGTCAAATTTAAGCTATCGCCGAGTTGAATTTGAGTAGATAACAAGTAAACTCACAAGTAAGCTTAACTTATTTACAACCCTAGTTTATGTGCTAACTTTTTAAAAATTAAGGGTATCCATATAGTTTATCATAAATAAGAAATCTAGATTTTAGGAAGTGTAGGTGTTGACTTTTTAAGAATTATAGGTTGTATAATTTTAAAAAAAGTTGGTGGTGCAAGTGTAATTTATTATAGAAAAATTATCTAGAAAATAAGGAAATTGCAGGAAAAGGAAAACGAAAAAAAGATGAAATAAGAAATTGATTACAAATCAAAATATCAAAACTTCAATGGAAAAGATTAAGCATGAAGTTAATAATAATTTTAATAATCTAAATCTATCAATGATGTGTTTCTAACCCATTCTCTCACTAATAAATGCTCTCTCTCTCTCTCTCTCTCTCTCTCTGGATTTGCTTTGTCTAGTTGAAATCTAAGTATTATGTGTGTAAATGTGATTTGGATTTTTTACATGGAAAATAAATTGATTTTGGTTTATTTTTAAAGTTCATTTAAGGTATTAAAGTTTGGATTAATTTTCAATTAAGTTTACTTTGTTTTTGTTAATGGTGAAATATTAATGCCTTATTTAACTCACTTTGCAAACATTAATACCTCTTTTTAATTATGTGAAATGTTGATATGTTAAATGAATTAATCTCCAAACTTGATTTCTTTTTATAACCATCTAAAACGTTGATACCTTAAATGAACTTACTATAAAATATTGACACCTTTCTAGGTAATTTACTCTAAATTTAATCAACATGTCTATCATTATATTGAAGATGGAATCCTGGATGAGACCTTAAAGAGATGATAAAAATAAGTCGCAATCTTTCTGGTGTGGAGTTAGTGATGTGTAAGGGAAAATTCCATTGTTTTATCACATTTTTTAGCAAGACCAATGTCGTCAGTTATTTAATGACTTAGATTCATAACTAACTGTAATTACACTACTAAAATACTTAATATATTAATTATTTTAATGGTCAAATAATTGATTGAATAGTTTGTTACCAGTATCGTAGAAGTTCTTGCATTATCGGTCTAGTGGCAAAGTGCATCTTATTGGGTGTTTTGCATCTAAAGGAGAGAGAAAAAGATTATAGGAGTTATATAAGTGGAATCTAAAAATCAAAACTATAAAACAAATGGTGGATGATAGAAGATGGAAGGGAGGTGTGGCCATAGATGTTAAGCTTTGTTGGGGCATTTAGAGTTTAAAAATAAATTATTTTTCTAGTTATTTTTTGTTTTTATTGTTAAGCTTTGTTAAGTTAAGAAAATGAACGATAAGAAAAATATAGTAGCAACCTTCTATACCTAGATTGAATAACCTTATGCAAAACTTGATTTAAGTTATTAATATTCAAAAGCAAAAATTCTTGGAAAAACTCTGATTATTTTGCTAATGAATCTATGGCTATAATTGCTTCTTTGTTTATATGATTTAATAGAACTACAAACTTCAAAATTTGCTCAAAGTGAAATTAACTTGGTGAGCAAGCCCTAAAAATAAGAACTATTTTGTAACCAATGACAACAATTTGAGAATTTAATTTTACTTCTAGCTCAATTACGCATTTCTTGCTTAGCTCTTTTATCAAATTAGATAGCTAATAACTACACTTTATTTTTACTAATATTCTGTAATACTCCTCAAATATAGATGGTGGAATTCTAATAGCAGAGGCGCCTTTTCGGTGTAATGGCTTGGAGTTTGTCAGAACTCCAAAGTTAAGCATGCTCTGGGCAAAGCAATCCCAGGATGGGTGACCCCTAGGAAGCACTGATACCAAAAGGACAAAACCGTGCTATGTGTGTGACCAAAGAGGACAATACCTCGGTGGATAAAGTTCTGAGTCGTTACACAGTGCCCCGTGTCCTGGTTGTGCCTGGGGGTGCCTTAGGAGGACTAGTGTACCTGGCATCATGATTCCTACCTAGGGTGACTTAAGGGCTTAAGAGTGCTTTCTCCACTGTGGTGGAGCCTGAGGTGGCAGGTCGTGACACTTTCCTTTCAAATTCAAAACTTTTGGTCAAAAAATCTGTTTAATGTTGTTCTAAGCCCAACAATTAGTATCCCTTAAATCATTTTGCTCTATGGCTTCCTGTAGAGATGGAGGAGGAATTGTAATAGTACATAAAATATCTCACCTCACATTAACGATACCACTAATCATTTCCACTATTGTATGGTTTTTAGTTAAATCTCTAGCATCCAGAATTCTAATTCAAATAATTGAAGATGAAGAGGAGCTTCTCCATGAAGAATGATATTGCTACTTGCCTCCCATATTTACTTGCCATATGAGCTAAAAACAAAGAACTTCTTCATCAAAACCTCCATCGTATTATATAGTCAATGGCTCCATATAAATTGGTTAAATATGGCTTCAACCATCGAAATGACCTCTTTATGAGAATATATAGCATGAATTAATTAATCACACTGACTACATATCATAAACTTAATCGAGACCAATCTAGTAGATGGTGTTTAAAAAGTGATAATTCCAAACATGAATTGGTTGAATATGGCTTCAACCATCGAAATGACCTTTTTACAAGAATGAATAGCACAAAGCAATTAATCACACTGACCACATAGCACAAACTTAATCAACACCAATCTAGTAGGTGGTGTTTAAAAAGTGATAATTCCAATCATGAAGATGGTAGAGAGTTTCGCTATTGGTTCATTCTACCCTCAAATGAAGGCCTACAAACATAGAGTATATGTAAAGCCATGTCGACATAAAGGATAGTAATAATCTTCTAAAATTCAATAATGCAATAAAAAACTTGTACTTTTTTAGATTGGGATATCTTTTGAGATAACAAAACCGTTGGTCTTTGTTAAAATTTTCACCAAAAACTTTGTGATATGTCATGCTCCAAATCTAAGATTATGATCACACTACCATGTACCCATATCGCAATACAAATATACGAAGGTTCATAACATACTAAAAAACCACAAAATGCCAAATCATATTGAGTCCTCTAGACCTCACAACATTGTCTTTTGCTAACAAAATTCACTCATAATTATATATCCTAATAAATTCAATTGCATAATTTTATATTTAAACTACCTATAGAGTCAATCTTTTTTATTATGCTATCACTAATTCGTTTACATGTTTAGTCATCGCAACAGAGATTCCTTTATTTGTAACACATGAAGAACATATCTTTATATAGTGCATCTCACACTACATGTGATTTTAAAGAAGTAACATTAAAGTATGAATAACAGATGACTAAAAGCAGAAGATAGGGAAGAGGAGAAGAAAATCTTAGGGATCTCTAATGCACGTATGATCGAAGGAAGAGTTATAAAACATCAACCCCACAATTCCTAAAAGAAGGCAAGTCACATGCATACGGTGCATCTGACACTACACGTGATTTTAAAGAAGTAATATGAAAGTATAAATAAGGGATAACTAAAAGTGGTAAACAGGGAGGAAGAGAAGGCAATCTTAGGGATCTCTAATGCATGTGTGAATTGTGATTGGAGAGAGAATTATACAGCATCAACCCCATAATTTCTCAAAAAAGTCAAGGTTTTTATCATTCCAAGTTTTGTTTGATATTTTGAGGTTACAAACTGACAACATAACAACTTTCTACCAATGTTTGAATTGTGTCAAATAAGGAGAACCCTTGAAGTACTCATAGAGTTTAATTGTTTAACCGTTAACAATGTCTTTCAAACGATATAAAAAATTAATAATTAAAGTGATGTCTTGAATTAACAATGTTGCAAACCTTGCTATGAAGAGTTGTTAATTTTGGATTTTAGACTTAATTTTTAAGAAAATTCTATGATCCCCTAATTAATTTTGATGAAACTGATCCTATTATCATCCAATGGCTTACACTATATCCAATTATGAATCACTAAAAAAGTTTCTATTCCAATTACTATTTTAATAATTAGATAGTTGAGTGAATGATTTCCTAGCTCAATAAAGTTTTGAGTGCATTTTGAATACCTTTCCTATTAATGCTGTATGCTCGTGCGGCACAATGCCGTGGAGTTATTTCAACGCCCCAATTCTTTTGACCATGCCAACTAATACTAATACTATTATTATCTTTGTGACTGGGCTTTTATTGCGGCATTAAAATAGGGCTCGACCCACTGATGGCGGCACCTTCACTGGAATTATTGAAACTTAGCTTTATGGACCGGGCTTGCAGGAATTGTAAAAATGTGTACCCTTTATGCTTCTCTGTGCACTTCTCTTCGTCTTTTTCCCTTCATTGTAGCTTCCCTACAAACCGTAGATAACAACTAACAAGTAAGGTCTATCTTGTCCAGTGCTTGTCACTGTCTCAGCCGAGTTACACCTATAAGCGTCCATGTTACTGTGACAGGTGGCCGTAATTGCATTCCTAAAGACCGTAGTCAGGAATTCATAAACAGACTATTAACTCTTGTCGCCTCCCATGACATAGATCACAGGAAGCAAAAGAACATGGAGCTTGCTTGCTCATGCAAGATCATTTTCATTAACTGGATAAAATACTTAGAATGGCATTCTATAGTGATTTGAAAAAACAATAGTTTTTGGAAAAGTCGATGCCTTATGATAGGCAATCAAACAGAAATTGTCAGCTAATGCTGTGGAACTCGCATGTAAGTATAATATCTCCAATTTTCGGGAGGATTTATTTCTGTTCCTGGAAACGAAACACACACGGAACACTACGAATTCAAACATGAACCCATGTTGTCTTATGTGATCTAAGGTACAAGTCCAACAGAGTTCAGTGATATAGAAAGTAAAGATATTGACATGCACTGATAATATTTAGTGATTGAGAGTAAAAATAGTCCCCAAACAACAAGGTCCTACGGAAAGAGATCAACCAGCAGAATGAACAAAAGTAGGCCAATCAGATCGATGTGGCCAACTGCCCATCATATGCACACCACTCGTACAGGCGCTCCAAGCAAATGGGCGCACTTCTTAAGCTAAACCATGATTTTAAGAGATGCTCAATAAGCTTCAAACTATCTAATGAGCTCCTTGAAAGAAAATGTAACTTCTAAATCAAGGAATCCCTTGCTGATTGAGTGACTACCACCTTAAACCTAGTAAAAGAAAGTTTCTGCTTCACAAGGTCCAATATAAGCAATAGATCAGAAAGCAATTCACGATGTCAACCATATGCTACAACTCAGTATCACAGCATTCATCAAACTGGTTGTAAAAGCAAGATAAAACACCATAGGAAATTGACACAGAACGGGTTGCGTAAATCTTGTTCAATAGATAAAAACCACAATTAGAATAAAAATACCTTGCTGCCTCATGTGTTAAGATAATGGAAAAACAAAGTAAATGCAAATATATGCATGAAAATTCTCTTCATAAATTGAAAAATGGTTCCTTTCAGCTAAAAGGAAAAGATGCATCCAACACAGATAAATCCTTCACTCTTTACTTTATTGCACAGACCATGGCACAATAACTTCAGCTGGATTTGTTTTATGCAAGGTATTTCAAACCCTAATCAATATTTGTTATCAGCAAATTTAGAGCTGTCAAATATTGTCACATTATTCTTAAGAGATTGCAGTTACTTGTAGCCTCTGTAACAGCATTTGGTGGTGAAAGGAAAAAAGAGCAGCAGATGGCCAATGGTGGCAACTATCATGGAAAATATGTGAAAAATTCAAAAAAAAAAATCGTTAAAACAACAACAACCCAAAAAAAACCTCTATTGGTTTTTCTTGATGCATGTTGGTCATCACTACAGAAATCAGATCACAAAAAGCATTTCCATTTACTGCTAAAAACAACTACTCGCTGCAACCTTTTGATATTATAATGATAATATTATATGTTGTAAAAAAATGAAGATTGCAAATGTCAAAAGCAGTTTGGAAAACTTTTCTATGAAACAAAAGCCACAAAGGAGCCACAGGTACGTGTTAAACTAAACACAGTGTATTCTTAGCTTCAATTGAAAAAACTAGCCTTAAACAGAAGAAGGTGTTACGACAAACCAAAAATGATACAAGAGAGAGCACACGCTATTGAACTTCAGTTAAGTTGAACAGCTTCACATGTATATACCAAAAAGTTGAAAAATGCCACCTCCAAATACATTGGTTCGCTCTAAAAAAACAATTAAGTGGAGCACACAGAGGTTACTATCAAGGGAACTTACTGTCAATTATTTAGTGAAGTAGAAGCAAGGCATTCCATTATCACCAAACCAAATCACAAATTGGAATAAGCAGTTTTCATATTTTATGCTTGAACTACCAGGAGCTGCCAGGCAAGATAGCAATAGCACTCAAAGAGGCCAAAAGTACGGAGCTCAATAAACTTTTACACATCATGTATCTGATCAAACAGTTGCCAACTCTAACATGTCCTCAAATTTGGGACCAGGTCATGGAACATGAGATTAAAAAAAGGGATCCAAACATAGTAAAACACAAAGAAAACAGTGGACTGTGAACACTGTACCCTGCTAGTTCCTCTTTTCATTCATCCCCCCACCCCCTTCACGATAGTTTTATAAAGATGTTATGCCAGGGGACATGACCAAATGCCGTACATGCATTTCCTAACAATCTTAAATGAAAACAACAAAGCCCAGATATATGTTTATCACACTCTAGGAGAACTTTCACGAATCAGTCAACAAATTTTTCCATTTTTGAGATTGTTCTGAGTAATGAAAATTGAGAATAGGACTGTTGAAATCACAAATTAGCTATTAGAATCGAAATGCTGACTTATAATGTGTCCAACACTCACAAATTAGCAATTTACCCAAAGTATCGCACTAGGGCATAATGAACAAGAAGTCAACTCCCAAATTAAAGCTAAAGATGTTATTTTAATGTTGCAGCGTTGTAATCACGGCATTAAAACGGAGGTGAAGCAGGTGAATCACAAAACACCAAACGCGGCAGAGTCAAATTCTAACTTCATGATATGGTTAATCCGTGAACGATTATTTTAGAAGATTATATGCTCGAGATAGCAGGCATAGTAATGATCACCCACTATGATAAGAGCAGATAAATTCATAACAAATAAGCAAACAGACAAAGCTAGATTAAACCCATCACACGAACATGATTAAATAATAGTTTATAGTTAAACAGCTAACTCATAATCCAAAATCCATGTCATAAACACAGTAAAAAGGAAAACCCTAATTCCATACTAAAGGGAAGATGGATAGAGAGAGGGAGAATTTTATAAATATTCAGACAGGAGTGAGGAGCTGAGAGAAATGGGGCTTGGGCTCGGAATTCATGCCGACGATGATGATGAGAGGAATGAAGCCATAGTGAGTTACGACCTTAGCTTTCTTTATAGCCCAAGTACTCCAGACCTTGACCGATCGTGCGATCGACGTTTCTTCCTCCGCTAAAGCTTTCCCACCGCCCTTTCCTCTTCCTCCTCCTCCGCCGCCGCTCTTCAGAGAAACCCTCGTTGCCATGGCTGTCCTTGATTTTCCTTTTCCTTTTTTCTTCCTCTTTTTTTTTTTAAATATTTTTTCTTTGCTGTAAATGGGAGTCGAGAGATATTTGTAGGAAGATACGGCGGCTTGCACTCTCCTTTCTTCCAAGCACACCTTAAAATTTTCGTGTATACAGACACACGTAAACGCACACGTATATATGTCTCTTTTATCCTTATTTCACATTGAATTTTATTTTTAGCATATTCAATCAATTCAAGATGTTGGCCAAAAAAAAAAATCAATTTATGATTTCTTTTATTTTCTATTCTCCAATCATTTCCATTTTAGATCCTAAGCTATAAAAAGAAAAAAAAAATGTTTAAATATGGTTTAAACTCTTTCTCTATATCCTGGGGATAAGTGGAGTTGTCTACAAGTTATGCGAGGTTGATTGGTTTGGAGCTTGGCTCAAACATGATTAGTACATGAGTCGAACTTTAACTCAACCTTGTAAGTTACCTCATGAATATACTCATTTAGGTGTGTGAATAGGCTCATTTTCATGAATGAGCTCGTTAATAGAATTTGTATTTAATATATATGTTTCTATATTTTGTGATTCTTATATATGATTTTTAGGTTCGAAAAAAATAGACAACGAGTCATTTAAATTAGTTGAGCTTGAGCTTAAATTTCAAGCTAGATAAAAGTTTGGTAAACTCAATAAAAAGCTTGGCTCAGCTCAAACTCAATTTATAAACAAGTCGAGCCCAAACATAAATTTCAAACAAATTTGATTCTTACTTAAATTCAATATCTTTTGAATGAATCAAGTCCAAGTCTTTAAAAGTTTAGCTCTGCTAAACTTGTTTGCAGCACTTATCCCTTTCGTAAGGAGCCATAACACTTTGGTTGGACAATTCTTGGAAGGTTTGTTGATGCCGACTCCATGCACTTCAAGTAGTTAATAAGTGGTTAAAAAGTTATCGAGATCACAATCTACCTCTGTAATGTTATGTTCGGTTTATTCAAAGATGATAAAGTGTAGAAAATCATAGCTATTATTCTTGTATTATTTTGTTTTGTTGTTAAGGTATTTTTGAAATAAAATATTTTATCCCTTTTTTTAATGGATTGGTCCAGTGGTTTATTAATAGCAAGATTCATATTCAATTATGATAGTGTAACTCTAATACTTAATATATTAATTGCTCTATTTATTTTAATTTTCAAATGATTAATTTTACAATTCTATAATAAGATAGTACAAGTTTCGATTATTATTTAAAATTTTTTATTATTAATTTATTTTATTTAAATTTCATAGTGATAGGTAACCAACTACACCCTAATTAAGTTAGTTATCCTTAATATTCATAATTTTTATAACAATGGGTAACTAGCTGCATTCTAATTTCATAGTGGTAGTTTTTATTATCCAATAGAGTTTTTAGTCTCATTCTAGCTACACCAATAGTCAGAATTAGCTTGTACGCACCTCGCTTTGGAGCATTTTGCAACTGTTTCATCAATTGCAACAATTCTTTTTTCTTTTCCTTTTAAATTGAAATTAGTAATTGCTTTAGGTTGTTGGGCTATATAGTCAACGTGATATTTTTTATTCTTTTTTTATAATTTTTGTTATATTATTAAATAAAATAAATTCAATAATATTATTTTAATAAATTAATTGCTATTGATAATAAGAATCTAAAACACGTTTCTGTACTAACAATAACATATAGCAATAATAATATATTAAGTAAAATGATGTTAAAACATCAAAATATAGGCCATGTTTTATATTTTTCCTTTTCCTTTTTACTCATAAGTAAAGTAATTTCATTTTAACTAGAAAAACACATACGGTAACAGATAGCAATTACAAAAAAATCGTAAGTTTGTCAAAAAGTAAAAACAAGAGTTAGATGGTTGTAAAAAGACTAAAATATAGGCTATCTTTTTGCATTTTTCCCTTTTTCTCCTCACCCGCAAGTAAACCATTTTCATTCTAACTTAGAAGACACCTATGCAGACTGCAAGTTGCATTTATGAATTTATCCATTCATCCCCTAATTCTTTCTTTATTTTTATTTTTTTTTTTTTCAATGTTTTGATACGTTTTTTAGTGGAGTGCTGACTAAAACAAAATACTAAATAATAATTAAAAAAAAAAAAAGAAATATGCATGTATACCAGTCTCATAAATTAAATACCTAAGAAATAAGCATGTGCCTAGTGTGTATTATCAAAGCCCAAGGAGTCAATCTAGAATCCCTATGTTGGTCATGATGAGTGCTCCTAATAGAATGGGCCGCTAATTATCCACCCAAGTGCTAGATCTAAGGACCTTCTACCTTGACTTCGCATCGATCAGACCAAACTTGTGACCCCATTGATGAGTTTGACTCATTGGCTAAGCCTCGCCCGACTATATGGGACATGACCCATCTAATGATCCGGCTAATAGCCGAGTCATAGGTGGCTCAACACCAACAATCCACCAACCCACTGGGTTAGGTAGGTCACGGAAACAAAAGAAAGTAAACCCAATCAAAGAAAAAAACATTATGAAGCTTCTAACGCTTGATGCCTAGGAAAATACAAAAAAGTGTGTGTGTCGGTGTCTATGTCTCTATCAATGAGTTTTCTATTGAGAGCTAGTAATACTTAAGAAAAAGGAGATTATAGCCAATATCAATTTCTTTTCTAAACTTAAAGTCTAATTTATGCACAATAACAAATATAAACAACAACAATAATAAATAGAGAGATTGGGAAAATGAAGCTTGCACTACGATTTTAACATGGAGATCGGTCCCCTCCCCCCCAATCTCTACGGTCCACAACAAATGCTTCTCTTAATGGAGAAGTTCACCATTTATTCAAATAACAAGATTTGCCTTAATAGAGGACTTCAACGCATCAACAAACAACTACTTGAGTTAAGTCTTTATAATCTCAAACTCACAAGACTTAACTCAAACTTCTCCAACAAGCTCACAAAAATCTACAGTAGTGCTTTTTATAAAGATTACAATTATACAACAAATAGCACTATACTAAGTTTCTTGCTCTCAAACTATACAAGTAACACTTAAGAAAAAGGAGATTATAGTAGCCAACATCAATTTCTTTTCTAAATTAAAAGTCTAATTTATGTACAATAAAAAATATAAACAACAACAATAATAAATAAAGAGATAGGAAAAATGAAGCTTACACTGCGATTTTAACGTGGAGTTCGGTCTGCCCCCTAATCTCCACGGTCCACAACAAATGCCTCCCTCAATGAACGACTTCATCATTTTTTCAATTAACAAGATTTGTCTCAATAGAGGACTTCAACACATCAATAAATAATTACTTAAGTTAAGTCTTTACAATCTCAAACTCACAAAACTTAACTCAAGACTTCACCAACAAGCTCACAAAAACCTATAGTATAGTACTTTTACAAAGATTACAATTATACAACAAATAGCACTATACTAAGTTTCTTGCTCTTAAACTATACACGTAACACTTAAGAAAAAGGAGATTATAGCCAA
Source organism: Combretum micranthum (assembly GCA_024138025.1). Classification (NCBI taxonomy): domain Eukaryota; kingdom Viridiplantae; phylum Streptophyta; class Magnoliopsida; order Myrtales; family Combretaceae; genus Combretum; species Combretum micranthum. Next base: position 335,985 of record JAMXBD010001579.1, read on the forward strand.
TATCAATTTCTTTTCAAAACTTAAAGTCTAATTTATGCACAATAACAAATATAAACAACAACAATAATAAATAGAGAGATTGGGAAAATGAAGCTTGCACCGTGATTTTAACGTGGAGATCGGTCTGCACCCTAATCTCCACGGTCCACAACAAATGCCTCCCTCAATTGAGGACTCCACCACTTTATTTAATTAATAAGATTTGCCTCAATAGAGGACTTCAATACATCAACAAACAATTACATGAGTTAAATCTTTACAATCTCAAACTCACAAGACTTAGCTCAAGGCTTCACCAACAAGCCCATAAAAACCTATAGTATTGTGCTTTTACAAGAATTACAATTATAAAACAAATAGCATTATACTAAGTTTCTTGTTCTCAAACTATACAAATCACAAATAATATTTTGAGAGTGTTTATAAGATTTTGAGTATAAGAAGTAAGCTTTTTCAACAACTAAAAAGTCTTCACAAACTTCTATTTATAAGCTCCAAGAGAAGTCTAGCTATTATCCCTTAAAAATCTTCCAACAATCGAACAAAACAACTCCTAATGACTAGTTTTAGGCTGTACCGACAAGCCGGTCTAAGTCTCCACTGGGTAGCCAGTCTACATCAAGCCATCGACCTTCCCTTCAATCAATCTTGATCATTTTCATGTTTTTTCCAGTTTAGACCAGTGAGCCGGTACACTCCTGATAGTTTCGATATGCTTTCGTTTTTATCCATATCCCTCTCATTCAAACTGATGGAGATGATTCAAGATACTACGAAAAGCTTAGAGAAAGCTCTACAACTTTCATGTTTTGACCTTTAAGAGATTCCAAAGGAATCAAGGTCTAAATGTTTCTTGAATCAACCTGCAAAAAATATAGCACAACCAAAACACAAAACACATATAATTTTCAAGCATTTTATTCATTCAAATTATTTGACTAATTAAGTCTAATTTAACACAATTGGGTAGTTAATTGTTCGACTAATTTCTTCATCAAAATTCACATTGAATACACAAGTTCAACAATCTCCCCTTTTTTTATGAGAACAATCATGCATAATTAACTCTCATTCAATTTGCCACTCCAACTCAATTAAGCATTCGGGTTTCAAAAGAATTTTCTCAACTTGATTCAAAACACTTTATGCTTAACTCTAGGAAGATCTCAAGTTATACTTAATTATCAAAACTTCACACATATGCACACAAACATGTTAATTGTGCACAATATTTCTCTTCCTATGGACTCATTGAAAAGATAAACTCAATATATGCCACAAAAAGAGAGATGCACAAGCAACATGTAAGTTCTAAAAGATGTTTTAGACATGTTTGAGTTACTCAAAACCATGTAAAAACATATATCTCAAATTTGTGCAAATTATTTGTCCAAAATTGCATGATATGTTTTTCAATAGTACACAAATTTGTCCAGAAAGCTTTTTAAACATTTTAAATCATTTAAACAAGTTTAGAAAGGAACATTAAACATGTCTAAAAATTGTTTATGCATCAAAAGCATGAAAAACCATTTTCATGCATTCAAAACCAAGTTTTAGCACAAATTAAGCTGAAAACATGCACAAAAACAATATATCATTAAAGATTCATGCTTAAACACATTCAACGCTTCATGCAAGTTTAAAAAGTTATATAAAGCATGTTGAAACTAAACAAACTCACATAAGTTCACATATTACAAATTTATGCACATTAGTCATCAAAAGCATGAATTTTCCTAGGGAGTGTGCACAAAATTATCTAAAAACATTTTCTTTCAAATTTGAACCTTTGTACAAATTTGTTTAGATCCAATAAACATGAAAAAATATGATTTAAACATAAAAAAAACATGGAAATCCAATTATGTGTATTTCAAACCCCATTTAAGCTAAATTTTAGCTCAAAATATGCATAAAAGCATGTCCACACCAAATATTTGCATATGCAAGCACATTAACACATTATATACATAAATATCAAGGCACAAACCATTAAACTCAAATAAGTTAAGATTATACCTTATTTTTGCCCTTAAAGCCACTTGGGTACCTACAAAAACACAAACAATCATCTTTTTGGTACCCATTTTTGCTTGTGTCCTTTTTTGTTAGTCATAGCAAATATTTCCATTCTTGATACCCAAATGTACTTGCTTGTGTGATTAAAATGCATAATCTCTCCCACTAATCTTCATCCAAGGTCATTGGAAGCAATAGGAAAACTTGTCCATCTTTTTAGATCTTGTAGGTATTCTGATAACCATCATCGACAACTCACCTATTATACTATCGTGGTCTTCCCAAAAAGACTTGTGCACAATCCATAGGAGCTATATCACAAGTTATAGTATCAATATAATCTCCTATAGCAATGAAAACCTATGTCTGCTTATGAATGTGTACAACATCTGTTGAATTCAACCATCGAAGGTTGTATGACTTCGGATGTAGAATCACCTGTAACTTCATCCGCTTCACAAAATCTTGTGAAATCATATTCGCATAACAACCTCCATCAACAACCAATTTACAAACCTGCTCCTGAACCACGCATCTAGCTTGAAATAAATTCTCTTGATGACATGATTCTTCTTGATCCTACAAATTAAAAGAAATAGTAGTAACAGCAACTTTTCCTTCCTCTTCTTCTTCCTCAACTGTCTCCCTTTTTTCATCATCTATTTGCACCTTCTCGATAACAACAATCTCTGCTTCTTCTTTCTTAAGTAACTTTTCATCAATGATCTCAACCTTTTCAACCTTCTTGTTTGTAAAAATTGCCACTTTTGGTTCAACCCTAACAACTTTTACTTCAGACTTTTTTTTCTTCCTATATGCCTTTTCAAAATAAACTTCTCTACCCAATCATCTATAGTCTTCATTACTTGTTGTAAATCTCGTTTTATAGCCCAAATCTCACGTTGTCTATGAGATTCTTCATAAGTAACTCTCTTATGTCTTGATTAATCATATAATCTTGAACCACCATTATAAAAATTTGATGCATGATATTGATAAAAATCTTATTCATTACAATTTTTTGAATAATAATACCCCGACATGTTTCTAGCAAA